>CM040117.1:88734422-89318448 GCA_022559845.1 Amorphophallus konjac | reverse complement strand
CATTTTCTTCTTTTCAGATTTGACAGTTTTGTACTTATCTAATAAACCATTATAAAGATTCGTCAAATCTTCAAAAGTAATTTCCTCTGTGTCAGAGCTTACCTGTGACGAAGAGTCATTTAGCTGATTACTGTTGTAATCTCTGACCATCAGACATTTAACATCTTCCATTTGACTCCTGACCTTCAACTTGTCTAAGATCTCTTTAGCACTCCTGCACTCAGAGACATAAGGAAATCTGTCAGCATCTATCACCCTTTTTACATTGTCAACATTTTTGAGTCTATGTATGACACGCCATTGGGATTCATCCTCAGGAATATCGTAAGGACCATATGCAATTAACATCCAAAGATTTGAATCTACTAAACTCACATAGTCTCTCAGCCTTCCTAGCCAGCTATAAAAACTTGATCCATCAAACTTAGGAGGGTTAGCCATTGAAAACATGGACAGAACTAAATACCAAGCAACCAAGCAAAGATATCTAATAACAGACACAATAGATTGCACCAAAAGTAGGATCAGATCTGCAGATCATTGGCTCTGTTAAATCAGACACCGCTCTGATACCAATTGATAGGGTGCAATGGATGGATCTAGAGGGGGGGTGAATGGATCCCTTTTGAAATATATTATGAAATTAAAATTTCTTGCTATAAAGTCTTGCAAAGATAAGGCTAGATAGCAAAAGCAAAACTGATATGATTAGCATACGATGCCTAAGACTCAGCTAAGCACACAGGCAAAAGTAATATCTACGCTCAGATATCCTGTGAAGGGGGAAAAATAAAATGGAACGGACAATTGCACAAATCACAATACACATAGATTTTAGATGGTTCGGTCTACTACCACAGACCTACATCCATCCCTCACTCAAATCAGAGTGAGGCTTCCCGCTGCCTAACAGCTTGAACCGCTGAGTATCACAGCTTGCTTACATTCGCTGAGCATCACAGCTTGCTTCCGCTGAGCAACACAGCTTGCTTCCGCTGAGCATCATAGCTTTCTACAGCTGAGCATCACAGCTTGCTGTCCAGAGGAACCAATCCTCTGCAAACACTGACACACAGCTTGATGTTCTAAAGGAAAACAAAAACACAAGAACATCACAAGAAAGCTGTAAGTTAAAGCTAAGAATATGTAGCTCACGCAGGAGCACAACTAGTTCTGGATCTGATCCAAGAACTAACAGGACAGTAGATCTTCAAGCTTACACTCCCTCTCAATTTTCTCTTGCTCACTCTCCTCTTCTTTCTCAGCTCACACTCTCTTTTCCCTCAAACTTTTTTTAACTTTTTACAATACTCTATTTTTCTATCCTTCTTCTTCTTCTTCCTTCAGCAAACTCTTTATCTCACTCTAATTTCAATTCCTCTTCGCCAACGCTCTAGCTCATGTACTCTACTACTCCTTTTCTTTTGTATCTGTCTATCTACTTCTCATCCGCTTAATTTGAGAGCCCAGACTTCTATTTATAGCTTGGCAAGAGTTGGGCGAGTGGGAAAAGTGTTCCCGCTCAAGTAATTCAAAAAGGGTGCGCTGCTGGAATTCCATGTGTCAAATGCTCATGAAAGACTGTCCACGTGGCTAAATCTTGAGTCGATATTTTGTCTTGGATCACGTGCCTCTTTATTTGAGCCTCGAATCACGCAACTGTATTTTGAACTTAAAGTGTTTGATCTGATGGATTTTGATGACTTAAAACTCTTCATGCTTAACCCCTGTCAAATAAAACATAAGGCATTTCGTCAAACACTTCATCAGCATGACTAAATAGTCAATGTGCATCAACCTCTTTAAAACACGAGTCACAGTACTCCAATGAAATTTCAGACAAGTGTAAGATATGCACAGACCTTGTAAAGCTCTATGCAAAACATGCACAGACCTTATTAAGCTATTTACAGAACATGCATAGACCTTATGAAGCTATTTGCAAACATGTACAGACTTTATAAAGACATATGCAAACATGCACAGACTTGTAGAGCATATATTCTATATGTGCACCGACCTCAGAATGCGATTATGCAAATGTGCAAAGACCTCAGAATGCAAGATGCAATATGTGCATTGACCTTATATTGACTAAGGCAGATGTGCACCGACCTTCTTTTTACACAAGGAAAATGTGCATCGACCTTCTATATGAGGAAGGCAAATGTGCATCGACCTTAGTATGTAACAAAGACACTGTGCACCGACCTTAGTTTGTAGCAATGACACTGTGCACCGACCTTATGTATACACAGGTTGAATGTGCACCGACCTTACTATGTGCAATGCAAATGTGCACAGACCTTTATGTCAATTGCTAATGCATATTCACCGACCTTATGTATGCACAAGGCATATGTGCATCGACGTTGATGCAATGAAATGGACATGTGCACCGACCTTCATATGATGAATGGACATATGCACCGACCTACATATACAACTACTATGAGCATGCACCGACCTGATGGATAACAAATATGTGAACATGCACTAACCTATGTGAATGAAACATGAAAGTACACTAACCTTCTATGACTTACTCATGAACGTGCACTGACCTATATGACTGAGACATTAATGTGCACTGACTTATATGCATAAGACATGAATATGTACAGATTTGATGAGAAGGAGATGTGAATGTGCATTGACCATTGTTTTGACACTTAGACAATAGATCAGGTTTGATCAATATGAAAGAACTTATGCATTTCAGTTCCAATTTGATTCATAGGTTGTCATTATCAAAACCAGGGTTCCAACAAGAGATACAGCTTATCTTGGATCTCCAACAAGATCTATCTATCTAAGGGGAACAATAAGGTGAGGAAAGTCTTCCCATAGGTGTCATTGATCATCCCTTCTATTGTCTCGCTGGGGGCGCCTATCTTTGTGGCCCTCTGTAGGCCTTCGCCATACCTCTTAGATGAGGTTTTCTCCTGCATGAGGTGCTAACATGTTCTCTTGTTTCTATATCTTTGAGCTTTGGCCAACAACTTGGAGAAAGAGGTAGGTGACTTCTTGGGTAGGGACCCTTAGAGGCCAAGGTCAGTGCTCTCGTTGAGCATCACCATGAGAACCATTGAGGCATCTAGTTGCTAGACTTGGAGGGGCTCAACATAGAACCGCCTCAGGTAAGGTCTAAGGCAAGTAGAGATCTTGATGAGCCGGGCATATCCAGTGAAATGAGAGAGAAAAGGATGGCCAAGTTGTTGTGAGCTTGATATGGAAATTGGCATGAGCATTTTGAACTAGGTCGCTGGCTCTAGGTTAAAAGGGAAAGCTTGGCACTTGATTTGGTCCAACATTCCCGTGAGTATGAGAAGTGTGTCAAACTCTTCCCAGTGCTCGAAAGGATATGAAGTCCTATCATAGGGTTTCATGGATAGGTGCTCTAGTTTCCCACGGTGGACTATGGCTAAGATCTCTAGGGAGAAGGGGGAGCCGCTAATCTCGGCTGAAGAACTGGCTTGTTCGGCCACTTTAATAGCCATCTCTTTCATCTCCCACTTCATGTCTTCAATTTGCCATTCCATCACAAGGAGATCCTCAAGATAGGGTTAAGAGTAGCAGGGGAGATATGTAGTGTCCCTTTTGGTTGGCTGTGAGGAAGAGGAGTGAGTTGACTCGGTGCCATCGACTCTAGGCTCTAGCAGAGCGGTGGTAGCCATAGCAAGAGAGGGTGGGTTATTGCCCTAGGCGGTCGCTATGTTGGTAGGTTAAGCTGCGGGCGAAGGAGTCAGAGTGAGCCAATCCATTAAGGCATCGATCATGTCCTTAAGCAACGTAAGGCCTAGGATGATCTCCTTCAGATGATCGACTTGCCTAGGTAGGGTGTGGAATTGCTCCTTTAAGATTCCCTCAATGAGAGTTGGCTCGACAGATGAGTGTTGGGCTTCAGTGTCTGATCGACTCGTGATTGGGTTTTCTAAGAAGGTACTATGGCTTCTCATTGGTTCCAACAGATAGCGCCAAAGTGTTGCATAATACTTAGTATTAGTAGTCGAGACTAAGCAGGAGAGCTTGAATGGTGGTGAGCGGAGTTCCCAAGAGATTAGCTGAGCATTGAGCAAAGTGTCGGATGCTGATCTTTCTTCTGGTGTAGGGAGGAAAGGAGGTGGGAAACCAAGTGGTGATACCGGAGGTTGAAGCCGATTGTTGTCCTACGAAGAAAAAGTTTCAAGTGAGGTGAGGTATCCTAGGAGAACCCTCCGATGCTTAAGCCAGCAATAGGTAAAGGAGAATAGAATTAATGGAGTAGAAGGAGCAATTCTTATGCACCTTGCAACATCCATGTACTATAATTTTTACAAGCCTCGGGACCCAGAGACGTGCACCTTCGAGAGTTTTACCCTAGTCATGACCACGGGCGGCATAGGAGGTAGATTTTAGGTGGAGTCGGCCATATGATGGGAATCGACGCCGAGCATGTACTTTTTATTTTGTATTTATGTCCTTTTAGTTTGTGTTTATATCCTTGGGAAAGTATGTACGCAAATGTAAGGCTTTATAAGCCAAAGAGTCATTCCCATGGATTGTGTGGGTTTTTGTGCAAATGTGTAGTAGGTCCAGCTAGGGGGCCCCCTCCCCTTCCCCATTGGTCCACCTCATCCATGTGGGGCTGGTCAACCATCCTAGGTGGCCATCTAGAATGTTTGAATGCTAATTGATCACATGGGAGACAAAGGGGTTAAAATTTCAAAGGTAGGCCACCTACCTTACCTACCTAGTCAAAGGAGTGCCCATTCATATGTAATTTATTTATTTTGAGTTTTGACCACATGGGGGATGAAAATGACATATTTCCCACGAAATTATCAGCCCCCCCACCCCTTGATATTTTCTATATAAGCCTATGTATAGTGTCATTAGAGATTAATGAAGAAATGAAGAGAAAATTGTTAGAAAATCAAGAGTGTTCTTGAGCCCCTCCTCTCTCCCCCTGGTGTTCTTCTCCTCAAACCTCAAGTTCTAGAGTGTATCAATCTTCTATCTCCCCCTCTCAACCTCCGGTGATCATCTGTGCCGCCGCCGCCGCCGTTCGTGCCGCCTTCGAGCCGCCGTGGAATCGTCATCAAGTTTCTGTCCTGCTGGATAGAGGTGTGGGTCGTGAATTCCTGAAGCCAGCCACGAGTTCTGATCGATTTGAAATTTTGAGGGTTGGTTCCTATCTTATAGCCCCTTCCCCACAAAAAAATCCAGGTTCAAAAGCCACCGTTTCATATTTTCCCCATTTCGTTCAACTCTCACTTTCAGATCTGTTCTGTCACTGTCTACAGTGACAGTAGCCTTGAGCTCTCCACCTTCGACCACCCTTTTGATTTATGTTAGACCTCCCAATTTAACTGGAGTTATGTCCATTTTTTTCTACCTCCACAATTTTTATTAATTTTTTTTTTGAGTCTTTTACCTATTTTTCAAAATTCATGTTCTACCGGAGCTACAGTACTTTCAGCCAGATCCCAGATCCGACCTTCTTCCAGTAAACAAATCATATAAATTCATAGACACATCCAAACGTGTCCAAACCAACTTTTCCATCTTTCCAACTCAAAATCCTACAACTTTCATGAAGAAGTCGAAGTCTGAATCTAAGGTCTTCCTAGCGGTCAACGGCAGTTATCAGAGATCAGCTCTGCAGATCTGAGTGTTCAGTTACTGTACAACAGGAGGTTGTAAATTCCATAAGTCCAGATAAGCGAAGATCCAGGCCAGATCTCTAGGCCTACATTGAAGTACTTCGAGTCAGCTTTCCAACGACGCTAATTTCGTGTCAATCCGACATCGGATCTGATCTCAGCGTCCGTTCTCGCCGGACAGTGCGCTGAAAACCAGAAACTGCAGATCCGTGGGAAGTTTTCCTGACGGGCGCCGGCCGGAGCCGCCCGGCCTCCGATCGTCGTTCCAGCGTGCCGCCAGCCCGAGGATCGCTTCCATCAGTGTCCCCCACCACAGCGGTGACCCGGGTCCCACACGGCCCCTCAGGACAGCACGTGGGCCCCACCGTCATTAGTTCGGGCGTTACCGAATCAACGCGAGAAGCCGCCCGTCAACCCGAATTCGGTCCTCCCGGACCCCATTGTGTAGCCCTTTACCTCCCTGCGTGGAGTGGGCAGCGGCTTGCATTTCTGTAATATTGTGTAATATTGTTCCGGGAGTATGAGTTTCGGCCGGGTCCGTCGTCCCCACGCCGGGCGCGTGGAGGTATCGTATTCGCTCCTACACTTGGCATTTTGCTTACTTCATATATATTTGTTTATGCCGCTGCTAGAAAGTATGTGTAGGGATATCTAGCTCGCTTTATTTTCATATCACTGCTGCGAGAGAGAGCGAAGCCGTCCCGTGACCCGATCCGGGCGCAAAAGAGAGCCGACCACCCTAGCTCATTGCCGGTTTCTCAACCGCGCACATCCGACGCTTCCCTCGTTAAGGGACGATCGCGAGCTTGTCGTGTCCGTGGTCCCATCCCGCATCAATTTGGTATCAGAGCGAGTTTGAGTCTAGGGTGTCAAAAAAGAAAAGAAAAGAGTGTCATTCATTAGTCATTTACGTCTAGTCATTAGTCTGTTTAAGTCGAGTCTAGGATCATCATTGTTTTAAAACAAAAAAAAAAAGTGTCTTTTGCATCGCATCCCAATAACCCGGTATATCAAAAGGTGTTGCCCGAACGTTAGGCTACGCCTATCGGGAAGGCCGCACACTTGCGCGAGTGGTCTTCGGATCGGTTATCTCCGCCACGTACCGAGTCTTGGTCGTCATGTTTAGGGTTGTAGTCCATTGTCTAGGTGGTCCATCTACTAGTGTCGACGTGCCCACCCACTAGTCCCTAATCCCCATGGATTCCCAAACACCCGGATGGTGGAGATACTATCTCAAATGGAAGGACCACCCGAACCACCCCACGAGGCCCGAGACCCGGGACTTCTACGGGTCCGATGACCCGAGTGTCTATCTAGAATGGGAAGCCATCATGGATGATTACTTCGAGGTGTACATTATGTACGGGCCCATGCAAGTCGATGTTGCCAAAAGGCGACTTTTTGGTGAAGCCGCCGCAACTTGGAGGAACATCAAATATTGGAGGGAGGATAGGGATCTAAGGCCCATCGAGTCATGGTGGGAAATGAAGAGAGCGCTTAGGAGGGCCTCCTTGCCCCGCCCACCTACTTCCAACCACGGAGGTCATACCACTCACCCACCCCACCAACTCACCCACAACCAAGTGGGCCACACCGCTACCCAATCCCACCCCTTCACCGCCGTCCAAGCCCAACAAAGCGACCCCAATCTAGTGGCCAGCCCAAGCACCTCCAACCAACCTCCCCTTGGCACCCCCATCCCAACCCCCTCAAGTACCTCCAACCGAGTGGAAGCCCCACTTATAGCCGAGCCTAGGACCACACCTAGGTCGAGGGACGAGGAGCGAGTCCACCCCAAGGTCCCTACTCCAACCCGCTCCTTTGAGGAAGGCAAGAAAATGATTTCGGATTTATTGGAGAGGATAAGTGCTTCTTCACCTCTCGTAGGTGCTCTCACCACCTGCTCCTTCCGAGCTCTATTCGGAACCTTCTTCTTTGGAGCTACCAAAGCCCGAGCCACCCGTGTTTCTTACGGGAACACTTTACATAGCCGAGCCACTTCTTAGTTGGCTCAAGGATGGCTTGGTCCCACATCCCTTTCCATCCATGGACCCCATCCTACCTATAGTGCCGGTCAACTCATTCCATACCACATTTCGATCCCGTCACCATGTTGATACGTTGGATGATCTTGTCATGGGATTAGATTTACAATGGGAGTTGACGCATCTTTTGGCCCGAGGCTTTGACCAACCCGCTAGTCTTAGCTTCACCCATCCGGCCTTCGGGTCCATTACCTCCGAGTGCACCGTGGGTTGTGTCACCACGGAGGTTCTTCTACTTCTCCCGCTACCGGACGAGCCCGAATTCATACCCTTTTGTCCGAGGGAGGAATCATACTTCTTGCCTATGATCCCCGTCCCACCCGTCACAATTCAAGAAGGTGACTATCCGCACCTTCAAAACTTCTACACGTGGGACCGTGACTTGTGGGAACCCACCATAAGGGGTCATACCTTCTTTGATCCCTTTGACCCACTCCCTAGTGGATCCTTAGACCCTCCACATTCACTTCACTTCTTCGAGGGAGTCCGCTACCACACCCCTTCCCCACGGGCCGGGTCGTCTATGCCCACCAAGCCCGTACCCATACAAGATACACCATCATCTAGGGGAGATACTCTTGGCCCTCCCACATCCACATCCCATATGCATGCATGGCCCACCTTAGGAGGTCTAGGATTTCCGTATGATGTCAACCACTGGTTATGTCAGATGCATGCATGGCACACATTCGGGTGTCCTGGTCCGCCGTCACCCATGTACGGGTCAGACTAACATTAGGTGTGTCTAGGGTCATATATGAGTCGGTGTGTTTTCCTTGTGTGGTTTGTTTTGTGGGGTTTGTTTGCATGGTTTGTGTGTATTGTATGGTGAGTCTGCATGTGTCTTGTGCAAGCTTGTTGTCGTTCTCTTATGAGTAAGAGGCGAGTGGACTCACTTGATGAGTATGGGATCGGTTCCACATCTATACCCGGATCAGTCACTTGTAGGGACTCAGCGGTGATTCCTAGTGAGCCTTCGAGCTGTTTTCTTCCCTTTTGAGAGTGCCCCTTCGGAGTGACCACCTTTAGCCCATAGCAGTTCGCATATCAAGTATATATGGAATGAGCAGGTGACGATCGCTTGGAGTGGAGCGTACCCGCGTTACTTGGCACGGTGACGGATCCGCCGAAGTATTCGAGCATCCTTACCCCTACTCGACGGGGTCGAGTTCCTCCCACCCGGGGAGAGTTGATGGGAATCGACGCCGAGCATGTACTTTTTATTTTGTATTTATGTCCTTTTAGTTTGTGTTTATATCCTTGGGAAAGTATGTACGCAAATGTAAGGCTTTATAAGCCAAAGAGTCATTCCCATGGATTGTGTGGGTTTTTGTGCAAATGTGTAGTAGGTCCAGCTAGGGGGCCCCCTCCCCTTCCCCATTGGTCCACCTCATCCATGTGGGGCTGGTCAACCATCCTAGGTGGCCATCTAGAAGGTTTGAATGCTAATTGATCACAAGGGAGACAAAGGGGTTAAAATTTCAAAGGTAGGCCACCTACCTTACCTACCTAGTCAAAGGAGTGCCCATTCATATGTAATTTATTTATTTTGAGTTTTGACCACATGGGGGATGAAAATGACATATTTCCCACGAAATTATCAGCCCCCCCACCCCTTGATATTTTCTATATAAGCCTATGTATAGTGTCATTAGAGATTAATGAAGAAATGAAGAGAAAATTGTTGGAAAATCAAGAGTGTTCTTGAGCCCCTCCTCTCTCCCCCTGGTGTTCTTCTCCTCAAACCTCAAGTTCTAGAGTGTATCAATCTTCTATCTCCCCCTCTCAACCTCCGGTGATCATCTGTGCCGCCGCCGCCGCCGTTCGTGCCGCCTTCGAGCCGCCGTGGAATCGTCATCAAGTTTCTGTCCTGCTGGACAGAGGTGTGGGTCGTGAATTCCTGAAGCCAGCCACGAGTTCTGATCGATTTGAAATTTTGAGGGTTGGTTCCTATCTTATTGCCCCTTCCCCACAAAAAAATCCAGGTTCAAAAGCCACCGTTTCATATTTTCCCCATTTCGTTCAACTCTCACTTTCAGATCTGTTCTGTCACTGTCTACAGTGACAGTAGCCTTGAGCTCTCCACCTTCGACCACCCTTTTGATTTATGTTAGACCTCCCAATTTAACTGGGAGTTATGTCCATTTTTTTCTACCTCCAAAATTTTTATTAATTTTTTTTTGAGTCTTTTACCTATTTTTCAAAATTCATGTTCTACCGGAGCTACAGTACTTCCAGCCAGATCCCAGATCCGACCTTCTTCCAGTAAACAAATCATATAAATTTATAGACACATCCAAACGTGTCCAAACCAACTTTTCCATCTTTCCAACTCAAAATCCTACAACTTTCATGAAGAAGTCGAAGTCTGAATCTAAGGTCTTCCTAGCGGTCAACGGCAGTTATCAGAGATCAGCTCTGCAGATCTGAGTGTTCAGTTACTGTACAACAGGAGGTTGTAAATTCCATAAGTCCAGATCAGCGAAGATCCAGGCCAGATCTCTAGGCCTACATTGAAGTACTTCAAGTCAACTTTCCAACGGCGCTAATTTCGTGTCAATCCGACATCGGATCTGATCTCAGCGTCCGTTCTCGCCGGACAGCGCGCTGAAAACCAGAAACTGCAGATCCGTGGGAAGTTTTCCCGACGGGCGCCGGCCGGAGCCGCCCGGCCTCCGATCGTCGTTCCAGCGTGCCGCCAGCCCGAGGATCGCTTCCATCAGTGTCCCCCACCACAGCGGTGACCCGGGTCCCACACGGCCCCTCAGGACAGCACGTGGGCCCCACCGTCATTAGTTCGGGCGTTGCCGAATCAACGCGAGAAGCCGCCCGTCAACCCGAATTCGGTCCTCCCGGACCCCATTGTGTAGCCCTTTACCTCCCTGCGTGGAGTGGGCAGCGGCTTGCATTTCTGTAATATTGTGTAATATTGTTCCGGGAGTATGAGTTTCGGCCGGGTCCGTCGTCCCCACGCCGGGCGCGTGGAGGTATCGTATTCGCTCCTACACTTGGCATTTTGCTTACTTCATATATATTTGTTTATGCCGCTGCTAGAAAGCATGTGTAGGGATATCTAGCTCGCTTTATTTTCATATCACTGCTGCGAGAGAGAGCGAAGCCGTCCCGTGACCCGATCCGGGCGCAAAAGAGAGCCGACCACCCTAGCTCATTGCCGGTTTCTCAACCGCGCACATCCGACGCTTCCCTCGTTAAGGGATGACCGCGAGCTTGTCGTGTCCGTGGTCCCGTCCCGCATCACCATAGTTATGGGAACTCAAAGAGTCTAAAGTAGTTACAAAGGCGAGTGAAATCCAGAGTAGGATCCGGCATGGCACCGAAAGGAAGGTCGCATCAGATTTGGTCCTACAGTGATCTTGCGCCCATTACCCAATTGGGTTTGGACTTGAATTGGGAAGGTGGCATGAAGCGACTAGGACAGTTCTTTATCAAACTCTAACCAACACTTGTCTACACCTACAGATAGGAAAGTCATTGGGTTACACCTTGCTTTCTCATCTCCAAAGTCTATTACAGCTAGATTTTTTGCATTTATCTCTTTTAAAAGTGAATTTACATGAAAATCTATCATGGATTTATATTTACATGTATAATTTCCTTACATGAATTAAATATCAAGTATATCTTAACCATCACTTTTCTTTTAAAAGATCATTAAAATCTTTTAAAGAGTGGGAATATTTTATGGATATTCTAGTGGAAGTTCACTAAAAGAGCATGCATGACATTAAATTCATGTAAGGAGGCTATACATGTAAATATAAATATAGGTTTCCTTTTTACTCTAATTATTTTTAAGAGATTTATGCATGAAAATCATTCTTAGAAGTTAATTTATGAAAAATTATTCCTGAAAATGTATTAGCAGGCATATGTAACGCCCTGAGTTTTCATATCTTTTTTCGCGGGTTGTGGATCATGTCCGAGTGGGTTTCGGACTTTAATTTTACATCTTCGGACCCCCAGATGGTGTTTAGGTGGGTCATTTTAGGTTTGTGGTGGCGCGTTGAGTGGCCTTGCTTTTTCTTGAAATTTTTTTGCGTCAGATTATATTTTTTGAGAATTTTTGGGGTTAATGTAAATTTTCAAAAAAAAAAGAAATAACAAAAATAAAAATAAAAACCTAATAAACCCCTCCGCCCCACCATTTCTCTCTCTCACTCTCTCGTTCCCTCCCTCTCAACCCCTCGTTTCTCTCCCTCTCTCCCTCTCTCCCTCTACCTCTCCGGCAGCCGACAGACGGCGGTGGTGGGTGAGATCGGGGGGCGGCGCAAGCTTCAGTGGGCAGGGGACGGACGTGAGGAGCCGAAGGAGGTGGCGCAGTGCAGTGTGATAGCGAGCACAGGGTTCAAGTTCGTACGAACGTGGCGTTTCCCAGCGATTTTCTTCGCGAGAGGTAGGGGGACGGATCCTAACTACCTTTCCCACGTTTTCCCTTGATTCGGTAGCATTTTGGGCTAGAGAGATAGGCTTATCACCTTTTTGGGAAAAATGCATGTTTGGGCCTTGAGCTCGGATCGACTAGCCTAAATTGGGTTTTGTGTATGGCGTTGCGATCGAGGATGGTCCCCCATGTGTTTCAGAGGTTTTTGATCCCAATGTGGGCGCGTCGGGCATGGGAATGAGCCTCCGGGGGTGGTCCCCGGAGGGGACCCTGAACTGTGTTCAGCCCAGTTGAGTGGCTAGAGTGCTTACCGCCTAGGGGCGGCCAAAGGGGTGGTCGCCCAGGGTCAAGCCCCACTGCGTGACCAAGGTCCTAGCCGCCCAGTTTGTGCTGGACGGCTAGGGGAGTGGCCGCCCAGGCACTATAGCCCTCTGTTCTGGGCGGCCAACACTCTGGCCGCCCAGGCTTGCTGGGTGGCCAGGGAGCTAGCCGCCCAGGCCATAGTGTGGCGGCCACCACTGTGGCCGCCCACGACTATGGGCGGCCAGTGGGTTGGCCGCCCTGACCCAGTGAGCCCGCGACCTAGTTTCTCCGCATTTCGCACAATTGGTGGTCCCAGTTTGTGCCATATGCCTCAACAGTCCATAGAGTAGCCATCTAGTTAGAGGTTCTAGGGTTTTGTGATCTGTATATAGCCGCCTAATGACATGTTACACGTGTACAATGAGATTAGTGCGAACCGATGGTACTCCGGTAGTTTCCGCTTCTTCAGCGAGTCTCACCTCCAGTGACCCTCCCCATTATTCGTAACATTCCTACGCACGCGTGTGCGGACCCACTTGGGAGTGGTGGAGAGCTTTCCCAGTGTGACGATTTTTAGGCTGGTTACTATAGGGCCCCTCGTCTTTGTAGCTTGAGTCTGGGCTGGGGGGAAAACCAGCTAGAGGACCCGACTTAGAGCGCATAGAATGTGTGTGCACACGTGGTTGGGGGCGTCGGACCCGCATTGACGAGCACGACCCCAGCTAGTCCTTGTTCTGTGGTTACGTGGTTAGTGTGTCTCAGTTTCTACCTGGGGAGAGATGGGAGACACCTAGGGCGCAGACTAAGACGTCAGTGGATGCATCCGGCCTTGCTTCTAGTGGGTAGTGCTCCTGTCACCTAAGAGGCAGTGACTCAGGTTTCCTTCTAATGAGGTTCAATGTTTTGGCGGCTCGATGCCCTTGTTACCCGTGATCGAGACGTGGTTCGTCGCTGTATTCCTTTGTTGACCGACTGAGGGTCTACTTGGCAGCCTAGATTCTAGCGTTTGTGCCCTTGGAGAGATATTCTGAGATAGGTCATCGTGTTCCAGCTTTCTGTGGCTTTGGTTATGAGAATCCACTTCAGTGTGGGTTGTGTCCAATACTCAAGGTATCCTGACCCTATGCAGGCTTTTGGCAGTTAGTGGTTTAGCATGGTTATAGTGTTGTTCTTTCTGCCTTACTACTTTTTCCTACTTTATTGTTCTTTATGCGTTATTACTTGCTACTCGGTTTATTTCGTTTTGTTGTGGTTGGGATCCACGGGACCCCTACTAAGCCAATGAGATGAGGTTGTTGTATATCCCTGTGGCTTTGATGATGACAAACACCACTTTTGTCGATGACAAATGCTATGACTCATCTTTCAAACGCTCTGACTCATCTTGAGTCTGCATGAGAATGGAATGATTATGTCATATGTGTTAATGGTGCATTGGTTTTGATGTTATAGAAATTAATGCAATTGACTCTATCATGTTCTCCTTATGTGTAGATGCATGTGCTTGAATGCTGATTAGAATAGGTCTCATGGCTCATAAAGCAAAGTTAAGTCAGCAGCAATTAAGCTTGAACTGAAGCCATGGCAGTGATATAGTCAGCTGATAAACAGAAGGGTAAAGGCTGTTTAAGGAAAGTCAGCAGAAGCCATTGAAGTTCATTCATGAAGAGGAAGTCAACTTGAGAAACAGAAGAAGTCGACTTGTGGACTGACAGAACACTCGCTAAAAGAGGAAGGAAGTCGATGCATCCAGTTTGGCAGAGTCAACAAGTCGATACAACTAAGCATCTGCATCTTGATCAGATCGATGCACTCATCAGCTGCATTGACACAGCAGAAAGAATCTAATAGGCCATAATTCTGCATCAACATAACTGAGAAGCTGCATCGACGCAGCGATGCTAAATCAGCTGGCCACAATTTTGCATTGATGTATCAGAGAGGATGCATCGACGCAGCGATGGTCACTGAAACAACTTCAAAGACTTGCTTCAACGCAGCTGCTACACTATCTCGATGCATCGGTCCACATCCCCTCTGGAAGAATTCTGCATCGACGCAACCCAAGAGCTGCACCGATGCAACAGGTCTAAAACCAACTCATAACATCAGTGAGCTACATCAGCGCAGCAAACCAACTGGAAGCTTACGCAGTAAGGATAGGTCAACGCTACAGGAGATCTGCGCTACAGGAGATCTACCTCAACGCAGTCAAGCCTACCATAGTGATTCCCAAAATTCTGCGCCGACGCATCTATGCACATGCATCGACGCAATCAAGGAATATCAAGATGAAAGTATCTAGATTGAGTTTGCAATTAGCTTGAACATTCAGAGTGCAGAGTTCAAGAAATGTTCAAACAGAGACAACGTCAATCGAAAGCAAATTCCTAAGTATGGAACAACTCTTCTGCTACAGGTTATGTATGATAAGCAGTTGGTTCTTTAAAGAATTAAAATGGTCACATGGGCTCGTAACTAAGTCCGCTTGGCACGTGATCCAAGGCAGATGGTCCATCAGAAGAATCTACCACGTGGCTGCTACTTAGAAAAGCCTGCTCGTTTCATATGACACGTGGACTCTCGATTGCACATTCCAGAAGAACTCTTTTGGCGAGAGTGTTCCCTCCACACGCCAAGGGAATCTTGTGGGGAGCACAAGAGTCATTCTCACTGGATAAAAGGCATCTTGCGCGTAGACTCAAAATAAGGTGAGAAGAAGAAGAAAAAAGGGAGAGCCAGAGAGCAATGAGCAGGAGAGCCGGAGAGCAGTGAATTGAAGGAGAAAAGAAAGAGAAGTGAGAGAGGAGTGAGCTAGAGAGCCGTCGTGATGAGGGCATCTCACGACATTCTCTTTCACTCGGACTGCCCGCATCACCTGGAGGAAGACTGGTTGTGTTGTTCACATGTTATCTTCATTTCTTTGAGTCTTATCTTATGTATTTTCCTTTATTGAGTCATGTTGTTATAGTCTAATTCTCTTAATTATGCTTAATTGGGCCCTAGTACCTTAGTTTTGGGCCCATAGAGTTGAGTCTAGGATGAGCTTGGCCATTTGTCTATTTGTCAAGGGCATTTTGGTCATGTAAAGAGTGGTTGCCTATAAAAAGGCCTCCCTCCCTCTCATGTACACACCTTTGATGCATTATTGAAAGAAAGAATTCCAACCCCTTTTCTCCTCCCAATATTTCCTATATTTTCTCATGTCTCTCCCTCTCTCCCTCTCTCTCTCTCTCTCTAAGGGGGCCACCCCCCACTCTCTCTCTTCCCCCTCCTACCTACTTTCTCTCTCTTCCTCCCTCCAATAACTCTCTCCAAGTCCCCAACAGCCCCTCTTTACTCCACCCCAGTCCCAAGAGATCTCCACCCAATCCACACCCCACCCTCCAACCCCCAACTACCCATTTCCCTTCCCCAAGTACCACTCCACCTTCCCAAGGCTGAAGAGACTCCTCCCTAGGCCAAAATTCAAATCTTCATCCTTGCTGGACACCCTCTCTCACCTCCCCAATCACCCCCCCAAATCTGGAGATCTCCCCCTCTCCTCCATAGCCCTAGGCCGCCCCCCCTTTCCTTCCACATTCCACCCCCTCCCTTGGGCACACCCTGTTGAGTACGGACTGAATAGATCTAGAGGGGGGGTGAATAGATCTTTCCCCCTTTTTCGATTTAATATCTATTGACTAAATGAGTTGCAGGTGATTGACGAATTACAGGACTAATGTAGATATCAATGAAGAAAACAAACACATATAGAAGCACACACACACATCAGCAAACCACAAGATAGGATTTTTAAGGTGGTTCAGTCTCTTCCCGAGACTTACATCCACCCCTTGCTTAACTCAAGCAAGGCTTCACTATGAGAACCTCTGATCTCAACCAAAACACAAGACACCGCTGTCACACAGCTTGTTCCTGTTGACACACAGCTTGTACCAGCTGACACACAGCTTGAATCCGCTGCCTCACAGCTTGACACTTGGTGTAAGGATAAATAGAAATGATGAGAAGGTGGGATGATGCAACAGGACTGAATATAGACTTTTGTAACAAGGTAAAGAGTTCAGCCTGGGACTTAATCACATAAATAACAAGAGTAGACTCCCTGTAGAACTTCCAATCGGATGCCTTCAGCTGCTTTGCTGCTGGAGGTAGCACAGCTTCAAGCCCAGTCTTCCTTCTGCAGCAATGAGAACGCCTTTAGTCTTCTGCAGATTTCTGGTTGATGGAGAGCCACTTCGTCCTGTGATGTAGGTGTGTTTCTTAGCTTCTGTTCTATGCTCTCTCTGAGTGCTTGCATCCGCGATCAGTTGCCTTCTCCTTTTTATGCAGATGCTTTTTCAAGCCTGAAGCTCTTCCCGCTCAAATTCCAGATTGAGCGTCAATCTGCTATAAAGCAGGGAGAAGGTTAAATCCGATCACTCCAATAAGTTTGACCGCTTCTAAGCAAGATTCTCTCCTTGATTCCCGTGTGGAATCTCATCAGTTGAACTGCCCAACAACCTGCAACAACAATCTGCAGGTTTTAAGGAACCAAAACAGAATTCGGTTAGAGTTCGGTTCTGGACGCTATAACACCCGTGGTCGACCATGACCCTGTCCCTGGTCGACAACGAGCAGTGTCCTGATGGCGGTTTCATTCTGGCTGACACTCGCGTCCCGTGGTCGACCACAGCCTTGTCGCTGGTCGACAAGGGGCAAATTCCAGATGGCCGTCAGTTCTGTCTGATGCTCTGTCTGTTCTGTGGTCGACCAGAAGTGGGGCTTTGGTCGACAGCCAAGGCACATGCAGAAGACGGATGACTTGAGGTGTTTCTGGCTGGGTTCATTGGTCGACCATAACCACTTCCCTGGTCGACAAGCGGCCTTTGACACTTCTTCTGATTTGTTGATTCCACTTGGGTTTCAGTGGACCTGAAATTACTTAACTTATTGAGTCATGAGTTATAATCAAAAACATTGTTTGTCATCATCAAATAGTCATGAGTTATGAAACAAGATGGAACTTGATTAATCAAACATATCCTATTGTCATCATCAAAACCAAGGGATGCACAACATTCTCCCCCTTTTTGATGATGACAACCATGAGTCATTGTGACAAACAACAGATTATAAAATTCATTTGATATTGCATTCAAGGCTATCATAGCACAGATTTCATTCAGACAATTCGTTTGATGTGCCTTTCAAAAACTATAGCACGAATTACATAAGTGACTCAAAAAGGATAAAGACACTAAGGACACGTAGACAAAGTAAACTTGACATCTAGACACACATCTAGACACACAACTAGACACACAATGACACATAAAGTCCTATCTCCCCCTTTGTCAACAGCAAAAAGAAGATCATTTAAACAATCCCTCTGAGGAGGATGAGGAAGTCTCTGGCTTCACGTTCTCTTCCATGCGATCCAGCTTGTCAACAATGTGGGCATAAGAGAGCCTGAGCTTCTGGATCTCGGAGATAGTAGCATTGTGATACTTTTCATTCTGCTTGGTGGTGAACTCTATGCGGTTTCCCATTTCTTCGGACACTTGACCTAAGGTGCCAACTAGTCTGTTGAACCGAGAACTAGCATGGTCAGTGTGTTCCTTTTGCTTGATGAACCTGGCCTCCATCTGTTGTTCCAGCCTTTGGACTTTCTGCTCCAGGCGCCCGGTGGCAGCATTCATATTCTCTTGAAAGGATTGGAATTGGGTGGTGAGAGAGGACAACTGAGATGCTATCTGGAGAAGCACTCCGTGAGACTCAGTGTTGGAGGTGAAGGATGGTGGTGGAGCATAAGTAGATGGAGTGGGGGTAGGTGGAACTTGGGTAGGTGGAACAGAATGAGATGGAGCTTGGGTAGGTGGAACAGAAGTGGATTGAGCATGAGTGACAGCAGTGCCTGGATGCCAGGGCACTATAGCAAGGGAATATGGAGGATGGGCAGTAATGGTGGTAGTAGGGGTAGCTTGAGGCACCACAGGTGGAGGTGTAACAGTAGGGCTAACCTGTATAGGTGTATGTGGTGGAGAAGAGGGTGGCAATGGAGCCTTGGATTTGCCCTTGGATGGTAGAGTGCGCTGAATTTGGTCTCCTACCTTCTTAAACCCCAAAAATGTGGTCACGTAGTGAAAGTTGTAGACGTGCCATTTGGGAATTACAATGCGCGGAGCGTGAGGAAATGGTATGTTTGCTGCTTCCAGAATGGCAGATATGTGGGCAGCAAATGGAAGAGAATTCTGGGGATAATGTAGGATGTTTTGGAGGGTGTTTAGGATGAGCGTTATGAGGCGAATGGGTTGACAAGTGATGAGGCCATGGAGCAAAAATAGATGGAGGCGACTTACTTGATCTCTGGCGCCTCCTCTTGGTTGGATAATGGTGGTAAGAATGTGATGAAGCAATCTATGAAGAGGAGGGAAGGTGTTGGCATTCAGATACTTAGGGAGAACCTCAGGAGCTGGCTGGCCAGTGACGACGGTGTATGCAGCTCGGAAGTCAAAATCCTCAGGATTGAAGACGGCGCCATGTCTGGGAATCTTCAACGCTTTGTGGAGCAGTTTGACGTCGAGGCGGACGACGATGCCTTGAACTACGGTGTAGACCTGACCATCCACTATTTGCAAGTTGTGGTAGAATTCTTGCACAAGCTGAGGCGAATACTGAGTATGTGCCGAGACAAACGCTGTCCACTCTTGAGCTTCAAAAATTGGCAGTAGTTCTGGGAACATCTCCATCAGCTTCTCATCAGAGAAATCAACAATCCTTGGTGGCAGAACGGTCCGTGGCTTGAGAGCTCCTGAAACTGGATGGACGATGGGTGCTGCTGAAGCTGGTACCTTCCTGCCTGAGTCAGCCGCCTCAGCCGTGGTCGACTTTTGAGGGGCCGATGGCGGACCCTGCGCGGCCCTCGGCTTGGAACGCTTGGACGGCTTCGAGGATTCAGCAGGGGCCTTCTCTCGTGTTCTCTTGGTAGACCGCGGAGCGTGCTTTGGAGACATGGTGGAGGGATGCGAGAGAGAGGCGAGAGAGAACTGGAGAGGAAGAATTCAAAAGAGGTAGAGGTCGGCGGATGAGAGAAAGTTAGGGACCCAGCCGTGGCAATTTATAGGGTAGGGCAGTAGGGCTGGGTCTTAAAAAAAAGGATAGTGAACCATCGCGATGCAGAAAACGAGCGGTCAGGATTTAATCAGCATAACTCAAATTTTTGGAAGATATTAAAGTGTACTCCCTTTCTTTAATAGAACACTTATGGAACCTTTCCACCCTTATGCAAAGACCACCTTGTGACCAAATAGAGTGGGTCTTGTGGTTCAATGAATTTGAAAGTATTGCAGCAATAAATTGACTCCCCATATCCAATTTCTTACACATGGCTTCTTGAACTTATAATATATTTCAAGAGATAATTTTACTAACTATGCTAGCTGAACAGTGTTTTGTACTGTTATTTGCATGCTATGCTTTAGGTCAACCATTTTCTCTGCCTTTGTGATAACTTTAAATTTTTCTTTTTGAATCATTTGAGAGCCGTGGTCAGGTTTATCACATGCTTTTCTACACGAGGAGACACGCTTTTTACACGCCAGAAACCCCGGCTACTTAGCATGCCTAACCATTCCACTAATGACTGGGACACACCTTTTATCCGTGAGGATATACGTTTATCAGACGCCAATATCCCCAGTTACTCAGTATGCCCAATCTCAATAATTTTTGAGAGCAGCAGAGATAGATTGATTCTTCATGACACACATGCCTCTCACTTATTTTTCATCCAATTTTTTCTTTTAAAAAGGGAAGGCAGTAGTTTCTCAGAATCCAATCCATTGCTCTACCATGAGGACAGAATTATGGCGTATTCCACGTGCATTCATGCTATATTATTGGATTTATATTAACTGTTCAGTATTAGCACAGGTAGAGAAACAGTCTCATTACTAAAAATCATAAGTCCTCAAAAACTTGTGACAGAGTCATAGTTATGGTTTGAATTTATTGCAGTAGTACAGTTCAAATTCTCATTACTACACTCAACCTCTACTCTTAATGATTACCTTGGTGATTTTATTGAAAGATATGGTTAGGTTTTTCAATGTTTTATCAAGGAATGAGTTTACACTTTTTCTCCCCCTCAATTTGTGAGTCCTTGCTGAAGATAAAAAAAATGTTGACCATGAAGAGTTATAGAGACACAAGGGATGGGAAGTATGGATAAGGATGAATGAGTGAAGAATCTGAGCACAAGAGTTCACTTAGTTCAGAGGAGTTCCTAGCAGAGCCAGCAGCCTTTTTAGATCCATTTTCCCTTGTTCAGATCCTCTGTCGACCATAGAGCTGCCTTTGGTCGACCTCTGTGCTGTCACGGAAGCTGCCTGATGAGTAGTCACCTGTGGTCTGCTTTCTGACAAGTCTGTTGTCGACCATGGGACCGCCTGTGGTCGACAGCTGCGAAGTCACAGAACCAACTATTTCCTGTCCTGATGCCTTGGTCGACCAACGCCTTGTCTGTGGTCGACCACAAGAGATAATCCGTAGTAGAACCAGGATTCTGCAGAACTTGCTGAAGTAGCAACCGACACTAGACCTCCAAACTCAAAACTTGACCAGTACTAGAGACCTAGTTGACATAACTTAGTACAGAAATGACAGAATCTATACAGTGAACACATGAATATGATGATTTCAAGAATTTTCAGGAGAAATTCTACAGATTCCTAACTCCCTTCTTAGAGTTGAAAATCTGTCATTGTTAAGGGGTTTTGTGAAAATGTCTGCCAGTTGTTTTTCAGTTTCTACAAAATGAAGCATGAAATTTCCTTTGGAGACCTCATCTCTTAGAAAGTGATGACGGATCTCAATGTGTTTTGTCCTAGAGTGTTGAATGGGGTTTTTAGACAAATTAATAGCACTAGTGTTGTCACAGAAAATAGGTGCACATCCAAGATCTACATTGTAGTCTTGGAGTTGATGTTTTATCCACATAACCTGTGTACCACAGCTCCCTACTGCGACATACTCAGCCTCAGCAGTGGAGAGCGCCACAGAATGCTGCTTTTTAGAAGCCCATGATATCAAACATCCACCTAATATTTGACAATAACCACTAGTACTCTTCCTATCAATTTTGCAACCAGCATAATCAGCATCTGAATATGAAATCAAATCTAGTTTGCAGTATGTAGGATACCATAAACCCAATTCTTGGGTGCCGGCAAGGTATCGAAGGATACGCTTGACAGCCCCTAAATGTGATTCTCTAGGGCTAGACTGATATCTAGCACACATGCACACACTAAACTGAATATCTGGCCTTGAAGCAGTTAAATATAGCAGGGACCCGATCATACCTCTGTATTTCTTGGCATCTACCATGTTACCTTTTACATCAGCTTCCAATGTTGCATTTGTACCCATGGGTGACTCGATTGGTTTGCAGCTTTCCATGCCAAACTTCTTCAACATCTCCTTTATGTACTTGGATTGATTTATGAAGTATCCTTCTCTGCATTGTACGATCTGCAATCCCAGAAAAAACTGTAAATCACCTATTAAACTCATTTCAAACTCATTGGTCATTAAGTTTGCAAATTCAGTACATAAAGAAGCTTCGGTAGACCCAAACACAATATCATCCACATAGATTTGTACAATTAGTATATGCTTACCTTGGGTCTTGGAAAATAATGTTTGATCAATTTTACCTCTTATGTATCCCTTCTTGGTGAGGAAGGAGCTCAACCTTTCATACCAGGCCCGAGGAGCCTGCTTTAATCCATACAAAGCTTTATGCAATTTGAAAACATGATTAGCAAGTTCATCATTTTCAAATCCAGGGGGTTGTTCCACATAGACTTCTTCTTTTATTATTCCATTTAGAAATGCACTTTTTACATCCATTTGTTGTAGTTTGATTCCATGAGATGCTGCAAAGGCTAACAATATCCTGATGGCTTCTAATCTAGCAACTGGAGCATATGATTCTTCAAAATCAACCCCAAATTCCTGGTTGTACCCTTTAGCTACCAGCCGAGCCTTGTTTCTCATTACAACCCCTTCTTCACTTAGCTTGTTTTTATAGACCCACTTGGTTCCAATAACGGGATGAGATGAAGGTCTAGGGACAAGACTCCACACCTGATTTCTTTCAAATTGATTTAGTTCTTCATGCATAGCATTTATCCATGAGTCATCTTTTAATGCTTCCTCTACTGATTTGGGCTCTATTTGGGACACAAGTGCAAGCTGATCTAGTTCATTGATTTCTTTTAACTGAGATCTAGTCTTCCTAGGATCATGTATTCCACCAATAATGTTATCTAAGGGATGATCTCTAAGAAGTCTCAAGTTGTCAAGATTGTTACCTGAGATGATCTCTCCTTCGGTCTGATCATTAGAATTACCTTGGTTTGTTTCTTGATCTTGTGCTTCTTCATTCTCCTTCGGTTCTTCTTTGTCTTTCAGAAATTCTCCATCTTCTTCCTCCTTGCTGACCTGTTCATTTTTAATCAGATCATTAACTTCATCAAATGTGATATGAGGGGATTCTTCAACAATTTGATCTTTGGTGTTGAAAACCCTATAGGCTCTTGATCGGTCAGAATAGCCCAAGAATATTCCTGGATCACTCTTCGGTTCAAATTTATCCAAGACCCTTTTATCATTGTTATGAATAAAGCATTTTGACCCGAAAATTCTAAAATGAGCTAGGGATGGTTTCTTACCTTTGAACATTTCATATGGTGTATTTTCACTAGCCGGTCTTACCATTGCTCGGTTTACAATGTAGCATGCTGTGTTGACTGCCTCTGCCCAAAATCTCCTTGGAAGTTTGGCTTCAACCAGCATGGTTCTAGCCATCTCGACAAGAGTGCGGTTCCTTCTCTCCACAACTCCATTTTGTTCTGGAGTCCTTGGTGAGGAAAATCTGTGGGTTATGCCCTTGTTTCTGCAGAATAAGTCAAAGTCAGAATTTTCAAACTCTCCCCCATGGTCAGATATGATTGTACACACTTTGGACTTGCCATCCTGCTTCATTCTTTTGTAGAATTCCTGAAACTCAGAAAAAGCATCACTTTTATGAGATAGAAATATTACCCATGTGAATCTAGAGAAATCATCAACTAGTACATAACCGTATCTCTTACCACTAAGACTAGCAGTTCTTGTTGGGCCAAAAAGGTCCATGTGCACAAGTTCTAGTGGTCTAGAAGATTGACTTTCAGTTCTACCTTTGAATGATTTTCTTGTTTGCTTACCTTGGGTACATGATTCACATACTTTGACATTTTGAGCAAACGAAATTTCAGGCATACCAAGAACCATTTTATTCTTCACAAGTTTATGCAACACCCTATAGCTAACATGCCCTAGCCTTCGGTGCCACAGCCAGGTCAGGTCCTCTTTCTTGGCGGTTAGGCACAGGTTGGAGTGGGCTGGATCATCCAAGTCTATTATGTAGACATTGTTTACTCTCTGGCCCATAAACTTGACTGTATCTGAATTTGGCTCAATAATCTTGCAGATCTTGGAGTCAAATATTACTTTATGGCCTTTGTCGCAAAGCTGACTGATGCTCAGCAAGTTATATTCCAGTCCATCTACCAGCAGTACATTTTCAATACTGTTTGAGGAGTTCTTACCTATTTTACCTGTCCCGATGATCTTACCTTTGTTATTTCCTCCAAAGGTCACATAACCTCCATCTTTTGAGCTTAGTTGAGAGAACTTGGTCTTGTCTCCCGTCATGTGTCTTGAGCAACCACTATCTAAGTACCACTTATTGTGCATGGCTGCCAGACATTCCTGCATCATGAATTACACAGAAATTTTTGGACCCCAATGGTACCCGGGTCCAAGATAACTTGTAAAATTATGAAATTGCTGTAACAATCCTTTGGGAACCCAGATTTTGTTAGAGCAGTTTAATTTTTCGTCTCTGAACTTGTTCAGATTGGGTGGCTTTTGTTCTAATGTTTCTTTAATCTGAATCCACCTTTTTGATTTCCAATTTTCATTTTGTTTCACCTGAGAAAATCTGTGGTTTCTGTTTGCGTGTCTGGTCATGGTCGACATCTGGTGTGTCTGTGGTCGACCATTGCTTTTCCAGAAGCCAGCGCTTGTTCTGGCAGTTCCTCTGGTCGACATCTGGTATGTCTGTGGTCGACCACTGCTTCTCCAGAAGCCAGCGCCTGTTCTGGCAGATCCTCTGGTCGATAGAGGAGGGGTCGGTTGTCGACCAGCCTGTCTCCAGACACCTTGTTTTCCAGATTTATGTCTTTTAACTTGATTTAGTACTTGGTTTGTTTGGTTATTTCTGTGAATTTGAGTTTCTTGTCTATTGTTTTTAAGCTTATGTTGATTGACGGTTTTCTCTTTAATGTTTCTCTCTTCCCTGGTGACATTATTCCTTTTGGAGGAGCATTCAGCTACATCCTCTTGTTTGTCTTGATATAGATTGATTAGGGGCCCTTTTCCTTTTGAGTCAGCAATCCCAGTTACGGTTTTTATTTGGAATTCCTTTTTAGCTGTAGGATTGTATCCTAACCCTTCTTTTTGAAAGTTTACTTTTATTCCCAAGACAGCATTTAAGTTTTCTTGACCTTTAGTCATTTTTTCCAAGGTTTCCTGTTTGTTTTTCAGTTCACTCTGGATTCTTTCTATTTCTTTCAGAAGTTGACAGTTTTCCTCCTTGAGTGAGTTGTTTCTTTCTTGAGTTACCTTAGTTTGCTGTTCACTTTCTTGAGTCTTTAATTTTACCTCATCAATTGTGTTTTTCAGTGACTCATTTTCTTCTAACAGCCCTTTGACATTTTCTTCATCTGTCTCGTATTGTTTCAGCTTATTTTTCAAGGTGGTGATTTCTAATTCTAGTTCAGTTCTGTTGGCAAATGGGTTGCTGTCATTATTGACCTGATTAAGCTTTTTCTTCAAACTCTTATTTTCCTTTCTAATTCTTTCATAAGCATCAAGTAAATCTGAGTAGACTTCTTCCCAATCTGAGCTAGAAAAATCTTGAAACGGAGGGATTACCTCAAGATCATCGCTATCTCCTTTGGCCATCAAACAGATGTTTCCTTCTTCTTCCTCGGAAGTTGTTTCCTCCTTACTGCTTTCCTCCTCCTCGCTCCATGTGCTTATCATTGCTTTTAGTTGCTTGCCTTTCCACTTGAAGCTTGATTTCTTAGGAGTCTCTGGACATTCAGCCTTTATGTGTCCTAGTTTCCTGCAGTTGTAGCAGACAAGTTTGTTAGATGAAGTTTTATTTTTATCAAACTTAAACTGAGATGACTTTCTTACCATGCCCTTAGGATTCCTGAATCCCTTACCTTCTTTCCGCAGAAACCTTTTGAATTTTCTTGTTAACATGGCTAGCTCACCAGTTTCCTCACCTGTGCTAGATGAGTTATCAGTGTCAGATAGTTCAGAGGTGCCTATTTTAGTTTTTAGGGCGAGCTGGTTCTTTTTCTTGCCCTCATCTTCTTTTCTTTTCAGATTGACCTCATAGGCCATTAGGGATCCCACTAGTTCATCCACAGTCATAGTGGTGAGGTTCTTTGAGTCCTCAATTACTGTGGCCTTGGTATGCCACATCGGAGTGAGGGATCTTAGGATCTTCCTCACTAATTCCTGTTCCTTGTAGGTCTTCCCTAGACTCTTTAAACTATTCGTTAATTGCACTAGTCTAGCATACATTTCAGAAATATTTTCGTCAGTTTTCATTCTAAACATTTCATATTCTGAAACTAGCATATTTGCTTTTGACTCCCTTACCTCTGAAGTACCTTCATAGATTACTACTAGTCGATCCCACATTTCCTTGGCCGTTGCACATTGTGAAACTCGTGAGAACTCCGTGGGGTGTAGTGCGCATTGCATTACGTTCATGGCTCCCCAGTTGATGGTTGATTTTCTGACCTGTTCTCTGGTCCAGGTATCCTCATCTTCGGGCAGCTCGTAGGGTCCTCGGCTTACTACTCTCCACATCTCATGATCTTGTGCTCTCAAGAACACCTGCATACGATTTTTCCAGTATGAGAAATCATTTCCATCGAAATATGGTGGTCTAGTTACTGAGTGTCCCTCAGCCATTAGACTTCTAGAGTTCAGTCCGGCAGGCCTCTCCTGGTTGTTAGACCACATTTTTGGAGAGTCTGGCTCTGATACCACGTGTTGAGTACGGACTGAATAGATCTAGAGGGGGGGTGAATAGATCTTTCCCCCTTTTTCGATTTAATATCTATTGACTAAATGAGTTGCAGGTGATTGACGAATTACAGGACTAATGTAGATATCAATGAAGAAAACAAACACATATAGAAGCACACACACACATCAGCAAACCACAAGATAGGATTTTTAAGGTGGTTCAGTCTCTTCCCGAGACTTACATCCACCCCTTGCTTAACTCAAGCAAGGCTTCACTATGAGAACCTCTGATCTCAACCAAAACACAAGACACCGCTGTCACACAGCTTGTTCCTGCTGACACACAGCTTGTACCAGCTGACACACAACTTGAATCCGCTGCCTCACAGCTTGACACTTGGTGTAAGGATAAATAGAAATGATGAGAAGGTGGGATGATGCAACAGGACTGAATATAGACTTTTGTAACAAGGTAAAGAGTTCAGCCTGGGACTTAATCACATAAATAACAAGAGTAGACTCCCTGTAGAACTTCCAATCGGATGCCTTCAGCTGCTTTGCTGCTGGAGGTAGCACAGCTTCAAGCCCAGTCTTCCTTCTGCAGCAATGAGAACGCCTTTAGTCTTCTGCAGATTTCTGGTTGATGGAGAGCCACTTCGTCCTGTGATGTAGGTGTGTTTCTTAGCTTCTGTTCTATGCTCTCTCTGTGTGCTTGCATCCGCGATCAGTTGCCTTCTCCTTTTTATGCAGATGCTTTTTCAAGCCTGAAGCTCTTCCCGCTCAAATTCCAGATTGAGCGTCAATCTGCTATAAAGCAGGGAGAAGGTTAAATCCGATCACTCCAATAAGTTTGACCGCTTCTAAGCAAGATTCTCTCCTTGATTCCCGTGCGGAATCTCATCAGTTGAACTGCCCAACAACCTGCAACAACAATCTGCAGGTTTTAAGGAACCAAAACAGAATTCGGTTAGAGTTCGGTTCTGGACGCTATAACACCCGTGGTCGACCATGACCCTATCCTTGGTCGACAACGAGCAGTGTCCTGATGGCGGTTTCATTCTGGCTGACACTCGCGTCCCGTGGTCGACCACAGCCTTGTCGCTGGTCGACAAGGGGCAAATTCCAGATGGCCGTCAGTTCTGTCTGATGCTCTGTCTGTTCTGTGGTCGACCAGAAGTGGGGCTTTGGTCGACAGCCAAGGCACATGCAGAAGACGGATGACTTGAGGTGTTTCTGGCTGGGTTCATTGGTCGACCATAACCACTTCCCTGGTCGACAAGCGGCCTTTGACACTTCTTCTGATTTGTTGATTCCACTTGGGTTTCAGTGGACCTGAAATTACTTAACTTATTGAGTCATGAGTTATAATCAAAAACATTGTTTGTCATCATCAAATAGTCATGAGTTATGAAACAAGATGGAACTTGATTAATCAAACATATCCTATTGTCATCATCAAAACCAAGGGATGCACAACACACCCAGCCTTCCCCTTTCACCCTTCCTGCCATTCCAGCAAGCTCAGCCCCATCCCTGCCCTCCCAACCCCCCTAGGAGACCCCAGCCACATTCCCTCCCTCTCCCACTACCATCAGCCCTCCTTCCCTTGCAAACCCACCTCATTTCCCCTCCATAACCCCCCCTCTACAAGCAGTTCTGGTTCGGGTCACGGGTAGTAGAAAACCAGCAGATTGCAGAGGGTTCTACGGCATCATCATGAGGCTTCAGGAGGCGTACCATATACAGTTGGAATCGACGACCAGTCAGCTTCGTAACGAGGGTAGCGCCACCGTCGTCTGATCTGGGAGCTGTCCAAAGGAGCAAATCTCGGCGACCTGCATACTCCCTCCTGGGCAGACAACCAGAGGAGGCTTGCAGAGGCTCCCACGATCAGATTTCTAAGAATCTTGGAGCGCCACTTGGCTGAGGCCTTCCCCTTCAAGTCCTCTGTCATCTCCAAGAAACAGAGCCATTTTTGGACCTCGGAGTCAGAAGTTCTTGATTTTGCTTCTAAGGTGCGCATGGTAAGTTTCCCTGAGTCTGAACTGACACCCCTCCACTGTTCCAGCCTTCGCAATCAGCTCCGACATCTTTCGATGGCCCCGTTAGTCTTGGATCGAAGAAGACTCAACCACGATCGCAACGGCTTTGGTCTCGCCTTCAACAGAGCATGGGACTGTTCATGACGCCCCCATCTTCCAGAAGTATCACTCTGGGAGCACCCAGAGCCAGAGCGGTAGAGCCCTGTTCCAGACCCTGCCCCAGCCAGCGACATCGTCTGGAAATTCCACAAAAATTCAGACATCATCCTGGGTCAAGTTAGAAAGATTCGGCACCAGTTGTGACCTTTTGTGAGCTTAGAAGAGACCATGGCGGCTCCATCTTTGACTGTCCATCTAGCCGTTCCAGAAGCTGGCAAAACCGGCAGAGCTCGGCACATCGGTTTCTAGCTTCACTCCCCCTCCCCACCTGGCCGGCTTACAGCCCCTCCTTGCGTGGAGGTAGTGTTTGGTTGTAAATCTCTTAACCCCCACCCTGAGAACCCCACTCCTATGCAAGGTGCAGTGCTGTAACCAAATTGTTTTCAGGTCAAGCGCCATCGACGCAGCGTGCGGGTGTGTGCCCACGCTACCCCGCTCACCCTCGTCTCCGATCGAGATCGGTGTCTTCACACCGATCAGGTGAGCGACTGGATATCTCTTGGCTGGTAGAATTGTTTGCTTACCTAATATTACTTGTGAATGCCCGTCGGACGGAGAGATGAGTGCCCGCACTCGCACACCATTCTTAGTGTGCAGACCACGGATCGGGAGTGATAGCCACCCAAACCCAGGCCCCGGCGTGCCGGCCGCCCACGAAGTTGGGAATCCTAGACCCTTAGGGGTCAGCCTAAGCCAACCAAGTCCCTTAGAATATTTGGGTCCCACCGCGGACCCTCGCCATCATCCCCCCGTACCATCGGGAGATCATAAGCACCGTGCGAGTAAGCCGCTAGCCTAAGTTTGTTGAATGTACTTGTATGCTTGCGGGTCTAGGTCCTAGGCTCATTAAGTCATACTTCATCATCCCTGGGCTGTGCCACATCAAGTGGTATCAGAGCGGTCATAGGCTTGTTCTCACAAGTCTAGTCTTGGGACGTCTTCACACTATATCATTCATAAGTGCACACGCACACCCGTGCATAGCCCACCCAACTTTGCATGACCACCCATAGTGGAGCTCATTATCAATCCAATCCATCCTCTTCCAATTCCCCAATGAATCCCAATCCCCAAGAGAATCCTGCCCCTAATGAGCATGAGCTTCCTGACCACATGAGGTTCCTTGTGGAGGGTATGGCTAGTATCTTTGGGCGGCTTGATGACATAACGGCCCGACTTGAGCTACTTGAGGAGAGTAGGCCCGCCCCAAGGGTGGGTGATAGGAGGGCACCTCCCCCACATGAGGAACCAGCCATAGGAGAGCTCAACCTTGACCATCCTCCCGATTCGGAAAGAGATCCACCCCCTAGGAGGAATGAGAGACCCCCCCGGGACAACCCGGATAACCACCTTATGAGACTTGTGAAAGTCGATGCCCCCACCTTTGATGGGTCCCATCACCTAAGTATCTACTTAGATTGGGAGGCGGCTATGGACCAATATTTCGATTGGTACCCCATGACTGAGGATAGAAGAGTCCGGCTTGCCAAAATGTAACTTACCAAGTTAGCTAAGACCCATTGGATGAACATTGAGGCATTAAGGATAGTTAGGAGGGAAGCTCCCATCACCACATGGGGGGCCATGAAAGAACAACTCAAACTCAAATATGTCTCTCCCTCCTATCATCAAAACCTCCTAGATGAGTGGCAAGCCCTAACCCAAGAAGGGAAGACCGTTATGGAGTACATTGAGAAATTTGATTACTACCTTCTTAAGTGTGGAGTCTAAGAGGACCCCGCCGTCACACTATCCCGCTTTAGGAATGGGCTTCAATTCCACATAAAAAGGAGCTCTTCATGCATCAAGCAGCCACTCTAGAGCAAGCCTACCAAGTAGCCCGAGATGCTGAGAAATGCTCTCGATACACCCGAATGGTTCCCCCTCGGGGGATGGACCCAAAATCCATGGCACCTCAGACCAACCCCCCACCTCCTCAACGAGGTCTCCTTCCCACCCCCATGAGAGCTCCTCCCACCCGGGCGTCCCCTCCTAGTGGCACCCCTCCCCCTCACCCCACAAGTGGGCCCCCCAACCCCACTCCCAATAGACCCAATCCGGCACCCACTCCCCCTCACACTAGGGCTGCCCCAAACCACCAAAGTGGACAGCAATGTTTTAGGTGCCTTGGGTATGGACATTTCGCCAATCAAAGCCCCACCAAGGGAGCTTATTGCTTGCTCATTGAGGAGACAAACCCCCTACCCCAAGCTGGAGTTGAGGAAGAGGTTGAGGTTTATGAGGCCTCTCCCGACTGGGAGGAAGAGTATGAGATCCACTACATGGAGACCAATCAAGAACAACCCCCTCCATCCACCGACCCTCACCTTGGAGTTGTTAGGTGCACCCTCACTCAAGCTCAAGAACATGATTGGAGGAGAAACACCATCTTCCATACCTACATCCGGATGGGGAACTATGATAGGAAAGTCATCTTGGACAATGGGAGTAGTGTGAATGTGGTGTCACCCGACACTGTCAAACTTTTGGGCCTTACCATCTCCCCACACCCACACCCATATCGGGTAGCTTGGATTGATGCCACATCCGTACCCGTTAGGACTCGCTGCCTTATCCCCATCACCTTTCAATCCTACTAAGGCCAAGTATGGTGCGACATTATACCAATGGAAATATACTCCTAGGTCGGCCTTGGATCAACGATGTAGATGCCACCTTCCTTGGAAGGACGAACACTTACATTTTTACCCATGAGGGGAAGAGAATCCAACTCAACCCCTCTCCACCCCTCTCCCTTCCCAAGAAGGCATCTCCCTCCCTTGAAAGATCCCCTACCCCTCCCTCTATTCCAAACCCACCAAACCCCACCCCATCAAGTCCTAATCCTAGTTTGACCATTGGGACTACTAGGAGCATACCCCTCATCACTAGGCAAGAACTTGAGGAAGAAGTCAACCAAGGGGGACAAGTGTGTGCCATTGTCATTTGCCTTGGAGAATCCACCCCAACCGACCCACACCCAATAGAAATTCAACAAATCCTTGAGGACTTTCATGATGTGTTCCCCGGTGAACTTCCAGATAAGCTACCACCCATGTGCGATGTGCAACATGCCATCGACTTTGTGCCCGAAGCTACCTTACCCAACCTTCCCCACTATCACCTCAACCCCACCGAGCATGCTGAACTTAGGAGGCAAATTGAGGAGCTCATCAATAAGGGCTTCCTCCGCATTAGCAAAAGCCCATTTGCTGTCCCGGCCCTCCTCACACCCAAAAAAGATGTACCTTGGCGCATGTGTGTAGATAGCCGGGCCATCAACAAGATCACGGTCAAATATAGGTTTCCCATCCCTCGGCTAGATGACATGCTTGCTAGAGCCACCATCTTCTCCAAGACCAATCTCAAAAGTGGCTACCACCAAGTTCGCATTAGGCCCGAGGATGAGTGGAATATCGCCTTCAAAACCAAAGACGGTCTCTATGAATGGCTTGTCATGCCCTTCGGCCTTTCCAATGCACCAAGCACCTTTATGCATCTCATGACCGAGGTCCTCCGGCCCTTCATTGGCATCTTCCTTGTTGTCTACTTTGACGACATTCTCATATATAGCCAATCCAAGGAAGCCCAGCTCGATCACCTCAAACAGGTGTGCACTATTCTTAGGAAGGAGAGCCTCTTTGCCAACCTCGGGAAGTGTCACTTCTTGACCAATCAACTAGCCTTCTTAGGATTTATTGTCTCATCCCAAGGGGTGTCCATGGACCTCGAGAAGGTCCAAGCCATTCTTGAGTGGCCCGAGCCCAAGACCCTCCATGAGGCCCGAAGCTTTCACAGGCTAGTCACCTTCTATAGGAGATTCATTCGTGGGTTTAGCACTATCACCGCTCCTATCACGGATTGCCTCAAGAAGGGCACCTTTGTTTAGAGTAGAGCAACCTCCAAAGCATTCCTAGAGCTCAAGGAAAAGATGACCCAAGCACCGGTCCTTTGCCTACCCGACTTCTCTAAAGTCTTCGAGGTCACTTGTGATGCATCCGGAGTAGGGATTGGAGGAATTCTTAGCCAAGAGGGTCACCCAGTAGCCTATTTTAGTGAGAAACTTTGTGAGGCTAGGAATAGGTACTCCACATATGACAAAGAGTTTTATGTCGTGATTCAATCCCTTCGGCATTGGAGGCAATATCTCCTACCCAAGGAGTTTGTGATTTTCTCGGACCACGAGGCCTTGAAGTACCTCAACACCCAACAAAAACTCAATGCCCGTCATGCCCGATGGGTAGAATACATTCAGGCCTATACCTTTGTCCTCAAGTACAAGATGGGTAGTGAAAATCACGCCGCCGATGCGCTGAGTAGGCGGGTAGCCTTGCTTTCCACTGTCCAGGTGGAAGTCACGGGGCTTGAAAGAATCAAAGGGGAATATCCAAATTGCCCCGACTTTGGGACTCACTACAGCACCCTCTCCACTCAACCCCACAAGGAACATGAGGGATTCATACTCCAATAGGGGTATCTTTTCAAGGGAGCTAGGCTATGCATACCCCGAACCTCACTTCGAGACTTCTTAGTTTGGGAGTTACACAGTGGTGGCCTAGCAGGTCACTTTGGTCCAAAAGACCATAGAGCTAGTTGAGAGGCAATTCTATTGGCCCAGCCTCAAGAAGGATGTGGCCAACAATGTGGGATAGTGTCGCATTTGTGCCTCAGCCAAGCAAGTAAGGTAAAACACAGGGCTTTACACACCCCTTCCTATCCCGGAGCGACCTTGGGAGGACTTAAGCATGGACTTTATCCTTGGCCTACCTAGGACCTTACGCAAACATGATTCCATCTTTGTAGTTGTTGACAGGTTCTCTAAGATGGCCCACTTTATCCCATGTTCTAAGACTTCAGATGCTTCTAGGGTCGCCCGCTTATTCATTGATGAGGTAGTCCGACTCCATGGACTTCCTAAGACCATTGTGTCTGACCGGGATGTGAAATTCACCGTTTACTTTTGGAAGACTCTCTGGCATCTGATGGGAACCCTCCTCAAATTCTTCACTACTTATCACCCTCAAATCGATGGCCAAACTGAGGCCGTCAACTGAAGCCTTGGGAACTTGCTCCGTTGTCTAGTTGGGGACCACCCTAGGAATTGGGATCTCCTCTTACCTCAGGCTGAGTTTGTCTACAATGATTCCGTCAATAGGTCCATAGGCAAGAGTCCATTTGAGGTCGTACATGGTTATAGGCCTAAAAAGCCTTCAGATCTTATTCCCCTTCCCCCACATGCTAGAGTGTCAATCTCAGTAGAGTCCTTTGCATAGCATATCAAAGAGTTGCATATGACATCTGCAAGCATATAGGGAAATGCAATGAGACCTACAAAAGACAGGCAGATACTTGACGGCGCCACTGCAAGTTCCAAGTGGGAGACTCAGCGATGGTGAGGACGGAGCGGCTTCTTCCGGGGCCTGCCTCCAAGTTGAGGGCACGGGGTTCGAGACCCTTTCAAGTTCTGAGATGACTTGGCAGTAACGCTTATGAGCTGGACCTACCTGAGGGTTTTGGAGTACACCCTACCTTCAACGTGGCAGACCTGGTGCCCTACAAGGGCCCCGCGGTGGGACCTAGTGAGGAGCTTGAGCCTTTACCCTCCCTTGAGAGGGACACCCACGGTGGGACTCTACCTCCTAGCTTGAGAGGATGACATGAGCAGGTGGAGGCAATACAGGATTAGCAGAGTACCATTACCAGAAACAGGGTATACCAGCGTTACCTACTAAGGTGGAAGGGCCGTCCCCCGATCGAGGATACTTGGGTGAGCCAGGAGGACCTGTTGCACCTCGATCCGGACATTTTGGAGAACTACCACAGCCAGGTGGACCCATAGTCAACGGGGTCGAGTTTCCCCCACCCCGGGGGATTTGATGAGGGCATATCATGACATTCTCTTTAGCTCAGACCGCCCGCATCACCTTGAGGAAGACCGGTTGTGTTGTTCACATGTTATCTTTATTTCTTTGAGTCTTATCCTATGTATTTTCCTTTATTGAGTCATGTTGTTATAGTCTAATTCTCTTAATTATGCTTAATTGGGCCCTAGTACCTTAGTTTTGGGCCCATAGGGTTGAGCCTAGGATGAGCTTGGTCTTTTGTCTATTTGTCAAGGGCATTTTGGTCATGTAAAGAGTGGTTGTCTATAAAAAGGCCTCCCTCCCTCTCATGTACACACCTTTGATGCATTATTCAAAGAAAGAAATCCAACCCCTTTTCTCCCCCCAATATTTCCTATATTTTCTCATCTCTATCCCTCTCTCTCTCTCTCTAAGGGGGCCGCCCCCTACTCTCTCTCTTCCCCCTCCTACGTACTTTCTCTCTCTTCCCCCCTCTAAAAACTCTCTCCAAGTCCCCAACAGCCTCTCTTTACTCCACCCCAGCCCCAAGAGATCTCCACCCAATCCACACCCCACCCTCTAACCCCCAACTACCCATTTCCCTTCCCCAAGCACCACTCCACCTTCCCAAGGCTGAAGAGACTCCTCCCTAGGCCAAAATTCAAATCTCCCTCCCTGCTGGACACCCTCTCTTACCTCCCCAATCACCCCCCCCCCAAATATGGAGATCTCCCCCTCTCCTCTATAGCCCTAAGCCGCCCCCCCTTGTTGTGCCCCTTAGGCACAAGCATATGCTATTTTGTTTTGATGATAGCAACACAGTAAGAGTATCACAGTGAGCCAGTCATTATGGTTAGCATACATTGCATTCATCATAAATACATTGCATTCATCATAGTCAATGCACTCGTCATCATGTATTCAAAGTCTATACATTCCATTGCTGGTGCGAGTAGTTATGTCCATACATGTCTCAAGTCTGTACAGCCTGTGTTTGCAACACAAAGTCTGCACAGCGTCTAGTTGCACGCCACATTCATACAAAGTATGTACATCGCATCACATGCACATTCCTTGCTACAGAGTCTATACATCGTGTGCTTCTCGCATTTAAAGTCTGTACAGCCCTTGCTTAGCTCAAGTCTGTACATCGTCCAGTTGCTCACGACGTCTTGGCTAAGTCTATACATTGCACCGTCTCACTTAGCGTCTAAGGTCGTGTGAACATTGCATCGGCTAAGTCTATACATTGCATTGTCTCAATTAGCGTCTCATGCTAAGTCTATACATCGTCTGCCAGCAAGTGCATCATCCTGCGTCTCACTTAGCGTCTCTGTGCAAGTCGGTGCAAAGTCAAGTCAGTGCATTCGGCAAGTCTGTACATTCTGCACATAAAGTCTATACATTGATTGCCTGCTCATGCATCACTCCTTTGGCAAGTCAATACATCGTGTAAGTCTATACATTCCATCTTTACCCACGTTCACCGTTTTAGCACGCACACGAAGTTAGTACAGCCTGTGTATTGCACGAACACAAGTCTGTACATCGGCTTGTTCATGCATTCATCTCAAGTCTGTACATCCACCAGCTGAACTGAGCAAAGTCTATACATCTGATAGCTCAGCTCGTGGCTAAGTCTGTACAGCCAGTGCATCCCTTGATTTAAAGTCTGTACATCGTGTGCTATTCATGCATGTGCAGAGTCCATGCATTCATCTCTAGTCTGTACATCGCCCTGTGTCATGCACTCAAAGTCCACACATGCACACACTTAGTTTGTGCATTGTGCTCTCATGCTTTAACACTAGGCATTGCAAAGTATGTACATGGTTCTGCGTCTTATATACAAAGTCTGTACATGCTTTGTTCAGAACACAACTTACTCCGTGCATCTTCGTCTGACCTGACAGGACTTATACCCGAGGAGCTTAATGGTTGGGCACGTGATCCGAGGCTGGAAGGGCTGACAGGATGATGACACGTGGCCAAAACATTTGAGCGGGAACTGTGGAAGACACACGCCCAGTGCTGCTCCTGCTAGAACTGCTATATAAGGAAGACTTCTCCATCTGAAGAAATCTGATCGAACATATAGAAGACTTGAAGGAAAAGCAGAAGAGCAGAGAGCCCGTTCGATCCAGAAGAGAAAGAAAGAATCAGGAGAGTAAAAGAGGAAGAGAAAGAAAAAGAGTGAAGAAGAAAGAAAGAGAGACAGAGTGAGCGGAAGAAGAAGAAGAGCAGAGAGGAGAGTAGATAGTAAGAAGAAAAGAAAGGAGGGGCAGAGAGAAGCTTCAATTGAAGATCTATCCTCACTAGACCGTGGATCAAATCCAGGCCAGTCAGCTCTGTTGAGAGCCATATTGTTTGTGCTTCATTTTCAGCTTTCAGTTGCTGATTGTTTCCTATTTTATGTTTTCTTTTCAAACCTTTCTTCAAGCTGTTTGTCAATAGTGCAAGCTGTGATGCACAGCGGCGAGGTGGATACCTCGGACGGCTAAGCTGTATTGCCCAGCGGAGCTAAGCTGTATTGCTCAGCGTTTGCAGTGGAGGATTCCACTGACGGGTTAAGCTGTAGTCCCCAGCGGATGGCTAAGCTGTATTGCCCAGCGGAAGTAAGCTGTGATGCTCAGCGGTTGTAGGCAAGCTGTGATGCCCAGCAGTTCAAGCTGTTAGTCAGCGGAATCCACACTCGGGTTTGAGTGTGGGGTGGATGTAGGTCTGGAGGACCGAACCACCTAAAAATCCTCTTGTCTACTGTGGTTTGATTTCTTATGTGAGTTCGCTAGATGAATGCATAGGGATGATATGGTTTGATTGCACACTGTGTGTTTGATTGTGGTATTGAGAGTCCTTTGACATTCTTCCTAAGTCACTAATCAGTTCATCTATAAGTATATCAGTTGACTTAGTGAATCTGTAAATTCTGAAATTGCTCATTGGCCTTCTGTTAGTATCAGGAAAAATTTTAATTGAGCAAAACCTTTTAAAAGATTCATTCACCCCCCTCTGAATCCATAGCATCGAACCCAACACTTGGTATCAGAGCGGGTTGCTGTGCATAGGATCTAACAATCCGCAGCAGATCCTGCATCTTTTGTGGTGCATTTCAGAGTGGGTTTCTTGTGCTCGGTGTTTTGATTCACTGATTTAGTTCCTTTCTTTGCTAATCTGATTACGGTCCATTTATCATCTCTCGATGGCTAATCCCCCAATATTCAGAGGTGATGACTTTGATCTATGGCTGGAAAAGTTGCGTCGGTATGTAAGGACAATCGATCCTGATCATTGGAAGGTAATGACTCACGGTTCATACAAACTGTCGAAGGATAAATCCAAATGGTCCGAGAAGGATAAAATGAAAGACTCCATCAACTCTAGAGCATTGAATATGGTAAAAGCATCAATTGACAGAGCATTAATCTCATGTGTATCATCCTGCAGGTCTGCCAAGGAAATCCTGGATAAATTGAAGACTGCTTGCGATAGAGACGAGGATCAATGCTTGATGGCCAACATGGGTGATCACAACTCTGATCAACAGGAGGAAACATCATCCATGATAAGCTTTGGATCAGAAGAGATTTTAATTGATGATTTATGGAATATAAATGAAGAACTTACTGATAGATGTACGAAACTAAAATCTGAAAACAAAAGGCTAAAGAAAAGGATTGAACAATGCAAATCTGAAGTCACTTGTGATATTTGCCCTATACTGAAACATTCTTATGATACATGTTTAATAGATGTTCAGAACTTTAAGGAACAAAATGGTTCTCCAAAACTTGAAAATCAAACATGTTTGGACAAGATATCTGAACTGGAGAATCAGCTTATTAAGATGAAAAATGAGCATCTAAAAGGCATGCAAGAATTGATCGAGATAAATTCTGTAATGGACAAACTGAAGTTTGAAAATGTTAAGGTTCAAAAGGATAATGAAGATCTCAAGGCTAGTCTGAATAAAATCAACAAGGAAGCAATGCATATTTCTTCTGTAGAGTTAAGTTGTAACAAGTGCTCAACTCTGCGTGAATGCAATGAGGAACTCTATAGTGAAAATGATCGGCTCAATAAACAAATTGCTTCGTTCAAAGAGGATCACAAAAATCTGCTTGCTGAGAAAATTAAAGTGGAAGAAAGATAAAAGGAACTGATTGAGGAATTGAAATTGATGTCTAGAAATGTAGAATGTGATGAAGAAATAAAGAATTTGCATGAGAAAATTAAAGAGCTAAATGAACAAAATAAGAAACTCTTGGGCTTGAACATTGTTGCATCTAAAAAATGGCTAACCCTTGAGAAAGAGAATGCAGCTAAGAAAGAAATTCAATCTGAGAAGGAAGAAAAATTGAAACAGGAACTAGAAATGGTCAAAAACATGAGTGATGCTATGCAGAAACAGATTCTCATATGTGAAGAAGATTTAATAAATTCTGAACTCACAATCTCCTCTTTGCAATCTGAAGTAAATGAACTTGTTCTCTCCATGCCTAAATCTTTCACGGGAAAAGAGAAAATGAATGCTCTGTTATGTGATAAAGTCACTAAATCTAATGGAGAGGAAGGATGCAATTCTCAAGTTGAAAAATTTGTTAAGAAAAACCTGTACACCACCTTTGTTCGCAGCTCTGACATTGCAAGCTACTCTGAGCCTCCTAAAACATCTACATCTTCAATATTTCAATTCAAGGCTCAGAAAAATGAAAAACAAACAAAAGCTGTGAACAACGGTACACAATTGAACAAGAAAGGTAATAAAAATAAGGTCAAAATGTCCCTTCTTGTGCCCTAAAATCTGACAGCTCTGCCGTATCTGATGGACCAATGCATACTGCTCATAACTCATTCACATATTCATGTGCTTCTGATAAGAGTGCTTCATGTCACTATTGCGGCAAAGTAGGCCATTTAATGGAGGATTGCAGAATATTGGTAAATGATGAGCATGCAAGTAAAGCAATGCACTCTAAGAATTCATCCATTAGAAACCATGCCCCTAGGAAATCTGATGCTTCTTGCTATTACTGTGGTAGGTCTGGTCATTTAATGAATGAGTGCTGTGCTATGAAATCTGATGACAGGATGCATGCAAGATACACTGCAAATCATCATGGGTAGAAAAGAAACAAACTCAAGTTTAACCAGCACATCACTTGCTTCAATTGCAACAAGCCAGGTCATAAGGCTGTTGAGTGTTGGTCAGGGAATTATAGGAATAATTCTGGATCTAGAAGTAAGCATGTTAGGTGCTTTGAATGTGGAAAGTATGGCCATACAGTCAAGCACTGTTGGCATACTCAGGGAAACACTGTTAAATCCAAGTTTGCCAACTTCCCTGTAAAATGGAATGTGCTTGAAAGGAACCATGTCAGGACAACCATGCCATGTTTTAACTGTGGTAAGCTAGGCCACAAAGCTGCGAATTGTTGGCGGGCTGATTATTGAAAAGAAAATTTTCATGTAAATAAACGAAACAATCATGCTCATACACAAAATCTTCATACTAATGCGCATGCACATGGGCATCATGTTTCTGCTAATATGAATAATAAAAATAAAAATTCTGTAGTTTCATGTTATTATTGTGAAAATTTTGGACATTCCATGTTTGATTATTTTCTGATGGAATTTGATGACCATGTGGCCAAGAAACTATTCAGAACACCTGTTAGGACTAATACAGGACCCAAGACGGCTTGGGTTCCTGCAGGATCAAAATGATTGTTTTGCTGCAGGTGTACCTTGGAATGAATAAAAGGGGGTTAATAAGCCAAGGCACTCAATAATGAAACCCCCAGGATTGCACTGAATAGGTTAGTTCTGAAAACTCTGCTTAATTTCTATCTTCTGAATTTGTGTGCTCTAAATGCCTGCATATCATGTTAATTCTTTTGTGCATCATCTAACTGAATCTAATTGAAAATCTGAAATGCACATGGAAATAGTTGTAGTTTATCTCTGAATGCATTGCATATCTATGTCATTATGCATGATATGTCAAACTCTCTGCATGTTGTATTGCACAGATTTGCATGACCACTACGGAATATCAAATGGTAAGTTACTAAAGGGTAGATGTAATCTATCTGGAGGTTCTTACTATGTGTGAGATGGTCCTTGAGACTAAGTTCTCCGCCAAGTACCAAGGGTCAAGTCTTCATATAGAGCAGTGTACTGCATATCATCAAATTTGAAAAATCTGAAAAGAAATGACTCATTGCATAGCATATTGTTGCATCATGGTGTCAGGGGGAGCTGAGAGTTCAGTTCAATACATTGAATCCTTTTCACTTCTCTTCGTCCCCACTCAATTCATTCTTATTCTTTGACATCAGATGCTCTTGGACCTTAATGCCTATTGCTATCATTTCCCTATCACCTTCACTGAACAACAGTATTGCTTCTGGTTTAGTACATTGAGCTGTGGTTATTGCAATTTTTCATTTATAAGAATCACACTTGCAAATTGAAAGGAACTAAAGGTTTAACCTTTATAAATTGAAGAGTTAAGTGTCTGCACTTGAGAACTTGAGATAAAAAAAAACTTTTATAGCTCTTAATCTCTGTCTCAATGTTAGAATAGAAAAGTTTTTTTTTATGCCTGAACGTGTTAAACTGGAAATGTCTAGAAAAGGTGAATAAGTGTGTGTACTATTTTTAAACAATCACTCTAAAAGAAATCATGGCAGCAGTAATAAGATCATCAATGTAAAGAGCTGAACACTGTGACAGAGCAATGGCTAAATTGCACTAAGAAACTGTGATCTCCTCCCAAGAAGTAGGAGAATTCATAAGTCATGAAGTGTTTCAGGCTATCTCTGTTCATAGGGTCAAATCTATAGGGGGAGTTTTCACTAAGTAATTGGGGGTACTAGCCTCTGATCAAGGTGTACCCTTAGTGTCAAAGGTGAAAATTATTCTTTGTAGGTCTTGATCTGAAATAGATCTAGTAGTTTATGCCTAGTAACTGGGGGTACCTGCCTCTAATCAAGGTGTACACATAATGTCAACAGCATAAATGCCACTGGTCTATTCACTTAGCTTCGTTTCTGAAAATTAAAAAGTGAAAAACAAACTGCTGTAACCCTTTGAAATCAAAAGTCATTGAGTGAAAATTATTTTTTCTCAATACATATTCAAGTTGCCTTTCTTGAACTTCCATGTTTAATCACAAACGGTATTATTTCCGACTTATCTATTAAAACCATATGCCCTAGATTCATTGAACCTATAAATGGAGTCTATAACTCTTTTTCAGTGGTCAGCTGCTCTACTCTATCTTTATCACTGTTAAACCTGAATTTTTTTTCAAGACTGTATATTACTGATTCTTATGCTTTAACAGTTGTTTATAATCATGCTCACCTTCTGAACCAATACTTCAACTATTGTGTATTGACCCCTTCCTTGTTCATGTTCCTTCCCTCCTACCTTTTGATTATCTGTTTCATCCGTCCATATTCCTTCTCAAAGGGGGAGAAATAATTCAGGGGGAGTTATACTTTCAGGGGGAGAATAAGTTGTTCTAAGGGAAATCTGCAATGTATACTGCATTTTACACTCATGTTCTTCTTTCTTTTTGATTATGTGAAAGGGGGAGAAAACTTGGTTGGTGACTCACTGTCACTTTGTTGCCATCATCAAAAAGGGGGAGAATGTTGTGCCCCTTAGGCACAAGCATATGATATTTTATTTTGATGATAGCAACACAGTAAGAGTATCACAGTGAGCCAGTCATTGTGGTTAGCATACATTGCATTCATCATAAATACATTGCATTCATCATAGTCAGTGCACTCGCCATCATGTATTCAAAGTCTATACATTCCATTGTTGGTGCGAGTAGTTATGTCCATACATGTCTCAAGTTTGTACAGCCTGTGTTTGTAACACAAAGTCTGCACAGCGTCTAGTTGCACGCCACATTCATACAAAGTCTGTACATCGCATCGCATGCACATTCCTTGCTACAGAGTCTATACATCGTGTGCTTCTCACATTTAAAGTCTGTACAGCCCTTGCTTAGCTCAAGTCTGTACATCGTCCAGTCGCTCACGACGTCTTGGCTAAGTCTATACATTGCACCGTCTCACTTAGCGTCTAAGGTCGTGTGAACATTGCATCGGCTAAGTCTATACATTGCATCATCTCACTTAGCATCTCATGCTAAGTCTATACATCGTCTGCCAGCAAGTGCATCATCTTGCGTCTCACTTAGCGTCTCTGTGCAAGTCGGTGCAAAGTCAAGTCAGTGCATTCGGCAAGTCTGTACATTCTGCACATAAAGTCTATACATTGATTGCCTGCTCATGCATCACTCCTTTGGCATGTCCATACATCGTGTAAGTCTATACATTCCTATCTTTACCCACGTTCACCGTTTTAGCACACACACGAAGTCAGTACAGTCTGTGTGTTGCACGAACACAAGTCTGTACATCGGCTTGTTCATGCATTCATCTCAAGTCTGTACATCCACTAGCTGAACTGAGCAAAGTCTATACATCTGATAGTTCAGCTCGTGGCTAAGTCTGTACAGCCAGTGCATCCCTTGATTTAAAGTCTGTACATCGTGTGCTATTCATGCATGTGCATAGTCCATGCATTCATCTCTAGTCTGTACATCGCCCTGTGTCATGCACTCAAAGTCCACACATGCACACACTTAGTTTGTGCATTGTGCTCTCTTGCTTTAACACTAGGCATTGCAAAGTCTGTACATGGTTCTGCGTCTTATATACAAAGTCTGTATATGCTTTGTTCAGAACACAACTTACTCAATGCATCTTCGTCTGACCTGACAGGACTTATACCCAAGGAGCTTAATGGTTGGGCACGTGATCTGAGGCTGGAAGGGATGACAGGATGATGACACGTGGCCAAAACATTTGGGTGGGAACTGTGGAAGACACACGCCGAGTGCTGCTCCTGCTGGAACTGCTATATAAGGAAGACTTCTCTATCTGAAGAAATCTGATCGAACATATAGAAGACTTGAAGGAAAAGCAGAAGAACAGAGAGCCCGTTCGATCCAGAAGAGAAATAAAGAATCAGGAAGTGAAAGAGGAAGAGAAAGAAAAAGAGTGAAGAATAAAGAAAGAGAGACAGAGTGATCGGAAGAAGAAGAAGAGCAGAGAGGAGAGTAGACAGTAAGAAGAAAAGAAAGGAGGGGCAGAGAGAAGCTTGATTCGAAGATCTGTCCTCACTGGACCGTGGATCAAATCCAGGCCAGCCAGCTCTGTTGAGAGCCATATTATTTGTGCTTCATTTTCAGCTTTCTGTCACTGATTGTTTCCTGTTTTGGGTTTACTTTTCAAACCTTTCTTCAAGCTATTTGCCAGCAGTGCAAGCTGTGATGCACAGCGGCGAGGTGGATACCTCGACGGCTAAGCTGTATTGCCCAGCGGAGCTAAGCTGTATTGCTCAACGTTTACAGTGGAGGATTCCACTGGACGGGTTAAGTTGTAGTCCCCAGCAGATGGCTAAGCTGTATTGCCCAGCGGAAGCAAGCTGTGATGCTCAGCGGTTGTAGGCAAGCTGTGATGCCTAGCGGTTCAAGCTGTTAGTCAGCGGAATCTACACTCGGGTTTGAGTGTGGGGTGGATGTAGGTCTGGAGGACCGAACCACCTAAAAATCCGCTTGTCTACTGTGGTTTGATTTCTTATGAGAGTTCGCTAGATGAATGCATAGGGATGATATGGTTTGATTGCACACTGTGTGTTTGATTGTGGTATTGAGAGTCCTTTGACATTCTTCCTAAGTCACTAATGAATTGAGCATATCAGTTGACTTAGTGAATCTGTAAATTCTGAAATTGCTCATTGGCCTTCTGTTAGTATCAGGAAGAATTTTTAATTGAGCAAAACCTTTTAAAAGATTCATTCACCCCCCTCTGAATCTATAGCATCGAACCCAACACCCCTTTCCTTCCCCATTCCACCCTCTCCCGTGGGCGCACCCAGCCTTCCCCCTTCACCCTTCTGTTGTGCATCCCTAGTTTTGATGATGACAATCCACAAATCATTGAGATACTCACTTAAACATGAGTAGAAATGTTCTCCAATTTATGAATCAATAAGAACTTCATTCTTCCATGAATCTAGGTACTGATGACATTGCAGGCAGTGGTAAAGTGATATTCACCCCAAGGGCTTCACTGATCAACAGTTTGATGGAAGAGATTGAGCGTCTTGATGCATGAAGCTTCAAGTCTGCACATCGGCAGCCAGTGCATGCATTATCTAGAAAGTCTATACACTGGCACTGTTAAGTCTGTACATTGGTGGCCATGTCTCACTTGCATGCTCATCAAAGTCTGTACAATCCATCGCCTTCAGATTTACCAAGTCTATACAGCCTGCCTTCATGTTCAAAGTCTATACATCGACGTTGGGCGTCAAAGTCTATACACTGCTCACCGCCTCATTAAGCGTCTCACACTTGCAACTCTATACATCATTGTTGAACTAAAGTCTATACAGCAGTTTCTTGAGCCAAAGTCTGTACATCGCTTGCATCTTCAAAGTCTACACATCCACAGTTGAACTCAAAGTCTGTACAGCGTCAGCAATAGTGCTGCGTCTCATTTTTCCAAGTCTATACATTGGCAGCTGAACTGTAAAGTCTGCACATTATGCTTTGAAGCTTTTCAAGTCAGTACAGCTATCCGTCTCTCCTACCATCTCAATTAAGCCTTGAAGTCTATACAGTGCACCGTCTCTTTCAACGTCTCACATTCGTCAAGTCTATACATCGGTTTGATTGAGTAAGTCTGTACAGCGGTAGCCTTCATTTGAAGTCTATACAGTGGACCGTCTCTGTCAGCGTTTCAAGCCATTCAAAGTCTATACACTGGCCTTCCGCTATCAAAAGTCTATAAATTGGTCGGTGGAAAGTCTATACATCCACCGCTGAACCTTTGAGAAGCCAAAGTCTATACATTGGAGCTCGTCCAGCAAGCAAAGTCTGTACAATGGCTTGCTGCGAGTAATTGAAGTCTGTACACTGGCGATACTGTACGGGAAGCAAGTCTGTACATCGTGGGCTTCTGGCCTTCATTCGAAGTCTATACACTGGACGTTTAAAGTCTGTACACTGGGCTGCTCAAAGGCTCACAAAGTCTATACATCGTGGCCTTGAACTCTCAAGTCTGTACACTGGCCGTTGCCCTGCGAAGCTCAAAGTCTATACACTCAGTTGCAGGCAGCAGTAAAGTCTGTACATTGGCGTGCTTAACAACACACAAGTATATACATCCGTTGCGTGAGGCCTGTCAAAGCCTGGATAGAACCTACAGAAACGAATTCCGATCTGAAGGCCTAAAAATCTGGAAAGAAGTTGAAGATGGCATGTCGATAAAGGCATGGAAGAATCTTCTGCTCGATCTGTTGCTGCATCTGTGGAAGACTTAGTCAACCCTGCAAATCGGATTGAAGGAGCAAAATAGTTTTCTGTTCTAAAAACCCGCAGAGAATCTGAGCGCTAATTTTTGAATGGCTCAAGCTTTGTTTCGCGCCAACTTTTGAAAGAAAGAAAGAGTGGAGGAAACAGTATCTGAAAGAGAAGAGCAGGTCGTGATCAAGCCCTAGTGTGCAGTCTTTGTAGCCGCAAGAAGATCTACTGCTGAAGATAATGGGGATCCAACTGTGCAAGGGCTCAACCACCTGAAGGCTACCCAGCTCAGAGATCGTGATCTCAATGCGCCAGCAGCCCTATGCACTTGGATTTGTCAAAACTCTGAAATCTCATATCTTCAGTTTAATGGTTCCTTGTTTTTCTTAAATCAACTATTTCTTCTGATTGCATCAAGCTGTGAGGCAGCAGTGTCAAGCTGTAAGTCAGCGTGTGTGCAAGCTGTGTGTCAGCGTGTGTACAAGCTGTGAGGCAGCAGTGTTGATTGAGACAAGGGTCTCTTGGTAGTGAAGCCTCACTCAAGTTGAGTGAGGGGTGGATGTAAGTCTCGTGTAGAGACTGAACCACCTAAAAAGATCATCTTGCATGTGTGATGATTCTTGGTGTGACTGCTCTTGTTGCATATTAGTCTATAACCTTGATGCTTAAGTAGCTAGACCATATTGAAACTCTAGTGTGCTGCATTAACTCTAGCAATAGTTCAAATAAAGTTGGAATAAATTGAAAAAGGGGGAAAGATCTATTCACCCCCCCTCTAGATCTATTCAATCCTCACACAACACGTGGTATCAGAGCCTGGCTCTCCAATATGTGGTCTAACAACCAGGAGAGAACAGGAGGATTGATGTCTAAGGGTCTGACAGCTGAGGGACACTCAGTGAGCAGACCACCATACTTTGATGGAAATGACTACTCATACTGGAAAAATCGTATGCAGGTATTTCTAAGGGCTCAAGATCATGAAATGTGGAAAGTAGTAAGTCGCGGCCCCTATGAGCTCCCTGAAGATGAGGACTCGTGGACGAGAGAACAGATTCGAAAATCAACTATCAACTGGGGCGCAATGAATGTAATGCAGTGTGCACTACATCCCACGGAGTTCTCAAGAGTCTCTCAATGCACAACCGCGAAAGCCATGTGGGACAGGCTGGAAGTCATATACGAAGGTACATCTGAGGTAAGAGAAACTAAAGCCAACATGTTAATCTCAGAGTATGAAATGTTCAAGATGAAAACTGATGAAAGCATCTCTGAAATGTATGCAAGATTGATGCAATTGACTAACAGCTTGAAAAGTCTAGGTAAGACTTACACAGATCAAGAATTGGTAAGAAAAATTCTCAGGTCTCTTACTCCTGTGTGGCATACCAAAGCCACGGTCATTGAAGATTCAAAAGACCTCACCACTATGAAAGTGGACCAGCTAATTGGGTCCTTAATGACGTACGAGATCAATCTCAAGAGAAGTGAAAACGAGGACAAAAAGAAAAGGCCAGTAGCCTTGAAAGCCAGCCCAAGCAAATGTGAATCCTCTGAGACAAGTGAGTCCTCAAGCACTGAGGAAGACAACGGTGAGTTTGCTATGCTAACCCGAAAGTTCAGGAAGTTTCTTCGAAGAGAAGGTAAGGGATTCAACAATAAGAAGGGAATGGTAAGAAAGTTTTCTCAGCACAAGTTTGATCAACCCAAGAAATCCTCTAACAAAGTAGTTTGCTATAACTGCAGGAAACCAGGTCACATGAAGGCTGAATGCCCTGAGGCCTCCAAAGGCATGACCTCTAAGTGGAGAGGGAAGAAGCCTAAGGCTATGGTAAGTACCTGGAGCGAAGAAGAAGAAGACAGTGAGGAAGAGATGTCATCCGATGAAGATGAAGGGAAATTGTGTCTCATGGCAGAAGGAGAAAGTGAAGATCTTGAGGTAACTTCTCCTTTCAAGCATTTCTCTGTTTCAGATTGGGAAGACGCATACACTGAATTATTAGATCAGTATGATTTAATCAGAAAAGAGAATAAAAGCCTGAAAAAGAAAATCAACAGCATAAGTCACGATACTAGCTCAATCAACAAGTGCGCTGACTTAGAACTAGAGATCGCCAATCTGCACAAAAAATTGAGTGAACAGGAATTAGATGAAAACACGTTTAAATCTCAGGAAGAAGAAAATGAATTATTGAGGAAAACAATTGATGAACTGAAGTTAAAAGTGCAAAGCTGTGAACAGGAGACAAAATTGACCAATGAAAAGGCTAACGCGATGAAGGAAGAAAATAACAAACTTCTGGAAGAAATCAAAAGAACTCAGAAAGCATTGGAAGACAAACAAGAGAGTCTAGAGAAAATGGTAAGAGGAGAAGAAAACTTGAATGCCATGCTCGGAACAAAAGTAAATTATCAAAAGGAAGGTTTGGGGTATAATCCTAATGCCAAAAAGGAATTTCAAATGAAAACCATTACCTTTGTGGCCGGAGCAGATCCTAAAGGAAAGAGACCTCTTATAAACATGTATGAAGTTGAAGAGTCAAGTGACACAAATGCAAGAGAAAAAGATTCTAACAAAAATGACTTGGAAGACTCGAGGGTAAAAGGCCAAAACTCTCAAAAGCTCTTCTTGAAACAAGGCCAATCATCTAATAAGGAAACAAACTCAATCAAGTCATTCAAAGCAAGAAATAAAGAGTTTTGGAATCAAGAAAGTCGGCTCAGAAACCCCCCCGAGCCGACCACAGGCAAAGCCAGACGAAATGCTGAATTCTGGCAGAACGAAGTCGACCACGACCCCCTCAGGTGTCGACCACAGCCAGTAACAGAAAGTGGGAAAACCACTGGGATGTCAGAGGCCGACACCCAGGGCTCCATAAGCCGACCACGGCTTCTAACAGCAACCATGCTCCAGTGAGCAGAAATCAGAATTGGCTCCGACCCACAAGATCCACCAATCAAATATGGATTCCTAAATCTTTCTTAAAATATTTGAGTGACCTTACTAGACATATTGAACCCAAGAGCAGCTGGGTTCCAAAAATCTTCACATGATGTGTCATGCAGGAATGTTTAGCGGCCGTCCACAACAAATGGTATCTTGATAGTGGCTGCTCGAGACACATGACCGGAGACAAGAAGAAGTTTTATCAGCTGATTAAAAAGGATGGTGGACACGTAACCTTTGGTGGAAACAACAAAGGTAAAATCGTCGGCACAGGTAAGATAGGTAAGAAGCCTTCAAATTGCATTGAGAATGTGTTATTGGTAGATGGCTTAGAGCATAATTTACTGAGCATTAGCCAACTATGTGATAAGGGACACAAGGTGATATTTGACTCGGAAAGCTGCAAAATAATGGAACCTAATTCAGATCTAGTAAAATTCTTAGGCAAAAGAGTGAACAATGTTTACATGATAGACTTAAATGATCCTGTTCATTCTAACTTGTGTCTGACTGCTAAAAAGGATGATCTGATCTGGTTATGGCACCGCAGGTTAGGACATGTCAGCTTTAGAGTTTTGCATAAATTGGTTAAAAAGAACATGGTCAGAGGGCTGCCTGAAATTACCTTTAGTCAAAACATCAAACTATGTGCTGCATGCGCCCAAGGAAAGCAAACTAGAAAAACCTTCAAAAGCAAATCTGAAAACCAGTCCTCTAAACCACTAGAATTAGTGCATATGGACCTATTTGGGCCAACAAGAACAGCAAGCATCAGTGGGAAGAGATATGGCTATGTGTTAGTAGATGATTTTTCAAGATTTACTTGGGTGTTTTTCTTATCCCAAAAGAATGATGCATTTCATGAATTTCAGGCCTTCTACAAAAGATTGAAACAGGATGGTAAGTTCAAAATATGCTCAATCTTATCTGACCATGGCGGAGAATTCGAGAATTCTGAATTTGATACATTTTGCAGGAGCAAAGGAATAACGCACAGATTCTCAGCACCCCGAACGCCAGAACAAAATGGGGTGGTGGAAAGAAGGAATCGAACTCTGGTAGAGATGGCGAGAACAATGTTGGCAGAAGGGAACCTTCCAAGAAAATACTGGGCAGAAGCAGTTAACACCGCATGCTACATTGTGAATCGTGCAATGGTAAGACCATCTAGTGCAAAAACTCCATATGAAATGTTCAAAGGTAAGAAACCATCTCTAGCCCACTTCAGAATATTTGGTACAAAGTGTTTCATCCATAACAATGACAAGAAAGACTTGGACAAATTTGAACCCAAGAGTGACCCAGGAATATTCTTGGGATACTCTGACAAATCAAGAGCTTATAGAGTGTTCAATATCAAAGATCAAGTAGTCGAGGAATCTCCTCACATTTCATTTGATGAAACTGATGAATCTATGGATGATGAACAGGTCAACAAGAAAAATGAAGATGGAGAATTTATGGAACCCAAGGATGAGCCAGATGAGCAAAGTAAGGAATCGAGCCATGAAGGAGAACAAGGTAACAACTCTGGCGAACCAAATGCAAATGAGGATGGATCAGGTAACAATCTTGTAAATATAAGAGTGCTTAAGGATCACCCCCTTGATAGCATAATTGGTAATGTAAATGAACCAAGGAAAACAAGATCTCAGTGGAGAGCTGTTAATGAATTAGACCAACTTGCACTAGTCTCCCAAATTGAGCCAAAAACTATAGAAGAAGCCTTGAATGATGAATCCTGGATAGATGCAATGCATGAGGAGTTAAATCAATTTGAGAGAAACAAAGTTTGGAATCTTGTTCCCAGACCAACCTCTCACTCTGTCATTGGAACCAGGTGGGTGTTTAGAAATAAATTAAGTGAGAAAGGGGAGGTCATTAGAAACAAGGCTAGACTTGTAGCCAAGGGGTACAACCAGGAATTTGGTATTGATTTCGAAGAATCATATGCCCCTGTGGCCAGATTAGAAGCCATCAGGATTTTACTCGCTTTTGCATCTTCTCATGGAATCAAACTACAACAAATGGATGTAAAAAGTGCCTTTCTAAATGGAGTCATCAAGGAAGAGGTCTATGTAGAGCAACCTCCTGGGTTTGAGAATGAGGGTTTCCCTAACCATGTTTTTAAACTCAATAAAGCATTATATGGTTTGAAACAGGCTCCACGTGCATGGTACGAGAGGCTAAGTTCATTTCTTGCCAACAAGGGTTATTCAAGAGGTAAAATAGACCAGACCTTATTTTCAAAGATCCAAGGTAAGGATATTCTCATTGTGCAAATTTATGTTGACGACATTATATTTGGGTCTACAAAACCCCAATTATGTAATGAATTTGCAAACTTGATGACTGCGGAATTTGAAATGAGTTTGATGGGGGACTTACAATTCTTCCTTGGACTGCAGGTCATACAATGCAAGGATGGATACTTCATAAATCAGTCCAAGTACATCAAGGAGATGTTGAAAAGATTTGGCATGGAGAGCTGCAAAGCCATTGGAACGCCGATGAGCACAAATGTAACACTAGATGCTGATGAAAGAGGTAATCTGGTAGACACAAAAACATACAGAGGTATGATTGGCTCCTTGCTCTACTTAACTGCCTCTAGACCAGATATACAGTTTAGTGTGTGCATGTGTGCTAGATACCAAGCATGTCCTAAAGAATCACACTTAGGAGCCGTCAAGCGTATTCTCCGATACCTTGCCGGCACCCAAGATTTGGGACTTTGGTATCCCGCTTTCTGTGATTTAGATTTAATTTCATACTCAGATGCGGATTATGCTGGATGCAAAATAGATAGAAAAAGCACGAGTGGCTACTGCCAATTCTTGGGCGGATGTCTGATCACTTGGGCTTCTAAGAAGCAACATTCCGTTGCACTCTCCACTGCTGAGGCAGAATATGTCGCAGTAGGGAGTTGTGGGACACAGGTTCTATGGATCAAACATCAGCTCCAGGATTACAACATAGATATTGGATGTGCACCAATATTGTGTGATAACACGAGCGCCATTAATCTATCAAAAAATCCAATCCAGCATTCTAGAACAAAACACATAGAAATCCGCCATCACTTCATAAGAGATGAAGTCAGCAAAGGCAACTTTGTGCTGCATTTTATTGAAACTGAAAAACAACTTGCTGACATTTTCACAAAACCCCTCAATAATGATAGATTCACCACCCTGAGAAGAGAATTGGGGTTATGCAGATCTCCTCATGAAAATCCATAACAGCCTTTCTGCAACAATTTTTCTGTACTGATCACCGATTATTTTCTGGCAAATAAATGTTACATTAAGGGGGAGTCTAGGTTAGTGATGTTCAGCATGCATGCATATGGCCAGCTCAGTCAGCATGTCTTCTTCAGTTAGCATCTCATGATAGGTACTAGTGTCACTAGTCTTCTAGCTGAAACTGGTGGAAATGGAGCAGACTGAGCCGACTTCTTGGCATGATCCTTCTCCTTGTTGCCTAAATCCTGATCATGTTTTTATACCTCTACAAACCCAATTCAACCAAACTCTTCGTAGCCTACATCAACAAAATCTCACTTCCTCTAACTCTGCAAAGACTCTTGAACTAAGGGGGAGGGTTTGTATACACCTCTTCTATTATGAAATCGTTGGGCTGTCACAAGCCACCACTCATCCACTATATGATGAACATAATTCTGAGAACATAGTAAGAACAAGTTTGGTTGGCTGTAAAATGAGCTTGATTTGTCATGCTTCAATAAACTAAACATATAGGAATATGCCATTTACATGTCCTTGAATCTTATAATTGAGAGTAGTAAAGTTATCTTACTCAAAGTGCTCATGCTGTCAAATGAAAATCAAATTCAACTAATTCATGAATGCCTTGGGAATACGCTATTATCATGTCTGTCAGGCAGAGCAATGGAATGGCCTCTGAGAAACTGCTGTCTCTCCCTACAAAAAGAGTGATGTATAAAAAGGGAGAAACACGTGTGTCATGAAGAGCCAAGCTACCTCTGCCGGTATGAATAAGGGTGGGAGTACTGAGTAACTGGGGATACTGGATTCTAATCAACGTGTATCCTCACGCAAAAAGGTGCTCACCAATTCCCAAGTGAGACGGTTAGGCATGCAAAGTAGCCGAGGTCTCTGGCGTGTAAAAAGCGTGTTACCTCGTGCAGAAATGTATGTGATAAACCTGACCACTCGTCAATCAATTAATCAAAAAAAAATTTGTGTGTATGCAGTTCAAAATTTTTTCAGTAAAAGATGACAGACAAGTTAGATGGTTGACCCTTGGCACCTCATGACAACAAAACTTTCCTGAATTCATATTGCAGCTGGCATTGTGGTCAAATTAACTTGTGTCAAATCAATTATAAGGTTACTAGATCATGTAAAGAACCATATCCCACTTTGTTGAAGTTTATTCCTGCCTTGACAATCAAACACACTGATAAAGCTCCAAATTTATTTCACTAAATTCTTCAGAATGAAATTCATTAAGTTAGTGGACAAATTAACTAATACGATTCTTTATGGAAAGGGTTTAAACAAAAGCCCCCCTTTCAATTTAAGGTCTTTGCAGGTTTGTTTACAAAAACTCACATTCTTCCCTTCAAAAACTCTCATTCGCATCAAACTCTCATCTGCCTCTCTTATTCACCAGAACAATCATATTGCAAATGCTCTGATTGAGTTGGACTTTGTAGTAGTTAGCTCCACTGCCTCCACGAGGGTCTTGAGTTAGGTTCCCCCCCCCTTCTTCTTTTGCTGATGACAAAGGGGGAGAAAGATGATGTCAGTCATTGTAGAATGTAGGATGTCAAATGTCAAATGTCAATGTCAATGTCAGTCATTTTGGTTTATGTACAGTTTTTTTTGGTCTTTGGAGTCAATGCATTTCCTTCTTGATCAGTCATGTAATTCAGTTCTTTATATAATTCAGTTCTTTATATACTCAATGAGATGTTTGGCTTGGCTACAGTTTTCAACTGCACTGCAATTATGTACTCATACTTGATATATTGATTGCAAGGGCTTCACAATGACTTTTGGTTGTCATCACCAAAAAGGGGGAGAATGTTGTGCATCCCTAGTTTTGATGATGACAATCCACAAATCATTGAGATACTCACTTAAACATGAGTAGAAATGTTCTCCAATTTATGAATCAATAAGAACTTCATTCTTCCATGAATCTAGGTACTGATGACATTGCAGGCAGTGGTAAAGTGATATTCACTCCAAGGGCTTCACTGATCAACAGTTTGATGGAAGAGATTGAGCGTCTTGATGCATGAAGCTTCAAGTCTGCACATCGGCAGCCAGTGCATGCATTATCTAGCAAGTCTACACACTGGCACTGTTAAGTCTGTACATTGGTGGCCATGTCTCACTTGCATGCTCATCAAAGTCTGTACAATCCATCGCCTTCAGATTTACCAAGTCTATACAGCCTGCCTTCATGTTCAAAGTCTATACATCGACGTTGGGCATCAAAGTCTATACACTGCTCACCGCCTCATTAAGCGTCTCACACTTGCAACTCTATACATCGCTGTTGAACTAAAGTCTATACAGCCGTTTCTTGAGCCAAAGTCTGTACATCACTTGCATCTTCAAAGTCTACACATCCACAGTTGAACTCGAAGTCTGTACAGCGTCAGCAACAGTGCTGCGTCTCATTTTTCCAAGTCTATACATTGGCAGCTGAACTGTAAAGTCTGCACATTGTGCTTTGAAGCTTTTCAAGTCTGTACAGCCATCCGTCTCTCCTACCGTCTCAATTAAGCCTTGAAGTCTATACAGTGCACCGTCTCTTTCAGCGTCTCACATTCGTCAAGTCTATACATCGGTTTGATTGAGTAAGTATGTACAGCGGTAGCCTTCATTTGAAGTCTATACAGTGGACCGTCTCTGTCAGCGTTTCAAGCCATTCAAAGTCTGTACACTGGCCTCCGCTATCAAAGTCTATAAATTGGTCGGTGGAAAGTCTATACATCCACCGCTGAACCTTTGAGAAGCCAAAGTCTATACATTGGAGCTCGTCCAGCAAGCAAAGTCTGTACAATGGCTTGCTGCGAGTAATTGAAGTCTGTACACTGGCGATACTGTACGGGAAGCAAGTCTGTACATCGTGGGCTTCTGGCCTTCATTCGAAGTCTATACACTGGACGTTTGAAGTCTGTACACTGGGCTGCTCAAAGGCTCACAAAGTCTATACATCGTGGCCTTGAACTCTCAAGTCTGTACACTGGCCGTTGCCATGCGAAGCTCAAAGTATGTACACTCAGTTGCAGGCAGCAGTAAAGTCTGTACATTGGAGTGCTTAACAACACACAAGTATATACATCCGTTGCGTGAGGCCTGTCAAAGCCTGGATAGAACCTACAGAAACTAATTCCGATCTGAAGGCCTAAAAATCTGGAAAGAAGTTGAAGATGGCATGTGGATAAAGGCGTGGAAGAATCTTCTGCTCGATCTGTTGCTGCATCTGTGGAAGACTTAGTCAACCCTGCAAATCGGATTGAAGGAGCAAAACAGTTTTCTGTTCTAAAAACCCGCAGAGAATCTGAGCGCTAATTTTTGAATGGCTCAAGCTTTGTTTCGCGCCAACTTTTGAAAGAAAGAAAGAGTGGAGGAAACAGTATCTGAAAGAGAAGAGCAGGTCGTGATCAAGCCCAAGTGTGCAGTCTTTGTAGCCGCAAGAAGATCTGCTGCTGAAGATAATGGGGATCCAGCTGTGCAAGGGCTCAACCACCTGAAGGCTACCCAGCTCAGAGATCGTGATCTCAATGCGCCAGCAGCCCTATGCACTTGGATTTGTCAAAACTCTGAAATCTCATATCTTCAGTTTAATGGTTCCTTGTTTTTCTTAAATCAACTATTTCTTCTGATTGCATCAAGCTGTGAGGCAGCAGTGTCAAGCTGTAAGTCAGCGTGTGTGCAAGCTGTGTGTCAGTGTGTGTACAAGCTGTGAGGCAGCTGTGTTGATTGAGACAAGGGTCTCTTGGTAGTGAAGCCTCACTCAAGTTGAGTGAGGGGTGGATGTAAGTCTCGTGTAGAGACTGAACCACCTAAAAAGATCATCTTGCATGTGTAATGATTCTTGGTGTGACTGCTCTTGTTGCATACTAGTCTATAACCTTGATGCTTAAGTAGCTAGACCATATTGAAACTCTAGTGTGCTGCATTAACTCTAGCCATAGTTCAAATAAAGTTGGAATAAATTGAAAAGGGGGGAAAGATCTATTCACCCCCCCTCTAGATCTATTCAATCCTCACACAACACCTTCCGACCATTCCAACAAGTTCAGCCCCATCCCTGCCCTCCCAACCCCCCCAGGAGACCCCAGCCACGTTCCATCCCTCTCCCACTACCATCAGTACTCCTTCCCTTGCAAACCCGCCCCATTTCCCCCTCTATAACCCCCCCTCCACAAGTAGTTCTGGTTCTGGTCGCAGGTAGCAGAAAACCAGCAGATTGCAGAGGGTTCTACGGCATCATCGTGAGGCTTCAGGAGGCATACCATATACCGTTGGAATCAACGACCAGTTAGCTTCGTAACGAGGGTAGCGTCGCCGTCGTCTGATCTGGGAGCTGTCCGGAGGAGCAAATCTCGGCGACCTGCGCACTCCCTCCGGGGCAGACAACCAGAGGAGGCTTGCAGATGCTCCCACGATCGGATTTCTGGGAATCTTGGAGTGCCACTTGGCTGAGGCCTTCCCCTTCAAGTCCTCTGTCATCTCCAAGAAGGAGAGCCATTTTTGGACCTCAGAGTCAGAAGTTCTTGATTTTTCTTCCAAGGTGCGCAACGTCAGTTTCCCTGAGCCTGAACTGACACCCCCCCACTGTTCCGGCCTTCACGATCAGCTCCAACATCTACCGATGGCCCCGTTGGTATCGGATCCAATAAGACTTGACCACGATCACAACGGCTCTGGTCTCGCCTTCAACAGAGCACGGGACTGTTCGTGGCGCCCCCGTCTTCCAGCAGCATCACTCTAAGAGCACCCAGAGCCAGAGCTGTCCAGCCATGTTCCTAACCCTGCCCCAGCCACCTACATCGTCGAGAAATTCTGCAAAAATTCAGGCGTCATCCTGGGTCAAGTCAAAAAGATTCGGCACTGGTTGCGACCTTTTCTGAGCTCGGCAGAGACCGTGGCGGCGCCATCTTCAACTGTCTGTCCGACTGTTCCAGAAGCTGGCAGAACTGGCAGAGCTCGGCACAACGGTTTCTAGTTTCACTCCCCCTCCCTGCCTGGCCAGCTTACAACCCCTCCCTGCGTGGAAGTAGTGTTTGGTTATAAATCTCATAACCCCCACACCGAGAACCCCCCTCTTATGCGAGGTGTAGTGCTGTAACCAAATTGTTTTCAGGTCAAGCACCATCGACGCAGCGTGCGGGTGCCTGCCCACGCTACCCCGCCCGCCCTCGTCTTCCGCCGGGATCGGTGTCTTTACACCAATCAGGTGAGCGACTGGATATCCCTTGGCTGGTAGAATTATTTGCTTACCTAGTATTGCTTGTGAATGCCCGTCGAACGGAGAAATGAGAGCTCGGACTCGCACACCATTCTTAGTGTGTCTACCGCGGACCGGGAGTGAGAGCCACCCAAACCCACGCCCCGGCGTGCCGGCCGGCCGCCCATGAAGTTGGGAATCCTAGACCCTTAGGGGTCATCCGAAGCCAACCAAGTCCCTTAGAATATTTGGCTCCCACCTCGGACCCTCGCCATCATCCCCCGGTACCACTGGGAGATCGTATGCGCTGTGCGAGTAAGCCGCTAGCGTAAGTTTGTTGAATGTACTTGTATGCTTGCGGGTCTAGGTCCTAGGCTCATTAAGTCATACTTCATCATCCCTGGGCTGTGCCACATCACGGCGAGCTAAGAGGAGAAGAGTTAGAGAGGAGAGAGCAGAGAAGAGAGGAGAAGCTGAGAGTGTAAGGGTCGTCGCAGAAGTATGAGAGAGAGCTACTGAATACAGAGTACCGGAGAGAAGTGCTAGTGAGCAGTGAGAGAATAGAGGAGAAGGTTGGAGTGGGTGATTGTGAGAAGAGAAAGAAGGAAAAGGAAAACAGGGTACCAGAGATCTGAAGATTTCTTGAAGAGCTATCGAGGTTCCAACTTCTAGATCAGATCTAGAGTCTTCTGCTCATCCGAGCTACATTGTCTTGAAGTTCTGTCGCTATTTTGTTTTGTTCATTTCCTTTTCTCTTTGAATCTTTCTTCAAGCTGTTAGGCAGCGCAGCAAGCTGAGATTGCTCAGCGGGTGAGGATTTGTTCCTCGGACAGCAAGCTGTGATTGCTCAGCGGGCGAGGACTGGTTCCTCGAACAGCAAGCTGTGAGGCTGAGTGGTCTGGCATTGGTTCCCCAAAGCTGTGGATCAGCGGTTTGTAGGGATTCCTTCCCTAAAGCTGTGGATCAGCGGTTGTGTTGGACTGTTCTCCACATTTTTGTTTGAGTAAGGGAAGCCTCACTCAGGTTGAGTGAGGGGTGAACGTAGATCTCAAGGTTGAGATCGAACCACCTTAAAAATCTCTTTCCACTGTGACTTGCATTGTGTGCCTGATTGTCCATATTCCTTACCTCCAACACTCCAGCCTCCAACCCCCAACTATCCAATCCCCATTCCCAAGAGATCTAGGTCTGGGATTTACTCCACACCAGCCCCAAGAGATCTCCACCCAATCCACACCCCACCCTCTAACCCCCAACTACCCATTTCCATTCCCCAAGCACCACTCCGCCTTCCCAAGGCTGAAGAGACTCCTCCCTATGCCAAAATTCAAATCTCCCTCCCTGTTGGACACCCTCTCTCACCTCCCCAATCACCCCCCCAAAATATGGAGATCTCCCCCTCTCCTCCATAGCCCTAGGCCGCCCCCCCTTTCCTTCCCCATTCCACCCCCTCCCTTGGGCGCACCCAGCCTTCCCCCGTCACCCTTCCTGCCATTCCAGCAAGCTCAGCCCCATCCCTGCCCTCCCAACCCCCCCAGGAGACCCCAGCCATGTTCCCTCTCTCTCTCACTACCATCAACCCTCCTTCCCTTGCAAACCTACCCCATTTCCCCCACCATAACCCCCCCTCCACAAGCAGTTCTGGTCACATGTAGCAGAAAACCAACAGATTGCAGAGGGTTCTACGGTGTCATCATGAGGCTTCAGGAGGCGTACCATATACCGTTGGAATCGTCGTCTAGTCAGCTTCACAATGAGGGCATCCCCGCCGTCGTCCGATCTGGGAGCTGTCTGGAGGAGCAAATCTCGGCGACCTGCGCACTTCCTCTTGGGCAGACAACCAGAGGAGCGCCACTTGGCTAAGGCCTTCCCCTTCAAGTCCTATGTCATCTCCAAGAAATAGAGCCATTTTTGGACCTCGGAGTCAGAAGTTCTTGATTTTTCTTCCAAGGTGCGCAAGGTCAGTTTCCTTGAGCCTGAACTGACACCCCCCCATTGTTCTGGCCTTCGCGATCAGCTCCGACATCTGCCGATGGCCCCGTTCATCCCGGATCGAAGAAGACTCGACCACGATCGCAACGGCTCTGGTCTAGCCTTCAATAGAGCATGGGACTGTTCATGGCGCCCCCGTCTTCCAGCAGCATCACTCTGGGAGCACCCAGAGCCAGAGCGGTCCAGCCCTGTTCCAGACCCTTCCCCAGCCACCTACATCGTCCGAAAATTCCATAAAAATTCAGGTGTCATCCTGGGTCAAGTCAGAAAGATTTGGCACCAGTTGCGACCTTTTCTGAGCTCGGCAGAGACCGTGGCAGTGCCATCTTCAACTGTCTATCCGGCTATTCCAGAAGCTGGCAGAACCGGCAGAGCTCGGCACATCGGTTTCTAGCTTCACTCCCCCTCCCCGCCTGGCCTGCTTACATCCCATCCCTGCATGGAAGTAGTGTTTGGTTATAAATCTCTTAACCCCCACCCCGAGAACCCCCCTCCTATGCGAGGTGTAGTGCTTTAACCAAATTGTTTTCAGGTCAAGCACCATCGACGTAGCATGCGGGTGCCTGCCCACGCTACCCCGCTCACCCTCGTCTCTGGCTGAGATTGGTGTCTTCACACCGATCAGGTGAGCAACTAGATATCCATTAGTTGATAGAATTATTTGCTTACCTAGTATTGCTTGTGAATGCCCGTCGGACGGAGAGACGAGAGCTTGGACTCGCACACCATTATTAGTGTGCCCACCATGGACCCGGAGTGAGAGCCACCCAAACCCATGCCCCGGCGTGCCGGCCGGCCGCCCACGAAGTTGGGAATCCTAGACCCTTAGGGGTCAGCCTAAGCCAACCAAGTCCCTTAGAATATTTGGCTCCCACCTCGGACCCTCGCCATCATCCCCCGGTACCACCGGGAGATCGTATGCACCGTGCGAGTAAGCCGCTAGCGTAAGTTCGTTGAATGTGCTTGTATGCTTGTGGTTCTAGGTCCTATGCTCATTAAGTCATACTTCATCATCCCTGGGCTGTGCCACATCACGGCGAGCTAAGAGGAGAAGAGTTAGATAGTAGAGAGCAGAGAAGAGAGGAGAAGCTGAGAGTGTAAGGGTCGTCGTAGAAGTATGAGAGAGAGCTACTGAATACAGAGTACCGGAGAGAAGTGCTAGTGAGCAGTGAGAGAATAGAGGAGAAGGTTGGAGTGGGTGATTGTGAGAAGAGAAAGAAGGAAAAGGAAAATAGGGTACCAGAGATCTGAAGATTTCTTGAAGAGCTGTCGAGGTTCCAACTTCTAGATCAGTTCTAGAGTCTTCTGCTCATCCAAGCTACATTGTCTTGAAGTTCTGTCGCTATTTTGTTTTGTTCTTTTCTTTTTCTCTTTGAATCTTTCTTCAAGCTGTTAGGCAGCACAGCAAGCTGAGATTACTCTGCGGGCGAGGATTTGTTTCTCGGACAGCAAGCTGTGATTGCTCAGCGGACGAGGATTGGTTCCTCGGACAGCAAGCTGTGAGGCTCAACGGTCTAGGATTGGTTCCCCAAAGCTATGGATCAGCGGTTTGTAGGGATTCCTTCCCTAAAGCTATGGATCAGTGGTTGTGTTGGACAGTTCTCCACGTTCTTGCTTGAGCAAGGGAAGCCTCACTCAGGTTGAGTGAGGGGTGAACGTAGATCTCAAAGTTGAGATCGAACCACCTTAAAAATCCCTTTTCATTGTGGCTTGCATTGTGCGCCTGATTGTCCATATTCCCTACCTCCTTTACAGAGTCAGTCATATGATTGGTTGAGTGCTTTGTCTTCGAGTTCAGTTCTGCTTGAAGCATCCGTTCTGAGAGAGTGTTCTGCGATCTATTATTCATTCTCGTTTAACTTGGGATATGCTAAGTGTTTGATATCCGTTCTGCATAATCCAGTGCGTGCCAAGGTCAGCTTCTTTTTAATTCTAGCATATCATCATATGTTTGATTGTGGTTCGGTTTGAACCTTTGGATGTTGTTCTCTTCAGTGTGAGGTTGATTCATGCGCATACACTCGCTGTGCAGCGTGTTCACTGATATACTCTCTTGCTATACTCACTAAGTGTTTGAGTGTTTGTCCTAGTATAGCACCAATTCCATTCGAGCCATCAGAAGTTTTTAATTCTGCACGAATTTAATAGTGAGATCTATTCACCCCCCCTCTAGATCTCGCTCTTGCACCCCTAACAATTAGTATCAGAGCGGTCTCTGATTCATCAGATCCAACGATCTACAGAGGATCCTGCTAATTTTGGTGCATATATAGTTCTTGGGTCATTGCTTTAATATGATTAGAATGGCTCATACACCTGTCTTTAACGGATCAAATTTTCATTCCTGGCTTAGCAGCATGCGTAGGCATGTTAGATCAATTGATCCTAATTTGTGCAAGTTAATTTCACATGGACCACACAAATTGCCTAAAGATAAATCTAAGTGGACTGAGGATCATAGATCTAAAGATGTTGATAACTCTAGAGCCTTTCAATTAATGAAAGCTGCTATTGATGCTGATATATTTCCATATTTTTCTGCCTGCTGCACTGCCAAAGATATGTGGGACAAATGTGTGGCCATTCACAAGGAAAAGAAGGAACAAGAATGTTTGATGGCCAACCGAAGTGATCACAGTAGTGATCTAAATGATGATTCATCATCTCAAGTGGAGAGGGGGATTTCTGTAGCCCATCTAAGAGCGGCCGAACTAGGTCCAATAAGACCAAACGAGGCTCAGCTCATCTAAGCGACTGCCCCGCATGGCCCACTTAGCATAAAAGCCCAATAAGTTCACTCGGCATCAAGCACTTCCTAGGCGGCCATTAGGCTCGGAAGGCCGAGCGTCGGTCCAGTCGGAGGAAGACCCACGCCCGACCTATCCCCCTCACCGAGATAAGGGCTAGTGCCCAGCGCCCACTCCAACCGAACCTCACCCGAGCTATGCCCATCGCCCGAGACAGGGCCGGCACTCTTCATGCTTGGGTCGACCGACGGTTGCTTATCCACGCTGCCATTAAGAACCCTTTCTGAGCAGGAGTTTACGAAGATAAGGGGGCCCATGAATCCTCAAGGCTATAAAGAGCCCACGTCGAGGATGTAAAGAGCCCACGTCAAGGACGTAACCCCCGCCTGAAACTCCTCAGCTTACGGGACTCATGAAGCTGGCGTACTATTTAAACTTGGGACTCCCTCCAGCGAAAGGTAAGGCCAACACATGCCTAAAACTCCCTGAGTAGGAACCACTTCACCACCTTGGTGGAGAGGGATCTCGTGCATCTCCTTTATCCTCCCTTCATGGCTTCCACCACTGCTCTACTGACTTAGGCATCGGAGGGTTTTCCCCAGGGAACCATCCCTGGACCCCCTGATCTGTTTCCCTTCCTTGCAGTTCACTGTTCAGTGATCACCTCCTCCAGCTCAGGACCAACGCGAGATCGCCCCTCTTCATCAAGTAAATTCAGATGGTGAAGAGATTTCATTTGATTAGTTGTTTATCTTGTATAAAGAATTATCTGAAAGATATCGGAAGATAAAAATAGAGAAAAAAGCTAAAAAAAGAAACTAAAATCTGCTAATAACTCCTAGTCTGAGAATGAAGTCATTGAACATCTGAAAATTGAGAATGATGAACTTCGAATGAAATTGCAAGATATTAATAGAGTCAATTCAGAACTGGATCACATGAAATCTGAAAATGGAACCCTCAGAAAATACATTAAAGAAAGTGAAGAAACTCAAAAACTTTGAGGAAGAGAATAATTTGACTGTTGAGAAATTTGAGGCTGTTAGGGCTGTAAACATAGAGTTTTAGAAAAATGTTGAAAAATTGCAAAAAGATCTGAAAGAATCTGAAACTAAACAGAAACAAGAAGTCACTTCTGATGATCAGATCTTATTTGATGAATTAATTCAAAATGATGTTCTGATAAAAGAGAATGAGAAGTTAAAGCAGTTGAACACTGCTATGTCAAAGAGACTACTTGTCTTGGAGAAAGGGAAATTTGTTTGTACAGATGAACCTGAAAAACTTCAAAATCTGGAGAAACAAATTGAAGATTACAAATCTATAAATGAAGCTCTAAGAATTAGAATTGCTGAATTTGAAGAGGAGACCCTGAACTCAGAATTGTTGATTGCTTCTTTAAAAAATGAGATTCAGGACTTAAAAAACTCATTGTCAAAGTTTGTAAGTGGCAAAAATAATTTGGACAAGTTGTTAGGAGTTAAAATCAATGTCCAAAAGGAAGGGCTGGGCTACAAACCCGTTAATAAGAAATCCTTTGAAAACAAGCTAATGGCATCCTTTGTCAAGGCATCTGATGTAGCCACCACCTCTCAGGTCAAATTGCCCACAATTCAAAAATAGAAAAGTAAATCTGAGAAACAAAAATTCAATGAACTGAATGGTAAAAATTCTCATATAAAAAACCATGCTTCAGAGAAATTTAAGGTTTCTTGTTATTATTGTGGCAAGTATGGACACCTTATGCATAATTGTTTTCTCATGAAAAAAGATGAATTGAACAATGATAGAATACATGATAGGAAATTTTCTTCTGTTTAGAAAAATAACTTGGAATGTTTCTGTTGTGACAAGAGAGGCCACATTGCTGCTCACTGTTGGCATGCCCAGGGAAGAAAATTCAATTCTAAACCTATTAAATTCCCTGTGAATAGAAATACATGGGTCAAGAATAAAAATGCCTTATACAGTAGTTCATTTGTATGTTTTGAGTGTGGAAAGCCAGGTCACAAAGCTGAGGATTGTTGGCTGGATGGTCATAAAAGATAAAATTTTCATGTTAAAAATAGAAATGCTCATGTTAATGCACATAAATTCCATGCTCACATTCATGTGCACAAGAACAAAATAAAACCTATTGTGTCATGTCACTATTGTGGATAGTTTAGGCATTCTATGTCTAACTACTATATGATGACATACAAGCTCAGAATATGTGGAGAGTACCCTTCAGAGGTCTCACTGATATTTCAAGACCCAAGGAGACTTGGGTACCTAAATATGCTAAATGAGAGTTTGTTTTGCAGACGTGCTTTGGAGAAGAAAAATAAAAGGGGTTCAATAAAACCAAGGCACGCGTGTGTGGTAAAACCCAATTTTTTTTGTTCTAGTTGTTGTGTTTAAAAATTTCCGTTTTAGAATTTGCATATCTTGTTTTTGTCTGTTCAATAGGAATTTGCTTGATAGGTTGCACATCATTCTTAATCTGTTAAATAAAAGTTCATGCATACATGGTTGCATCTGCACATATATCCTACAAAGTCATAAAGATTCATATGTTGATCCGCTCATGAATGCATCCTCATATATGCATATAGAATTTGCATAATCATGAAAAACACATTTGCACTCTCATGAACAGTCGAATAACTTGCATTACATACAGCACTGCACTGCATTTGTTATGGACTTTCATGCATGTCCAATGGTATATAAAATGGTATAATGGGAGCAGGGCAGATCAATTCTATCTGAAAACCCACAGTATGCGAGAGGTGGTCATATGACCTAAGTTCTCCGCCTAGTATCATGGGACACATTTGCATATAAAGCAGTATAGATGTTCATAAGCATATTTCAACAACTCCCTACATGGTATTCATGTCATACTTGATATTTCAAGTGCATTCAGATAAGGGGAGTTCGTGCATTTTATAGGTTGTTCATGTGCATGATGTTGCCTGACTCACTTGCAAATCAGTATTAACAAAAATGTCAAAAGATTGCTTAAACATGCATGCAGATAGATAAGTGGAATCCTTGCATTTCATTATTTAGTAATGTGCATTTCTGTGTTATCATGTAGAAACTAACTTCAAAACTAATTGCATGGCATTCATGTTGAAAATTCAAAAAGATTGCTTGTCATACTAGTACTCATATAGAAGGAGTTCCTGCATTTTAGATTGTGTTCATGTGTAGTAGGTTTCTCATATGCACAATAATAGCCGATCATTGTTTGCATTCATTCTTCATGGATATCATATCTTGACTTTGACACATTTTGCTCGATAGCTCATGCATACATTCAGGGGGAGAGCATATGTCAAGTTTTGGTTTGGTTAGTTGAAAATTTGTTTATCTGTCTCATAATTCATGCACTGTCTAGTTCGGTCAACAAAATTACTCATTTCGGTCAACCCATCTCTCCATCTTCAGATGTTCTATGCAAATTTCAAAGTCGACTCCTCATTCAAGATTCATCTGATTTAATTCCTATCTGTTCTGAAATCATTTGATCTCCTAATTCTCTTAACTCTGGAATCAATTGTCTGTTGCACCTACATTTGCAGAGGCGGAGCTTCACTTAAAAATGTCTGTGTTGTCTTGTAACAACCAGTTTGTCTGAAAACACTTCACATTTGCTGAACTTTGAACATTCTTGTCAAAACTTCAGCTAAATGTTTCCAAAGCTCTCACACACATGTTGTATGCTCCTGGTTGGTGTTTCTATTGTTAAATTGGCTGCTCCTAAAACTCTCATGATCTATCTAAAATTTAGGAAGATTTCAATTTGTGTACCTTGACCATAAATCTGAAAACCATTTTATTAAGGAAGCTTCTATTGTACAGGATTATGAATGTCTAAAACATTCAGCTGGTTTAAGTTTAATATATTCTTTAAGCTTGCATATGAATATCTTGAAAATATCTGAGAAAATATTTTTAATAAACCTTATCTAGATGCTTCATGTTATATCATGTAAAATCTTCTAAAATCTAAAATTTTTAAAACAACATGACTTCATTTGGTTGAGATATATGAAATAAGTATTGTTTTTAAACATCTGAGAATCTGAAAATTTGTAAGTGTTAATGTAGTCAGAGCAATGATCTTGGTCACAAAGAAACCATGTCCAAAGAACTATGTCATGAAGTGCCATAGTTATCTCTGCTGAAAAATTTAGTGTAATATCTGTGAAAATTTTTGACAGAGCGATGACATAGTGAGGTGAGTAACTGGGTCACTTCACCTAAGACGTGTTGTGCCTCACGTCAAAAACTTATACTATTGTTAACTCTGTTCAATATGAAGCATGACAGTTAATCATACCAAGTGCTTAGGGATACTGGCGTCTAAATAACGTATATCCTCCAGTTACAAGGTGTGTACTTAACTCAATTGCTCCTGGAAAGGTTGTTATGAAAATTGTTGTTGATTAAAAGAAAAATCTGAAGGATTGATTGCAAAAGAAAATTTTGATGAAACCCTGAACAAAATAAGATATTATCATAACTATTTAACCTCAATACTAATGACTGTAACTCCTAAAGAAGTCATTGAAATGAGAAAAAATAAGATGAAAGGAGGTTAAACAAGACTTTAATATGAGGGTTGGTTCATTTTTATTAAACTCTGATTTCAAATATGAGTATGGAATCTGATTGATAAACTCTGAACATATCAAACTTAAACCAGAGTGAACAATAAAAATTAATTCATAAGCCCTTATAATGGAAGACCCTAAAAATTCTTGACTATCAAATTTATGAAATTGGTATTCCATTGAAAGCCTTCTCGAATTATCTGATTATTTGGAACTCCAGTTGGAATCATTGTGTTCAGTTTTTATTTCTGCTGAAACTCTTGCTTGTTCCCATAAATTGGTATCATTGCTTGTTCACATCATACACACTGGTTCACTACACATTCAACTTAATGTCAGATTCTGACTGTTGATAGTCATTACTTCTTGAAGTGTCTTTTCTCTTAACCTCAACTGTCATTCCTTGAAGATCAATTCCTCCCTGTGTTTTTGCTGATATACCTCCATTCAAATTCTTTTGTTTTGATAAAGGGGGAGATATATTGATCTGTCTGGGAGTTATGCTCATTTATTAAGGGGGAGAAATATGTCTGTTCTCCTGTCTAGGGGTAGAACAGCTAGAGGAGATAATCATTGCATAATTCATGTCAACCCATGCGTTCACAAAGCATATTTCTAATGTTTTTATCAAACTATTGTTTCCTTTTTGATAAAGTCAAAGGGGGAGAATAGTTTGATATGAGTCAGCATGATCTGTTATGACTCATAGTTGTGATGTGTTATGACTCATAGTTGTGTTATGACTCATAGTGTAGCATCCCGAAAATTTTAAAGGATACATATTAATATTGGTAATGAAATAAATATAGAAAATAAAATTTTGATAATGGAAATAGCCTAAATTGATAGTGGGCCTCGTACAAGACTCAAAAGCTAAACATGTAAACAAACTAAATGCCCCCTAACTCAACCAGTTAAATAGACTAAAATGAACGGGTTTGAATAGTAGACTTTAATACTAATTTGGGTAGTAGGTTTAAAATTATTAACAATAACTACTCATAAATCCACCCAAAAGAAAAACCACTACAAATAACTCTTAAACAAGAAGCCCAACCGAAACAAGCCTACTAACTAAAAGCCTTAAAACCAATAGGTAGTGGGCTTGAAGCAAAAGAAATCACGTAACTTCTTTGTTAAACCTATTTGCGGACCATAACTCAGGACGTTAATAGACTATACATTATAGAAAAAAAAACTAATGGGCTTCCACGTTGACATATATGTGCAAGGTGGCTTTGGGGTTTTGTGATTAGCTTGGGAAGGTGGCTAAAGTTTTAGGAAGATAACACACTTTAGGAAATCAAAGGATCAATCTTAGAAAACCTAACATGGAATAGGAGTCTTAAAAGGAATGGGACTCTACGACAGCCTGCACCCTATAAATAAACCCCATGTAGTGCAGCTCGGTGTTACCATTGCTGCCGCATTCGAAAGGGGGGGGTGCTAATGCTGCTACGTTCGACGGACGGGAAGCCTGTTCGAGAGGGATCTTTTTCTCCCTGAGCGGAGCATCAACGCAGGGGTTGCGTCTACATCGACTTTCTTCATCAGTAGAGGGCGTCTTCCTTCTACTTCCTTCGAGTTGTTCGTGTAGCTGTTGTTACTAGCACCATCCCGAGCATCTTCTTCCTCTGCTACTTTTTCTTCTTCTTTCATCCGTCGAAGTATTTTCGAAAGGTAGGCAATCTCCCGAGCATAATTATAAAATAACTAGCATGCTAGGTGTATAGAACATGCAGGTGGTATCATGAAATTTCTTACTATGTTTTTTTTTACGTTTTTACATGAAAAAGGAATTAACGACCACATCCTGGTCGTTAATTCAATACTAAACGCCCACGTAAAGGACGCTAATTAAACAAACGACAGTACAAATGTCGTTACTTCCTATGTGTTAATATTAATTACAGCTGTCCTTTTATCTAAAAATTGTGAAATGCATATTATTAGAATCCCCATGATTAATCTTAAATTTTCGTGCATATAAATGTTGCATTGATTATAAATATTAATTAGTTATACAATTTAATTTGTTTTAACTATATACTCGGTGAATTATAAAAATCACTGTAGCTTGATAGTTAAGGGATTTTACCTTAACGATTTGTTCGTGGCCGTCGGAGTATCCTTTGGCTATGAAAATTTATGGGCGTACTATTGGGGTGGAGACCGAGGTAATAAAAGTGGTTGCATCATTTTTCGTGCCCCTATTATAAGATCTCCCGTCTCTCATCGAAAAATTATTTTGAACCTATGGTTAGATAGAGTTTTTCGAGCCGATCATTTCGGTATATTATAAGCCAAATTCCGACATCATTTAGTATGGAAACGAGAGGTTTAAAAAAATGCAATTTTTGTGAATAACGACCCAAAAACGGTCGTTTCTCAAAAATCTGACGTCCTTTGTACAAGGCGTCAGATTCTATATATATAAATATATATATATATATATAAGAGTATATATATATATCATGTATACTTATCTTTGAAAATCCATAGTTATTAAAATATATGCCAGAAAATTATGGAAAATATATTTTTGGAATCCTCGTATTTTTCTCTTAATTATCATATATTCTATTTCCTTAAATTATTTTAAATAAATTAATGTGCCTTTTAATGTACATTTTTGAACTTATTCAATTAAATAGATATAAATGTGAATTCTTGTTAAATAAATTTATTTAAAAATCATGAAAATTAATGGTCCCCAAGGGGACGCTAATAAAAAAATGACGCCACCCACAGGCGTCAAATAATATAAGTTTATCTAATTATAGTTAATTATAGAATTGGAGGGACTTGAATTCTATAATTAACGCAATCATGTTCTCACCGTTTTCTTCCGTTTTTGACCCATACTGCGGGTCTTTTGGCACTCTCATCTCATGTCCGTAGATGGAGTCCCTATTTCATGATTGGTTCACATTATACACTCAACTCTCGGTGACATACGAGCCCTCCGTTGGACATTCCGTTCCTTCGGACTGGCAAGTTAGTCATTGGGACCTCCGTAAGTCTCCTCGTAGCCTTGGATTCCCTCAAGGCCGACTGAGCTGGTTGTACCTAATCACCCAGGTGTCCAGAATGTCATGGTTTTCATCTGGTTTATTGATATATCATCCTTATTACAAGTTCTGTCCTTGAACTCTATATTTCATGAAATCTATCTTAAAGTTCTTACATGCTTGATCCTTGAAATTCTTGGCCATTAATATGGAATTAGTCTAGACTAAATGTCAGGGGCTATGGGTCCCACTAAAATGACATTTTAAATGCTACAGGTCCTGATCTGACCCTATTGGGCGAGGCAAAGTCCAAACGTTACCGGTATACGATGATCGGGTGCAGGCATTCACCAACTCGGTTATTGGCATTTAGGAGCAATCATATAGTCGTGAGAACTCCTAAGTGTACGACCAAATACTAACTAGTGCTATTTCCATGAGGGGTGGTCATATTGTCGTGATTTTCCCCTTAGTGCATTAGCCAATCCTATATAGTGCTAGATGTGCAAACGCTCTCGTGATAGTGATGATCGGGAGTAATTGCCATCATAGTGCATCTTTCTACAACTTATTGTTCGTCATGAAAATATCTTGAATTGCCATATTGGAGGGGTTATCATATCGTCGTGATATTTCCTTAGTGTCGTGGCAAATGCTATATAATGCTTGTAGAAGTAATTGTTCTACTTCTATATCGATCATCATAAATGTTCTTGAATTATCTCATTGATAGTACTCGTTATCTTGTCATGAAGATCCTTCTTAATACCGGATACCTTGAGGCTCTCGTGATAGTGTCCGTCATAGAGAGATGAATGTTATATTTCCTCATGAATGCTCTTGACCTAACTTGAGAAAGTACTTGATCAGATCTTGCTATACCCTCTTGATTATCATTGTCCCTAATCTACATGAGTTTATCTAGCATCTTGCTTACTCGTTTGTTTATTATAGTTCTTGAATTTATCTTGTGTTATTACAGTTCTTGATTTCTATAGCTTGCATGACCTGCATGAGCATGTTAAACTGTAATTGATTTAAAGCTAGCTTGGAATCATGAGATATTAAGTCCTACTGAGCGTTCGCTCACCCTGCGTTTTCCAATATTTTCAGGTAATGACCTTAGTGATGGCGAGACCGAACAAGATGGGCAAGGGCAAGAGTGAAGAGAACGCCGACATCTAGACGAACCACCTAGTTTTGCTATCTTGTGTCTTATGTTAAGTCGAGTCAAGAGTCTCCTTGTAATTTCTTTTATTGAGTCTTTTCATTATTTATGGGCCCGAATATGTAAAATAACTTATATTTGAAATGAAATTTGCTATTTGTCTAAATTATGTTTTGTGGAAATGACTATGCTCTGATTGACATGACTGTTTAACTGCCACGTTCCGAGCAACGACACGTTCCGCTGTTATCGGTTCGGGGCGTGACAGAAGGTGGTATCAGAGCCTAGGCTTTCTAAATCCCTAGGTCATCTGATTCAAGTCCTAGATTGAGTCGTCCTTACCAATTGTCCTATAGGAACCTTGTGAGATTTGGGTAGAGCTTTGGGGTTAAATGATAAAATATGTTACATTCGCGTTAGATACCTGCCGAGATATGAATATCATTAATCCAAACCTTATTCTTGTAGGCTAGAATGACCGCTGAGAGAGCTCAATGGAGAGAAATGCAACGTACGGTTCAAGGGTTGACACAAGCATTACAACATGTTGCACAAGGTGGAGCTCAACACGGAGCTGGGGATCTGCATCGAAAATTTCAAAAGATAAATCCCCCTAAGTTTTGTGGGTCGACTGACCCGGATGAAGCAGAGAATTGGGTGCAAGAAATAGAGAGGACCTTTAAGGTGATGCAATGCACCGATGAAGAGAAGGTACTATTAGGAATATATCAATTAGAGAAGGATGCCCGAGTATGGTGGGGATCCGTGGAAGTAATCTTGCCTAACGAGCAAGTTACATGGGACGAATTCTTAGAACACTTTAATGAAAAGTATTTCTCGGAAAGAATTCGCGAGAAGAAAGTTATGGAATTTGAAGCTTTGAAGCAGCGTAGTCTATCAGTCACCGAGTATGAAGCGAGATTTTCTAGATTGGCCCGATATGCACCACACTTGGTTAGCACGGAGAAAATGAGAGCTAAGAGATTTATGAATGGCTTGAAGGTGGAACTTATACCTCAACTGGCCCCACTAGAAATTCAAACATATACGGAGATGGTTAGAAAAGCTCAACTCTTGGAAGATGCTATAGATATGATGGAAAGAATCAAAGGAAAGGCCGCCAAGAAGGACTTACCAAATGGACCCAAGAACAAGGAAAACATGAACGACAAGAAGAGATCTAATGAAGGTAACAAATTCTATGAAAATAAGAAACCTCGGAATAAAGATCGACATATTGTTCCGGCCAAGGGGAAATGCAAGCATTGCAAGAAGGGAAGGCACAATCCGGACGAGTGTTGGTATAAACTTGGAAAATGCATCCGTTGAGGAAGCAGAGATCACAAAATTGCTCGATGTCCACTCTTAAAGGAAGAAGCACCACAAGCAACAGAAGGTAACCCTATAAACCTATCTCATCTAAAACTTACATGAATCGGATATGACCTTAAGTACTTAGCATGATATGTGAATGATCTAGGCAGAATACATTCTTTAGATATGGTGATCTTACCCCACAAATTTTGGAAAGGAAACTATGTGAATTTGGGGACCAAATTCTTTTAAGTGGGGGAGGGTGTAGCATCCCGAAAATTTTAAAGGATACATATTAATATTGGTAATGAAATAAATATAGAAAATAAAATTTTGATAATGGAAATAGCCTAAATTGATAGTGGGCCTCGTACAAGACTCAAAAGCTAAACATGTAAACAAACTAAATGCCCCCTAACTCAACCAGTTAAATAGACTAAAATGAACGGGTTTGAATAGTAGACTTTAATACTAATTTGGGTAGTAGGTTTAAAACTATTAACAATAACTACTCATAAATCCACCCAAAAGAAAAACCACTACAAATAACTCTTAAACAAGAAGCCCAACCGAAACAAGCCTACTAACTAAAAGCCTTAAAACCAATAGGTAGTGGGCTTGAAGCAAAAGAAATCACGTAACTTCTTTGTTAAACCTATTTGCGGACCATAACCCAGGACGTTAATAGACTATACATTATAGAAAAAAAAAACTAATGGGCTTCCACGTTGACATATATGTGCAAGGTGGCTTTGGGGTTTTGTGATTAGCTTGGGAAGGTGGCTAAAGTTTTAGGAAGATAACACACTTTAGGAAATCAAAGGATCAATCTTAGAAAACCTAACATGGAATAGGAGTTCTAAAAGGAATGGGACTCTACGACAGCCTGCACCCTATAAATAAACCCCATGTAGTGCAGCTCGGTGTTACCATTGCTGCCGCATTCGAAAGGGGGGGTGCTAATGCTGCTACGTTCGACGGACGGGAAGCCTGTTCGAGAGGGATCTTTTTCTCCCTGAGCGGAGCATCAACGCAGGGGTTGCGTCTACATCGACTTTCTTCATCAGTAGAGGGCGTCTTCCTTCTACTTCCTTCGAGTTGTTCGTGTAGCTGCTGTTACTAGCACCATCCCGAGCATCTTCTTCCTCTGCTACTTTTTCTTCTTCTTTCATCCGTCGAAGTATTTTCGAAAGGTAGGCAATCTCCCGAGCATAATTATAAAATAACTAGCATGCTAGGTGTATAGAACATGCAGGTGGTATCATGAAATTTCTTACTATGTTTTTTTTTACGTTTTTACATGAAAAAGGAATTAACGACCACATCCTGGTCGTTAATTCAATACGAAACGCCCACGTAAAGGACGCTAATTAAACAAACGACAGTACAAATGTCGTTACTTCCTATGTGTTAATATTAATTACAGCTGTCCTTTTATCTAAAAATTGTGAAATGCATATTATTAGAATCCCCATGATTAATCTTAAATTTTCGTGCATATAAATGTTGCATTGATTATAAATATTAATTAGTTATACAATTTAATTTGTTTTAACTATATACTCGGTGAATTATAAAAATCACTGTAGCTTGATAGTTAAGGGATTTTACCTTAACGATTTGTTCGTGGCCGTCGGAGTATCCTTTGGCTATGAAAATTTATGGGCGTACTATTGGGGTGGAGACCGAGGTAATAAAAGTGGTTGTATCATTTTTCGTGCCCCTATTATAAGATCTCCCGTCTCTCATCGAAAAATTATTTTGAACCTATGGTTAGGTAGAGTTTTTCGAGCCGGTCATTTCGGTATATTATAAGCCAAATTCCGACATCATTTAGTATGGAAAACGAGAGGTTTAAAAAAATACAATTTTTGTGAATAACGACCCAAAAACGGTCGTTTCTCAAAAATCTGACGTCCTTTGTACAAGGCGTCAGATTCTATATATATATATATATATATATATATAAGTGTATATATATATATCATGTATGCTTATCTTTGAAAATCCATAGTTATTAAAATATATGCCAGAAAATTATGGAAAATATATTTTTGGAATCCTCGTATTTTTCTCTTAATTATCATATATTCTATTTCCTTAAATTATTTTAAATAAATTAATGTGCCTTTTAATGTACATTTTTGAACTTATTCAATTAAATAGATATAAATGTGAATTCTTGTTAAATAAATTTATTTAAAAATCATGAAAATTAATGGTCCCCAAGGGGACGCTAATAAAAAAATGACGCCACCCACAGGCGTCAAATAATATAAGTTTATCTAATTATAGTTAATTATAGAATTGGAGGGACTTGAATTCTATAATTAACGCAATCATGTTCTCACCGTTTTCTTCCGTTTTTGACCCATACCGCGGGTCTTTTGGCACTCTCATCTCATGTCCGTAGATGGAGTCCCTGTTTCATGATTGGTTCACATTATACACTCAACTCTCGGTGACATACGAGCCCTCCGTTGGACATTCCGTTCCTTCGGACTGGCAAGTTAGTCATTGGGACCTCCGTAAGTCTCCTCGTAGCCTTGGATTCCCTCAAGGCCGACTGAGCTGGTTGTACCTAATCACCCAGGTGTCCAGAATGTCATGGTTTTCATCTGGTTTATTGATATATCATCCTTATTACAAGTTCTGTCCTTGAACTCTATATTTCATGAAATCTATCTTAAAGTTCTTACATGCTTGATCCTTGAAATTCTTGGCCATTAATATGGAATTAGTCTAGACTAAATGTCAGGGGCTATGGGTCCCACTAAAATGACATTTTAAATGCTACGGGTCCTGATCTGACCCTATTGGGCGAGGCAAAGTCCAAACGTTACCGGTATACGATGATCGGGTGCAGGCATTCACCAACTCGGTTATTGGCATTTAGGAGCAATCATATAGTCGTGAGAACTCCTAAGTGTACGACCAAATACTAACTAGTGCTATTTCCATGAGGGGTGGTCATATTGTCGTGATTTTCCCCTTAGTGCATTGGCCAATCCTATATAGTGCTAGATGTGCAAACGCTCTCGTGATAGTGATGATCGGGAGTAATTGCCATCATAGTGCATCTTTCTACAACTTATTGTTCGTCATGAAAATATCTTGAATTGCCATATTGGAGGGGTTATCATATCGTCGTGATATTCCCTTAGTGTCGTGGCAAATGCTATATAATGCTTGTAGAAGTAATTGTTCTACTTCTATATCGATCATCATAAATGTTCTTGAATTATCTCATTGATAGTACTCGTTATCTTGTCATGAAGATCCTTCTTAATACCGGATACCTTGAGGCTCTCGTGATAGTGTTCGTCATAGAGAGATGAATGTTATATTTCCTCATGAATGCTCTTGACCTAACTTGAGAAAGTACTTGATCAGATCTTGCTATACCCTCTTGATTATCATTGTCCCTAATCTACATGAGTTTATCTAGCATCTTGCTTACTCGTTTGTTTATTATAGTTCTTGAATTTATCTCGTGTTATTACAGTTCTTGATTTCTATAGCTTGCATGACCTGCATGAGCATGTTAAACTGTAATTGATTTAAAGCTAGCTTGGAATCATGAGATATTAAGTCCTACTGAGCGTTCGCTCACCCTGCGTTTTCCAATATTTTCAGGTAATGACCTTAGTGATGGCGAGACCGAACAAGATGGGCAAGGGCAAGAGTGAAGAGAACGCCGACATCTAGACGAACCACCTAGTTTTGCTATCTTGTGTCTTATGTTAAGTCGAGTCAAGAGTCTCCTTGTAATTTCTTTTATTGAGTCTTTTCGTTATTTATGGGCCCGAATATGTAAAATAACTTATATTTGAAATGAAATTTGCTATTTGTCTAAATTATGTTTTGTGGAAATGACTATGCTCTGATTGACATGACTGTTTAACTGCCACGTTCCGAGCAACGACACGTTCCGCTGTTATCGGTTCGGGGCGTGACACATAGTGTTGCCATCATCAAAAAGGGGGAGATTGTTATATATCCCTGTGGTTTTGATGATGACAAACACCACTTTTGTTAATGACAAACGCTATGACTCATCTTTCAAATGCTATCACTCATCTTGAGTCTACATGAGAATGGAATGATTATGTCATATGTGTTAATGGTGCATTGGTTTTGATGTTATGGAAATTAATGCAATTGACTCTATCATGTTCTCCTTATGTGTAGATGCATGTGCTTGAATGCTGATTAGAATAGGACTCAAGGCCCATAAAGCAAAGTTAAGTCAGTAGCAATCAAGCTTGAAGTGAAGCCATGGCAGTGATATAGTCAGCAAATAAAAAGAAGGGTAAAGGCTATTATGCAAAAGTCAACAGAAGCTATTGAAGTTCATTCATGAAAAGGAAGTCAACTTGAGAAATAGGAGAAGTCGACTTGTGGACTGACAGAACACCCGTTAACTGAGGAAGGTAGTCGATGCATCTAGTTTGGTAAAGTCAACAGGTCGATACAACTAAGCATCTGCATCTTGATCAGATCGATGCACTCATCAGCTGCATCAACGCAGCAGAAAGAATTTACAATTCTACATCGACGTAACTGAGAAGCTGCATCGACGCAGTGATGCTAAATCAGCTGCCGACAATTTTGCATCGGCGTATCAGAGAGGATGCATCGACGCAGCGATGGTCACTGAAACAACTTCAAAGACTTGCTTTGTTGAACCCTGTGCATAACCTTGTGTTAAGAAATTTTGATGATGATCAAATACTATGTGATTGTGTTTCATGTAAATAAATGCATAAGTGGCTTGTGGATATGAAATGGATTGATCAGTTTTTACTTGGTTGATTGATGATCATACATATATCAATGTCAATAGTTGGATGAGATATTTTACTTCAATGGCTATTTGGTGAACTTGACTGACATGGGAATTCATACTTGTACAGGAATCAATTAAGAATGGATGGAATTCAAGCTAATTGTGCAGAACTCTTCTACTATGTTCTTGGTTGATTCAAATAGATTTGAGTCATTTGACTTACTTAACATGTGAATTGCAGGGACTTAATGTGGAAAATTTGAATGCTTATGTGAGCTGGATTTTTATTCTCAGAAATTGAATGGTTTGAAAGGCTAACTTCCAGTGTATATGATTGACAATGACTATTTAGTGGAATCAACATGAATATCTAAGTGGGAATGATCATTCTGGACACTCTCTTATGTCTAGTGAACCAAGAACATAAGTATGTTGCTCTACTGCCCAGTTCGGAGCAGGTTTTTGGTGAAAAATGGATGCATAAATCACAAGATAACCCTTGTGCATATCTAGTTGGTTAGATTTCTATTTGGGGTAAGTTTTGCTTATTACTTCCACTTATGTATTGATCTTTATTGTCTCATTTTAATTGGTAAACCCCTCATGAGTTTTTCTTTAACTCTGTTTATGTCAGGAAAAGTGTCGACTCATTGAGTCGACTAACTGTCCCGGGCTATGGCCTTTTAAGCCTGGCTTATTAACCCTTCAGATCGCTGGAAAGAAATGTCGACTCATATAGTCGACATTTCTTTCACACCGTTCTGTCTGGGCATTTTCATTGTGCCACGGGTAGAAAGTGTCGACTCATAAAGTTGACACTTTTTACATTGTGTTCTGTTTAGACGATTTTTGTTCTTGCCCAGTCGCGAGTGAGTCGACACTTTCTGGCGACCGAAAAATACTCTGGTTCGTGCAGCGGCCGATGCCCTAGCATGCTCCCATCTTTTTGTGCCCCTCCATGATTGGTCCATGGGGGAATGTTCCCTCCACGTGACCCTTCATCTATTGGGGTATATATTGATTGAGATAGGGTTTATTCAAGTGTAGAGAAAGGTTTTATTGTTCTTATCCGGTTTTGGGTCTTGCATGGAAGAAGACGGCCGCACCATTTTCTTCCTCCTCTCCAGGGTGAGATGAACGTGATTCAAGGCTGAAGAAGACCTTTGTCCATCGTACTGAAGTGTACCTGCTGTGAGACCGCAGCTGCATCTCCTCCACATCCTCCAGTCCGCTGTAGAAGTTTGGAGACTAGGAAGAGCATGGGGTCGTCCTCTTTTCAAGTTTCAACAAGGAACCTAGTGTGAGCTTCATCCATCGAATGAGTGAAAAGAAAAGGGAGTCCAGTCATCGAAGAAGCCAGCTCTATCATCTTCCAACCAGGAGTTTGCTAAACTTGTTCTTAGTCCCTGTTTGTAGTCATCATTTGATCAGTTGATGTCTTGTGCTTGTATTGAATATTTGATTTCATCCCTTTAAACTTGATATGCCTGTGTGTGTACGGAGTGTTGTCTCCGTGTGTGGACTGAGATTCGAGGTAAGTTCCCCGTGTTTATGTGTGTGTGTGTGTGCTGCGTGGCAGCGTGTTGAGGCTATCCCTCGTGTGTGTGCTGCGTGGCAGCGTGTTGAGGCTTGCCCTCGTGTGTGTGGTTTGCTGTAAAAGCAGCGTGTGTGTTATTGGGGTTCGTCCATGTGTGCTACCTTGTGTAGCGTGTTAGTAAAGCCTCACCGAGGTGGTGAGGGGTGGACGTAGGGAACCCGTCGTGGTCCCGAACCACCTAAGAAATCAATGTGCCATTGTGTATGATCGTGTGTTTGCTCCTTATCTCCTATCACCATTCACAGGTTGGCTTGTTAAATGCGTTTTCCATGGATGGTAGATTTTCTTATACACACATCTAGTTAAGTTCGTTTATTCTCCGTGTGTGAACTTATTCATATGCAAGCGTTTGGTGAGGTTGAGCTGAGCGGCGTTTAAGTTGATTAAATTGGACTTAATTTTTAGAGAGGGGTCTATTCACCCCTCTCTAGATCCATGCCACTACACTCCAAGACCCAACAATTGGTATCAAAGCCTGGCTCTGTAATCCCAGATCTAACGATCTTCATAGGGATCCTAGTGTAGTTTTGAATCATGAATACTTCTTCAAATATTGTTTCGTTGAGTTCTTTACATGTTTACCATGGTGATGATTTTAATTCCTGGTTGGAAAAATTATGTAGGGCCATAAATTCAGTAAATCCCAACTTGTGGAAGCTAATTCATGATGGTCCTCATATATTGCCTCGGGATGAGACCAAGTGGTCCAACCAAGATAGATTAAAGAATCATGAGAATGTTACCATTCTGAGCCTGTTGAAAGCCACGGTGAATGCTAACATGTTCACATTTGTGTCTTCTTGCAGAACTGCAAAAGTGCTTATGGATTGATTGATGGAAGCTCAAGAAAAGCAGGGATATAAGGGTTAATGGCTGACGATGCTGAACAACCAAGTGATGAAAACAGTGAAGAGGTAAACTCTAACTCCGATGAGGAAGAAATGTCTTTTGGAGAATTGGTTGATGCATATGAGGAGTTGTCAAATAGATATAAAAAGATGAAGTCTGAAAATAAATCATTGAAGAAGAAGCTAAGTGAAAATGTGCATGATAATTCTTTATGTGGAAAATGTCTTGATTTAGAAAATGAAAATGAACGTCTTGTTTGCAAAATCTCATTGCTTGAGGAAACTGAAAGAAATCTAAGAAACAAGCTAGATTCTCTGTCTGACGATGAAAAATTGTTTGAGAAACTACTTGATTCTGAAGTTGATAGCAAGTCCATCATGGATAAAAATGAGTTGTTAAAATCTGAAAATGAAAAGCCAAAACAATTAAACTCAACCATGTCTGAAAGACTCCTAACTCTTGAAAAAGGAAAGTCTATGGTTGCTCAAGAAAATGAAAATGTGAGTCTGTTAAAACAGGGAATTGAAACCCACAAAATCATCAATGTCACCTTGAATGAAAAGATTATTTCCTGTGAAAATGAGATTGTCTCTTATGAACTTCGAATTGCTTTACTTGAATCTGAAATTTCTGATCTAAACAAGTCTCTGGCTAGATTTGTAAGTGGGGAAGAGAATTTAAACAAAATCTTGGGGACTAAAGTTAACTTTCAACGAGAAGGTCTAGGATATAATCCCAGTAAAAAGGAAGCTTTTAATTTGAAAATAAAAATCACATTTGTGCATGCTTCTTGCTCCTCCAGTACTTCAAACATTCCTTCTTCAGTCAAACCAAAGTCTAGTGTGCATGCAAAGAGATCTCATGTGAATTACCATACTCCAAAACAAACCATTGCATCATGTCATTATTGTGGTGAGCATGGTCATTTAATGCATGACTGTAACTTGATGAAGGAAGATGATCACAATGCTCGTGGGATGCATGCCATGAAATTCCAAACTGTTCAGAAAAAGAAAAATGAATGCTTTCATTGTGGAAAAATGGATCATGTGATGAAAAACTATTGGTTGTTAAAAGAAAAACCCAAATTTCATGTTCAAAGTCATAGACCCCCCACTTATACACAAAGGGCCACTACTAATGTCCAGACAAAGAAATTGAATCAACATGTGCATTGTCATTACTGTGGTCGACTTGGACATCTCATGGATGATTGCTCTCTATTGCACCTTGATGATCTGAATGCTAAGAAACTGTGGAAAGCACCCATTCGAGGTGCAACTAACCCCCCGGGACCCAAGATGACTTGGGTACCCAAAACTTCAAAATGAGAATTTTGCTTTGCAGGGGTGCCTAGAGATGGAAGAAGTTGTTAAGAGAATAAAAAATCCTCCAAGGCAAGAAAATTGATGAGCTTGTGCGGTAATGAATTCCACTTTTTGCTTTCTTATGTGAATAACTATCATTTTACAGTTGTTCACGGAGTTTTCTATACTTACACTTGTCTCTTTTTGTGAATAACAGTTGAACTTTTCACACATAACTGTTGACACCCGTTTTATACCGATAATTTGAGTCGTTTCTCTTACTCCCATTAGTTGATGCCTTGAGTTGTCCATCATTCATTGGGCCATTTTTTGTGGCACGTCTTGGGCTCATTTTATGGGTTGCCTCCCTCCTTGGTGAAGACCGTATCAATTCGGGTTTTTACGGGCTTTAGCTTTGATCAATTGAACGATTAAGGGCATGCATGGTCTAACTTCAGCCATTCTAATATGGGCGGTTGCATATTGACCGTTCATACATTTTGGCCAATTTCTGGAAGATTTCTTGAATTTCCATCAACAGCCACGTACACGGTCCTAATGGAGCCGTTCAACGCAATGAACGGAGGAGGTCATTCAACCGTCTATAGTTCAGAGTCCTACACGTGATAATCTCCTCAGACAATTATCCAAATATTTGAATTATCACCGACAAGGTTAAAACGGCTTATTTTGGACCGTTCTACGTTGGAGCGGTCTCCAAGGCGCCGCTCATCTTTCAGGGTCCAACGCCGGCCGTTTCGGTCTGTTCGAGCGATAATTGGGCTCATTATCTGATTAATTCAATTTCCACCGACAGGTTGAACGGTCTGAATATAACCGTTCAAGACGTGAGCGGTCTATCGTTAGACCGTTCATCCCTTCGATGGAGGTTTTTTTAACAGATTTCCATCCTTTTATGCATGGTTTTATCCCTGATTTGTTTTAACGATTTCTCCGTGGATAATTAACCATTTTTGATGACGTTTCGTCTGGATGGTAGATAATGATATTATCTACGAATTATCTCTTGCAAATTCGACCCGAAAATGCCTCTAAACCCTAATTTCGAGGCTGACTTTCTAGGCTCTATAAATAGACCCTAGTGGCCAGACATCAAAAGGGGGGGAAGATTTTGGTCGACGGCGAAGCCCTGCCGCATTTCCGAACGACCTAGCACCAAGGAGGGAGGCTCTCTACGTCCTTACGAGCCTCCGGTTCAGGGAGTAGTCTGTGTGTCGAGTCGTAGCATCATTTTTCGATTTCTTCGTCATCTATTGCATGCATCGTTTTCTCCCTATGTTCCCCTTTCTTCTCATTATCATGCACACAACCACCCACGTTTTTGTCACCCTAGGGGTTTAAAACCCCCCAGGTATCCCCCCTTCCATTTGTTTATGCTTCATTCTTCCTACATGAACGCGTACTACGTCATTTAGTTCTAACCTGGGTGTTCCTTCTTTGTCTTCATACTGTTTTGCAGGTCAGCACTTCATCAGCACGAGGCCCATCCCCTCTGGCCGGCCAGAGAGGGTGGAGGTGAACCCTTTTGTAACTCTAGGCATGGTGGGCTTGCGCGGTTCCTTTAGGCCCGTTCAAGGATACGAGCGGCATCCTCTGCACCGCCCTTCCTCATTCTGCGGTTCACTTCGAGCCGCCCATCTTCCAGGAGTTCTTCTTCCCGCACGTTCGGCAGCACTCTTAGACGGCCTATCGTAGGACCGTGTGTCTTTAGGGCGGTTCCGCATCGACCGCGCCTCCTCCCAGTGCTGCATCAAGGCGAGTGTCTCCCCTTCCTTTCCAAAGTACGGTACGCTAGTCACGTGCTGCGCTTTGGTGGCGATCACGGTCACTCTCTGTTCTTCTCCCTCCTCTCACTGCGTTTCGTTTGTTTTACTCGTGATATTATTGCATTATTCATAACATATTGTCCGCCAAGTGAGGAGAGGAGAAATATATATCTACAGCCCTTTTGTGGCGATCACGGTGGGACACCTAATGCCCATCGTGCTGTTGAGATTGCTGACCCTCCTTCTTTGCTTCCAAGTTTTTTCTTCTTCCCAAGATTGATTTGCAGGTTGGGGTGCGTCGCCTTCCCCTGGGACCTGAGCGGTTCCCCCAGAGCCGCCCAGCAACAGGCACAGTTGAGATTCCACCGTTCTACCCCTGCAGTCAACCCAGCTTCGCCGGTCTTTCCTATTACAGACGGTGCGATATAGACCATCTATACGCCAGTGCGGCCTGGATCCGGCGGTTCAATTCTCCAGCACATGTACGATTTGCTCTATTCTTATTGTAGGTACGCGGCTGATAGAGGACCGTTTGTGAGGTTACACGGTTGTCCAGTGACTGTCTTTCTGGTATTTCCTGCCATTGCTCCCTCGTGTTTTGCTCCCTCGTGTTTTTTTAGGTCCTGTGGTTGCTCTGTAGTTGTGTTTTCTCCCTGGGTTAGACGGTCCCACACAGACCGTTCTACTGTTGGAGCGGTCGCAGAGGGGCCGTTCATATGGTGCCACAGTGTATTTATGTTATACTTTCATTGTCATATTTCATGTGGTTTGCCATGCCTGGTGCTATTCATTGATTTCCCCCCTGCTCTCTTATCATCATTGCATCACCATGCTTTTTATTGTTCATGTGTATACTTGCTCATTGATTGATAGCTGCTAGGCTAGTTTGTGCATGCACTCCGGTGCGCATAAGACCATCGATCTTTTTGTATATTAGTTGCATTCCTACTGAGGTAGGGTTTCCTCTCGTCTCCATATTCCTTGGAGCCGACTAGGGACCTTGCCGAGGACCTCCGTAAGCCCCCGTGAGCCGTGGATTCCCACACGGACGCCGGGCGGGTTGTACCGTATCCACCCCCAGTATAGGGTTGCATCCACGAGTGAGAGATCCTGATAGAGTCACACAGTTCGTCATTTCTTATCCCAGCTAGGCGCCTAGTGGTTGAGAGGATTTATATCTTCATTAATCCACTAAAGCTCAAAGAAGAAGATATAAGGAACTGACGAGCATCATTTTAAGAACTTGATTGCATTGCCGGGTGATTCTGCTCTCATCTCTCTCCATTGTATGCTTGGTAGTTGCTTGGTAGATCTAGTTGATTAGTTTTGCTGGTGCTAGTCCTAGGTGTCTTGGTGTATGTGGGATTGCTTCTGTCCCTCAGGATCATCTCCTAGGGTCCGTTCTCATTTCCATTCGTATTTTAACCCCTTGTTTGATTCAGCTTACCCGATGTCGTCCTACGACTTCTCTCAGTCTCACGAGGACTCTCTTCCTCGTGGTCTTCTCGAGGACCCACCTCGGGTCGCCCATATGCAAGGAGGGGAGGGCAATGCCCCTCCGCTCCCGACCGTTCTTGGTGAGGGTTCTCAACCCTCTCTTTCAAATCCCTCCATTCAGAATCCTGCCAGTCAAATCCTCAACATGATGGCTCAGCTGGATCCGACCCAGCTCCATCTCATCCGGCAGGCTTTACAAGGGGGCGATGCCCCGACCCCAGTTCTTCCTCGTGGCACGACTGTTGTTGCCACCACTTCCCCCGTTATCGGGACCACCTCTGTGGCACCCGTTGATCTCACGCCTCTTCGTCCTCAGATCCTTTGCTCCTCTAACATGGAAATGGGCCAGGCCTCCACCCCGATCCATCAACAGCTTGATAAAGGGAAGTCTCAGATCCCCTCCATGCCTTATCTTGATCCGTACACCGCAGCTTCTCCATCGCCGCAGGCCCTCGTGGCCCCGACGGATTTTGTTAGGCTGCAGCCAGGGGCTGCTCAGCTAGCTCGCGCGAATATGGGCCCCTCCTCAGACCATTGTCCCTCTTACGCGCCGCCCCTTCAGACTACTCACCCTCCGGCTTCCTATCTAAATATTGCTCTTCCTGCTCCTTCTCCTCCTTCCCGGGAGCGGGAGATCCTTGACAAGTGGGCTGCTATGCAGCAACAGATTGATCTCCTTCAGAGGCGAGTTGGTCCGCAATCCCTTGCTGACGTCCCTATCCCTAACTTCAGGGACATTCATTTTCCAGCACAGTCTGAGCTCCCCGTGTACCGTAAATACGATGGGAATGGCAACTCGTTCATCCATATTCGGGAGTTCTTGTACGAGTCAGCGCAGTTCCAGCAGGACGAGCGCCTGATGGCCTATTTGTTCCGCCGGTCGTTGGAAGGGGTCGCTCTGGAATGGTTCTACACCTTGCCTATGGAGGAATCCGAGAATTTCAAGACAGTCAAGGAAAGGTTTATACAAAGATTTCAAGACCGGGTTGGACCCGAATACTCCTTCACTGATTTAGTGGCAGAGAAGATTAAGCCGGAGGAAGATTTTGCAACCTATGCAGATCGTTGGAGGCAGATGGCCTCACGTGTGCCCGGGCAGATCCCGGAAGAAGAAAAAGTGAAGTTATTAATTTCCAACACTACGCCGACTTTCAGGAACATTTTGGTAATGAATGATATCTCAAACATGCACCAGCTATACAGTAGAGCTCGATTCATTCAAACCCAATTCAAGGACTCCCCCATCCATTCTTTATTCGAGGCACAGAAGCCCAAAGCCACCAAGAAAACCCACGGCCCCGTCACTGAGGGAGTACAAATTAATGAGCAGGTCCAGGCTGTTCAATTCCCCCATCAAGCCGCTCCACCTCGCTTCCCGCAGCCTCAGCACAGCCCCCAGTTTGCCACTCCGCCAATTCCCCAGCCCACCTTCCAAGTCCCGCAATACTCTCAACAGGCACCTCCGCCACCCCAACAGCCTCAGCGGCCCCCGCAGTACAATAATGTTCCTCCACCCGCCGCCTATGGCTCTGCTCGACCAGCTCCGAAAAGGGCTCATTACCCTCCTCTTCCGGAGACTTTGCCAGATATTTTCTATGCTCTAATGTATACTGGTGATCTTCAGTTGCCTCCTGAGCGTCCGAACTGGAACCCGGCTGCCGATCAATCCCGATATTGCATATTCCATCGGCAACCCGGGCACACGATAGAACGATGTTATCAGTTCAGAGATCTGGTGTATGACTTGCATGAGGGCCAGAGAATTGATTGGGCCCAGATGCACCAGTTGATTGAGGATATCAAGCAGAGGCAGAGACAGGCCAGGCCGCAGCAGGCGGCGCCCCAGCAGCAGCAGCAGCAGCAGCAACAACCCCAGCAACAACAACAACAACAACCACAGCAACAGCAACAAGACCTCGGGATCCATCAGAACCCCATGCCAGTACATCAACCCGCTCCTCAGCAGCAACAGCAGCCGCCGGCACCGGCCCCGGCACAAGTAAATATGGTCCAGCGCCCGGCCCCCAACACTGGGTGGACGTTTGATGATGAAACCCCCGCACACCTCTTGGCCTTCCACCACCACTACTCTCCCGCACCTACTATCCCCTCCATTCTCAGACCCGCTATTTTGACCACCACACCACTGGTCGCTCCCTCCACGTCGCCCCTTAGGCCCATTACGCTCTCCTCCGCTCCTCCCGTCCTTCCGTCGCCGCCCACCGTACCCTCTGTTATTTCCCCTCCACTTAAAACTTCACCCCTTCTCCCTTCACCAGGGCCTATTAAACCTACTTCCGCCATCCTGACCCCCATTTCAACGCCACTTACCTACCCCACCGGGCCAAGCGGGGGCCCATCTCAGCCCATGCCGGCACCAAACTGCGCCCTTCAGAGCGGGCGTCCTTTCCAGAGAATTTTCCCCCCTTCCGGTGCATCTGCACCTAACATCCAAGTTCATCCCCCCACAGCTGAAACAGAGGAAGTAGACCCCATGCCGGGCACAAGATATGACTCATTGCAGCATTTAGACCGGATGCCGGCTAAAATCTCAGTGTTAGAATTGATCAAGAGGTCGCCACTCCACCAAGATGCCTTGAAGACCTTCCTGCAGAAAGTGATGGTGAGTGAAGACGTGGCAGTGGATAGCCTGCCCTCGGTCTTGGCAACGATTACTAAGGGGCCTTCTATTTCATTTTCTGAGTCAGAGTTAGCACCCCCTGAAGCACGACAGATGCCATTATGCATTACCATTTCTCTGAACAAAATGGCCGTAGAGTCTGCACTTGTAGACACGGGCGCCTCAATAAATGTGTGTCCATTGAGTACCCTTCGTGCTTGCAATATATCAGAGGACATGCTTAAGCCGACACCAACTACAATAGCAGCCTATGATAACTCCAGACGTGCTTGTCACGGGGTGGTGACTGTGCAGGCCGAGCTAGGGCCCTTAGTTATGGATGTGAAATTTTATGTGTTGGACATAGACCGGATGTTCAAAGCCATTCTGGGTCGTCCATGGTTGAATAGTTTGAATGTCGTCCCCTCGACAGCCCATCAATGTTTAAAATTCCCATTCCAAGGACGAGTGGTCAAAGTGAAGAGTATTTCCACGGTTCAAAATGTTGACGCCATAGCCGCCAAGATTCTGCCTACATTGTGGCCAAGCAACAAGCCTATTCTCTCCGTCATGGACTTGAACTATTCGTGGGCATATGCGTCACGCAAGCCCACTGCTGCACTAGTCAACGTAAAAGTCAAGCCCAAAATGAGAGATTCTAAAGGTTGGCACATGATTCTAAAATTGGGCTATCAGCCCGATTTAGGTCTCGGCGTGCAGTTACAGGGCCGGACCAACCCCATTCCCAAAGGAAGGAAGATGGGCCATCGGGGCCTCGGCTACCGTGAATCCTCCATGTCGATGCTCGGCGATTCTGGGCCATTGACCTGGGATTACCGGTAACATTTTGTGAAAGGTCCGTTACAGCCCGGCACCTTGAAGACCTCGCCGTCCAGCCCTGAAGAGAAGACAAACGAAGCCTATGCCGTTGCTGATCCACCACCGTCACTACAAGGATTGGTCGGCGACTTGGAAGATCTTTCTGATTGCTTTATGAAGATGTTTCATGAAAAAGAAGCCAAGCCGAAGAAGAAGGAGACGCATCTGGTGAAGCGTCCTCTGATGCCATTGGTCCGTCAGGGGCCACGGGAAATGGGGAGCTCTGTCACTACATATTCTATATCCCCATCCCGTCTTACTTTCTGGTTTCAACAGTTGGATTTTGTTCCCCGTTCCCCTCCAATTGTGGTCGACCCGTACTTCACAGAGAGACCCGAGATTTTATTTGTTCCGTGTGCTTGCGGGTGCTGCCCTCCCATTGATCTATCAACCATGTTCACTCCTCCTCCCCCGGGAGCTCAGCTCCATGAAATGTGGTTCTCCTCTTCCGACCCCTTCTTTGACTGCATTTTCCCTGAGTTGTTTCCTATGCAGTTACCTCCCCCTCCATCCTCTTCCTCCTCCTGCTGCGTGATCACCTCCAGCCTCCAAAAAAAATGCCAATTTCAAAACGGAGGTCTCCTTGGAAGATTACGCTATGTTCTACCCAGATTCCCAGGGGCACGAGACCCCTGTTTCTTTTCCGGTAGACTTCTTCTCCCCTAGATTAGATGTACAGTGCACGGAGTCTCCTAGGATAGTCAAGTCAGTCATAGTAGAATCTAGTTCGTGTCTAGTCAGGCCATCCACGTCTGCGGCGCTTCCCGTAACGCGTCCTCCCAAAACCATTCCCAATAGGTTTCTGCAAGATTTGGCTGGAAGATGTCATGCCCTGTTGAAATGTCCTGAATTCGTAGAGACCGCGATTATCTTGGAAGATGATGAGGAAATCGAAGGGGTATGGAGCAATGATGGATTAGGGGTATATGAAATTATGAATGAGAAGGACCCAGCAGATGATGAGGAAGATGAGGTGGATGACACTACCGATTTATACGCACAAGGTTTGAAGAAATTTGACGAGCCTTCCACGGCAGTGGATGAGCCCACTAAGGAGATCAATCTCGGAACAGAAGAGATAACCAGGCCCATACTTATCTCTGCTAACCTCCCTCCTCAAGTTGAAGAGGAGCTTGTCAAAGTTTTGAGGGAGTATAGTGATTCTTTTGCCTGGTCCTACGAGGACATGCCCAGTCTTGACCCCACGCTGGTTGAACATAGATTGATTCTCAAACCAGGGGCGACACCTGTTAAACAGAAAGCAAGGAGATTCCACCCGCAGATGGCCCTAAGAATTAAGGAAGAAGTTGATAAATTGCATAGGGCCAGGTTCATTAGAGTTGTGCTGTATCCACAATGGGTGGCAAACATAGTCCCAGTAATGAAGAAGGATGGTAAAATTCGAATTTGTATTGACTTCAGGGACTTGAACAAAGCATGTCCGAAGGACGATTTTTCACTTCCTCACATCGATGTCTTGGTTGATAATACAGCTGGGTACGAAGCACTCTCCTTCATAGATGGTTATTCTGGGTATAACCAAATCCTTCTGGCTCCGGAAGATCAAGAAAAGACCTAGTTCACCACGCCTTGGGGCACATACTGCTACGTCGTTATGCCATTCGGATTAAAGAATGCAGGTGCCACCTATCAAAGGGCGATGATGGCCATCTTCCACGATATGATGCACGTCTACTTGGAAGCTTACGTGGATGATATTTTAGTCAAATCAAGGCAACAAGAAGAACACCCCGCCATTCTAGCCAAAGTGTTGCAAAGGGCTAGGGAATACAAGTTAAAGATGAATCTAAAGAAATGTGTGTTCGGAGTTACATCAGGGAAATTGCTTAGGTTTATAGTTAGCAAACGGGGAATTCAGATCGATCTGAACAAAGCAAAGGCCGTTATGGAAATGCCGCCGCCAAAGAATATCACTGAACTTTGAGGTCTGATCGGGCGTTTGCAATTTATCAAGAGATTTATATCTCAGTATTCGCAAAGATGCCGCCCATTTTACAAATTACTAAAGGTAGGCGCGAAATTTGAATGGAATGAACAATGTCAGAAGGCCTATGAGGAACTCAAGGTCTATCTCTCCAATCCCCCGGTTCTACAACCACCCGTCCCTGGGAAACCCCTGATCCTGTACATTTCTTTGATTGAGGACTCCCTAGGAGCTGTCCTGGCACAGGTAGACGATGAAGGAAGGGAAAGGGCAGCGTACTATCTCTCAAGGTTATTTAATCCCGCTGAATCCAAGTACACTGCCATGGAGAAGACCTGTGCAGCACTGGTGTGGGTAGCGCAGAAGCTTAAACACTATTTCCTTGCTCACGAGGTTAGGCTCATCTCTAGAATGGACCCCATTCGTTATCTTTTGGAAAAGCCTGTCCTTTCTAGTCGACTAGCTCGCTGGCAGAACTTTCTTTCCCAGTTCGACATCACCTTCATAGTGCAGAAAGCAATCAAGGGATATGCTATTGCCGAACACCTGGCTCATTCTCCTATCCCTCGTACTAATTCCATCCAGGACGAATTCCCCGATGAACACCTGGCAGTGATTACTCATCTTCCTTTCTGGTCTCTTCATTTTGATGGTGCCCTCAATTCCCAGGGCAGCGGAATTGGCGCCGTTCTTCTCACTCCGGAAGGAGTAACTATCCCCGTGGCGTATCAACTCTTACTTCCTGCCACTAACAATATAGCCGAGTATGAGGCTCTCCTTGCCGGTTTGAAGCACGCCTACGTCTTGGGTGCGCGATATCTTAACATCATAGGAGACTCTCAATTGGTGCTGCGCCAAGTTTTGTCAACTTACCGCACCCGTGATCCTAAGCTTAAACCCTATCAAGATCTAGTCACGCTCTTGGCTAGGTAATTCAGGAAACTCCTCTACATTCATACTCCTCGTTCTCAGAACATCTTGGCTGATGCCCTTGCATCGCTCGCTTCTTCCCTATCATTTCCCCTAAGCCGTGCTACTGAGACCATTGTGGTCCAACGGCTAGATGTTCCCTCTCTTCAGGATCCCTGGTTTGACAACCTTAGGAAGTCTGTGGAGAAGAAGATAGAAAGGGAAGAAGTGAAAGAAGTATCGTTAGCTGAGCTCGAGGAGATCATCGAAGAAGAGGAATTGCCGTGGTTTTATGAAATTGAGCAGTATTGCAAGGACGGTACATTTTCGGAAGAGGCAAACGCTAGGCAGCGAAAGGCCATTAGAAGAGTTACCGCGAGATACACTATCATTGCTGGTGAATTATATAGGCAGGCTCTGAATGGAGTTCTAATGAGGTGCCTAGATGACGAAGAAGATTGGAAGGTCGTGAAAGCAGCCCACTCCAGCGAGTGTGGAGGGCATGTGAATGGACAGGCGTTGGCGAAAAAGATTCTTAGGCAGGGCTACTACTGGCCAACCCTAGAAGAGGATTGTTCCACCTATGTCCGTAGGTGTCTTCAGTGCCAGATCCACGCCGACAAGATCCATGCTCATGCCTCTTCTCTTCATCCCCTGTCTGCTCCTTGGCCATTCTCCATGTGGGCGTTTGATATCATCGGACCCCTCGGTGATCCGAGTTCCGCAGTTAAACAGAAGTCCTTCATTTTGACGGCTACGGAGTACTTCACCAAGTGGGCGGAAGCTGAAGCTTATGCAGAAATCAAAGCCACCACGGTATGCCGCTTCATTATGAAGAACATTATCTCACGGTTTGGGGTGCCAAGCGACATCGTCACCGACAACGGTCCTCAATTCGTCTCGCAAGAACTCCAGGACCTCTGTAAGAAATTCAACATAGCTCTGCATCATTCATCACCATACTACCCCCAAGGTAATGGCCAGGCTGAGGCCACGAATAAAACCCTTCTTAAGATTATCAAGAAAACATGTGAATCACATAAATTTGCTGATTGGGCCGATAAACTGATAGAAGCTCTGTGGGCTTATCGCACCTCCGTCCGCACTCCCACAGGGCAGACTCCCTTTGCTCTCACATATGGGATGGAGGCGGTACTCCCGTATGAGATTCTGATCCCTTCCCTAAGAGTGCAGCTGGATAAGGAACTTAATCTTGACGAACGTCGAGAGGCGCTGCTAGTCCAACTGGAACTCTTAGACGAGAAAAGGTTGAATGCAGCCAATCATGTTTCAGTATATCAAAAGCGTGTCTCGTGATATTTTCAAAAGAAGGTCATCGAAAGAAAATTCCAAGTAGGTAATATGGTTTTGAAACGTAAATTTATCAGGTCAGCAGGTCCCAGGTCTAAGCTACAACCCAACTGGGAAGGGCCCTTCGTAATCAAAGAAGCTTATCCGGGTAACGCGTATCGTCTGATCAACGCGGAGGGTGAAGAATTGCCGAACCCGTGGAATGGGTTGTATTTAAAACATTTCTATCCATAAAAGATGGAATCAGTAACGGTTCAATGGCATGGTATACCCCACTAGATTGCGAAAGGAGGACCCAGGTCCAGCATCTCACACACTACAGGATTGCCTGTGGTTCGGTATTTTCTCATGCTACCCGACACCGTTTCTCCTTTGGCCATGCTCGGGGAAAGGTGGAAATCCTTGTATTTCCTCTCTCTCGGCTGAAGATAAGGGCAAGTGGTGAATAAGGGGGCGAGAACTAACCTAGACCCCCATTAAAAGAGGTCTCAAATAGGGGCAGTCCGTTAAGACCTCACTCCGCAAAGAAAGAAAAGGAAAGTAAAAAAAACAAAAAAAACAAAAAAAAGAGAAAGAGGAGGGGCAAAATCAAAAGATAAGGCCGAAAGCACATAAGGCTCGAAGCTCTCAAAACCCCCAAAAGAATACAACTAGGCATGGCAAGAGTGGCAGTATAGTTTCCCCGCGGGACGTTATGAGCCCGACCGCATGCGTGCCTAGAGCGGATGAAGGTTCGATAACGGATACAAAGCCCCGACGCAACAGACCGGATTCTTTGAAAAGGGGGCGTCCTGGGAAAGAACTCAAGCCCTAAAAACCTCTATAACTGTCGTCAGCTTTCCCACTCGATTTTTTTTTTTCCCAGGGAATGAACCCCACCCCGGATATGGCCTTGGTAGAAACACCGTTGAGCAAAGTTGACTCCGACCACAGGCAGTCCCCCTCCTGCACGTGCTGGGCCTGGGAAGTCCATAGCAAGATGAGAAGGTCCCTGCTATTAAAACCCGAGCTGGTTCAAAACCCAAACAAAAAAAAAATCGAATATTTCAAAACCCAAAAAAATTGGATATTTCAAAATCGAAAAAAAAAATAAAAAAAAAATCGAATATGTCAAAACCCAAAAAAATCGAATATTTCAAAACCCAAAAAATCGAATATTTAAAAACCCAAAAAAATCAAATATTTCAAAACCCAAAAAAATCAAATATTCCAAAACTCACAAATCATATGTGTCCCTCTTGCATTCATAGCATTCATTAGCATTTTTCACATTTTTGACATTTGCCTGTTTGATAAGGCTTAACCCCTTGACCAAAAATCAAGAAAACGGTCATCTCCTAACTTGCTATAGGCAAGGGGCTAAGCCTAAAATAGATTTAATCTTTTTCATGTTTGCATGTGTACAGGGGCAGGTTGGAAGGACAGTTGACCCATGACCACATGAATGTTCAATCCTCGCAATCACATCATAATCAACCCACAAGGCCCAAATTCAATCAAACTCATCCACTTTATTCATTTCATATATCAAGCTGTCTAAACATGAGTCTCATCCAACAATCATCATCAAACAAGAAAAGGGAAATCACTCAATCCTCCTCTGGGCATCCCCGCGGGGACGTATCTTTCTCAGCTCGCTAAGGTAGGCCTGACGTGTCGCCGAGATCTCCCCCACCTCTGCCGGTAGGGTAAGTACCCTGATCACCTCCCATATAATCAGGGCACTCCTGACTGCCTGCTCGTCCTCCTCCGCGCCGATCCTCCGCGCTTGCAATGCGGGAAGGTGGGGTAGTGCCGGTAGAACCGTCCGGGGTAGCCCGACCTGCAAGTAGCACCGGTGTGGGCTGTACATCGCCAGTGTAGTGTCACTCACAAGCCTCAAGTCCAATCCGGTCCTCCTGCGAACTCTGACGGTGGTGTCATGAAGGAAGCCCGGGCGCATCACGAACATGTCCAGGGGCAGCCTATTGATGTACAAGCGCCGCTCGTCCCTGGTCTTCATCTCAGCTGTCCTGCACTCAACCTACGGGGAGAATCTGAACGCGCCACCTATGAAGAAGAGGGGGTGGCTCCCAAAGATCCTGCTCACCGTAGTGACCTCCTCCCTTTGAATGAATTTCATCCTAACTCCCAACCAACATTCCAGTAGGATCATGGAACCAAAGAGGGGGCCTCCCAAAGCTGCTGAAGTAAGACCCTCATACAAGTAAGTAAGGATGGCCTCGGAGATGGAAAGTCCCTGCCACAGTCCGCTGATGGTACTAAGAAGGGGCATCTCTAAGATGTGGTCGACTGAGGGAAACAAGAGGGCCCCGCATAAACAAACGGAGGCGGCTTTGGCTATAGCGTCGTCCCGCTCACTCCTGTTCTTACAATGCTCCACTACCCACTGGCTGAGGGGGAGAAGGTGGATCTGACGCGGGCCTACGAAAGTGTGAACCTCTCTACTGTCTGGGATGAATCCCCCTAGAATGAGTCTCGGGTCTATAGGGGCAACCATATGGCATATCGAGTCTTCCTCCCCCACCTTGGACCTAGGGAACCCAAAGTAGGTCTCTACCTCCTCCAGTAGGATAGTGACCTCAAATGATGGAAAGAAGAAAGTATGGGTCTGAGTGTGCCATATTTCAACTATAGCTGAGATGTTGTGCCAGTCAAGGGAAAGTTTTGGGTAGTTTTGACCAAGCACTAGGAGAGGTTGCAAATGCCAGGATCGAAGGATGGCCGTCACACCTAGGGGCAAAGCACGGACCATGGGAGCCAGCCACTTCAAGGTAGAGTACCGCCTCGCGCCAGGAAGAAGCTGGATGCCAAAAGAGAGGGAAAGGAGGAAATATAAGTGGAAGGAGATGAATTGCACTGAATGTACCATAATAAGCTTACCTCTCTCATGGGACTTGAGCTCAGATGTCGTGGGATTGCGGTCAGCCGTTGGAGCACTTCCCGCTCTTTTCTGGCTAGCTTCGGCCCTTCAAAAAGTGCTCCCTCCGTCGAACCCACCTCTAGGGCCCTTTTCATGATGTTTTGGTGGTGAGAATCAGAGATTTCAAGCTTTGAAGGTAAGGGGAGGTGCGAGCTACGAGTTTAGGCCCCTGTGTCACTTATAGGACTTGTTAGGAAACCAAACCCTCTTGGGATTAGGCTCGGATAAGTCTAGGATGAGTTAAGACAGGGTTGCGATGAGTTCAAAGCGTCTTACCCTCGGGCTGGGGACTCTCCAGGGAGTCCCCGTTCGAGCAGATAGGATGTCCTATTGGGCGGTCTTACGATAGACCGTCCATCTTAATGTACGGCCCATAATCGACCGTTCATCTCTTTCAGAAAGCCCGAGTCCAGTGACTTGTGCGGTCTAAAATCCGCCGTTCAAATATTATTGCGGTTGATATTGAACCGTTCCAACGAAATTGGAGCGGTCTCTGGAAGACCGCTCTTATCCACGAACGGCTCTATAAGAACCGCCCATATGCTCAGCCCCCCAATCAAACTCCTGCACTCTCGTCTCACTCAGTCGGCGTGTGCACTCTCGTCTCACTCAGTCGGTGTGTACGTCTCTCATCTCACTCAGTCGACGTGTACGTCTCTCATCTCACTCAGTCGGCATGTACGTCTCTCATCTCACTCAGTCGGCGTGTGCGTCTCTCGTCTCACTCAGTTGGCGTGTACGTCTCTCGTCTCACTCAGTCGGCGTGTGCATCTCTCGTCTCACTCAAGTCGGCGTGCGTCTCTCGTCTCACTCAGTTGGCGTATACGTCACTCATTTCACTCAAGTCGGCGAGTGCGTCCCCCTCTCAGGTCGAGCGCACCTTTCAATCTCGCATGTTTGCTTCACCCACTCTAGAAGCTAAGTCACGTTCATTCATGCATACATACAGTCACCCACAAACAAAAATCAAAACAAAAACATGCATACCACTATCATATCATATCACATCATGTACGAGAGACGGACCCAGTACACAGTCAAGCCTGTCCCTCTCCTTGGCCCCCGTCGCTGTCTCCACCGCCCTCATGCCTCTTTGGGGGAGGCATCGCTGAGGTCGCCTCATCACGCCGTCGCCGTCGCCGCTCCTCCTCCTCGTTCCTCCGATGGCCGGAGGAACCAGTAAAGTAACTCCTCACGGAGCCGTGGGTGCCGTGGCTGCCACTCGCAGTCGCCCTGCTGCGCTCCCGACTCGCCTCCTTCAGACCCTCCACCTTGCCCTCCAACCTGGCAACCTGTAGACGGGCCTGCTCTGCCTCACTCCGATAGCGCTCTGCCTTTGCCCGGTAGCGGTCCGCCTCGGTAGCACCGGCTCGTAGTCGCTCTAGCTCGGCCCGGAGGAGGGCCGTCTCCACTGCGTCCCCCGGTCGACTCCGCGTGGCCTCCTCGCGCACTCGGGCCACCTCCTCCCTAGCCACTACCCGGCTCTGCTCCAGCTCTGTCTAGAGGCGGGTCAGCTCGGCCGTCTGCATATCATTATTAGGCAGTTGCATAAGCATTTCATTCATAAGCACAATAAGCAAGGGGAAGTTTAGAATTACATACCCTCTCAGTGAGCGCCACCTCGGCCGCCTTGGCCCGCGCTACCATCCGAGTGAACTCCGCATCTCTCGCAGCCCGGTCGGCCGGAGTCTGGGTCATAGAAGAGGAAGGGGCATCTGGTCTCACCCTCTGAGCACCCTCGGCACGCTGCATCCAAATACTCCAGGTCAGTCACATGCATAATCATAATCATATATAATTGAATAATTTAAAGAGTGTAAGGTGTAGAAGACTCACCAGTAAGGCCAGGGCCTGTCGGGCCTCATCCCGCTCCCTGATGGTAGAGTGCAAAAGTCCCTGTAACTCCGCCACTCGTCCCGCAGGGTCCAGCTGCATTTAGAAGCCCATGTGTCAGTGCATCATCATATAGGAATCATAAGCATAATAGAAGGAATTCAAGTTTAGAAGTCGTACCGGTCGGTGAGCACCCCGGAACACCTGGTCCCGGTAGTGCCGTGCGTACGTGGTGTAGTACGCGCTGTCGCTCTCTGCCCGGGCGATCACCACTCGCCCTCGCGCAGCCTAGTCGGCGACCTGCTCGGCGTTACTTGCGGTCCAATCGTACGCCTCGTAGAGTCCCCGGGTCATCCTCGTCACCCGTTCCCCCGCCTTCTCAGGCGCAGGGAACTCAACAGCTGGCTGATGGACCCCGATGGTCCTCATCACCAACCTGAAGTGCAGTGGCTCCACCACATTCATGCAGTGAAGCCACACGTCCCGGCCAGAAAAGGCCAGGTGATGTGACACCACTATGGAAAATGCAGCAAGCAAATACAAACTTAGGACCTAATTCGCAATCACATTCAAAGGGCGCCGAGACTATGTTGAAGCTACTAACGCACCGTGCGCACGCGATTCCCGTGGTGACTCGATGATGCCGAGTCGAGGTGATGGAGATAGCCCCTGGTTGGATAGAGGACCAACACCACTTTAATTATCCCTCCCGAAGGTTTGAACACCCACAAACGAGGGTGGCCGGATGCCTTGAGGGCACGGGATCACTCGCTCACTTATAGCCACGGTGACCACACTGAAAGGTGGCGCCGGGATCGGGCACTCACTCTCCTACCGGCGGATAAGCTTCGCGGATATTAAATGAACAAGTGAAGGAAGCAAGGGTAGTAGGCTCACCTGGTTGGTTTGAGGAAACCAACCCCGGTCGGAGACGAGGGCGAGCGGGGAAGTGTGGTTCCCCGCACACTGCGCCGATGAAGCTTCAAACCTGCTTAACAGTACAAGCACTACACCTCGCGCAGGAGGGTGATCTCGGGGGTGGGAATTAAGTGATTACAAACAAACACTACCTCCCACAGGGAGGGGCGGTAAGCCGGCCAGGCGAGGGGGTGAGAAAAGCTTTGTAGCTCACGATGGGCAACCGCTTCCAACTAGGTCCGCTGGCTGTGGATGCTGATAGGCGGTTGGTGTAGTCCCTGTAGATCTCGGCTCGGAATTTTGCCGATGACGAGCCCAAAGGGGATCTTCTCGTAACTAGAACCTGAGTGCTCCTGATTTATTTTGATTTATTCTGACGTCGTGGGTGGTCGCAGTGGAGATCTGAGTAGAGCTGCAGAACCTGGGACGGGGGACTCCTTGTTTCTGTCTGCTTGTTGCAGAAGTTACCCCGGTCGCTCCTGGACGCCGATTCACGAACCGTCAGAGTCGCTGGATCCGCGAACAAAGCTTCTGCACAGAAAAACTAACGGCAACACCTTCTGAGGTCGGGGTGGACAGGGGGACGCCGTTGAGTAGGACCTGGTCGCTGCAGACTGCAGGAGACAGACCCACGCGACTGTGGGAGAAAATTTGGAAATCTGGCTCCTGGATGCCGAATGTCGTTCCGTTTCTTGCTTCTGGTCGTGGACGGATGGAGGAAGAATTTTGAAGAAGCGAATTCAGCCTGATTCCTCCACGGTTAGCCGTGGTGCAGCAACGAACCGGGCTGCAGAATCTGGTCACAGCGGCTACCAGAAACGGACGGTGGATTGCAGAAGTTGTCTCGGCCGCTCCCGGATGCCGAATCTCGAGCCGTTAGAGTTTATGGAACCTTGGACAATCCCTCGGTGCTGCAAAACTGACGGGGAGGCCGTCCGTGGTCGGGGTGGACTGGGGGATGCCGAGTAGTGGCGGCAGGTCACTGCCCACTGTGGGAGACAGACCCGACCAGTCGAGGGAGAAAGACCAGAACTCTGACCTCCGGATGGCGAACGCAGTTCCGCTTCTTGATCCAGAAAGAGGGCCGGTGGAGGAAGATAGTTGTAGAAGAGCTTGTGGCTTGAATCTTGCACCGTCGGCCGTGGTGTAGCGTTGAACAGGCTTCAGGAACTCTGCTGATGGAGCTCTGCGCAGTCGGGGGAGATTGGCTCTCCCGGACAGCCCCAAACTCGGAACGGGACGAGATCACCTCGCCTGCGAAGACGACTGGACGCCCTTTCCAGAAAGGTATGATACACCTCTGGATGTCACCGTGTGAATCCGGGGAAGCTTCTGCAAGTCGTACCTTCTTCTGCTACCTGCAGACTAGCAAGGAGAAGAGGGGAAGATGGTGGTGGATCGGCCTTAGCAAGAGGGGAAGAGGGAAGGGGTGGCTTGGAGCGAACTTGGGAGGAGGGGGGGTGGTATGGTCGACCTAGGGAGGTGAAGGGGCTTCTTGGGGAGGGGAAAGGGCCCTTGGGAGGTGGAAGGTTGTTTGGGGAAGGGGGAGGGATGCCTTGGGAAGGTGAAAGGGTGCTTTGGAAGGTGGAAAGGTGCCTAGGGGAAGGGGTTTCCACCTAGGGGTTGGAGGGGGAATTGAATGAGTGTATAGGGAAGGGGGAGGGGTCTTAAAGAAAGGTGATTAGGGAGGAGAGAGAGGGGATTACGAATTTTAGAGAGAGGGAGAGAACTAGAGAGAGAGGGAGAGAACTAGTGGGAGAGAGAGAGGCACTCAAGTGGCAATTTTCTGTTCAATATCTCATTAACCACAATAGGAGGGGTTAGGGCCCTATTTATAGGGAAACCCCTTTTACACATAGGTCCTTGACATATCACACACTAACACAAAAGCCAAGGGGAAGGGGGGGTGCGCCCATGGGCCTAGCCCAATGGCATGGGCCCATTAACAAGCACAACTACTCATGTGACTCAACTAAGGACAATTAATTAAAAACCTAGGTTTTAAGACTCAAATAAAAGACAAAAGTACATGATAATGACTCAAATAAAAGGGAAAAAACCACACAGTGACCTAGGGATAGATAATAAGATCCACTCCGGATGAAGGACGGCTCCTAGCTGCCCCCGGATGGGAGGGAAGTGCCAAGCCATAGGGAGTCGCGAGTGATGTCCTCATCACCAGGGCCTCGGCCACCCACGGCTGGCCCTCCGGGCTCTCCTCCGTATAAGGAGTCCACCGTACCTGCAAGCATAGGAAACTGCATCAGCATCATAATCATGAAAAAATTGCATTTAATTAAGGAGTCTGAGTTTAGAAGCATATCGAGGTGTACGGTAGAGTGTCCAGATCATCCTGCAGCTCCCGGACCTGTCGTCTCAGGGCTGTCATCTCCCGAGGTGCTGTCCACCTCCGCGCAATCGGTAGGAGCCTAGGACAGGTCTCCTCGCCCCTGCCTAGCCCGCGTAAGTGTACGTAGGCCCACACCTACATCACAAGGTCATGTCAGCATTTTAGCAAGCATGTAGTATAGCATAACCGAGTCTAGGGTGTAAAAGTCATACCTGGAGTAAGGGGGAGAAGCCCCCAAGCATCGTCCGACGTGCCGTCGAACTGAGAGTGTCGAAGAGGAAGGCGAGGACCGCCGCTCCCCAAGCGTAGTCACCCACGTGCTCGAGCTCCTGGAGGAAGGGGAGGAAGCGACAGCTCATCACGTCTGCCCGCGTGGGGAAGAGAAGCCGCCCGAACATCAGCATCAGGAATCGTCTCAACACTCTGTCCGCCTCAGGTCCCGGTCCTGCAGCAACCCGCGGTCTCGCCAGCCCCACCAGCCTCTCGCCAACTGCAACGCCAGCTCGTCGTAGACCGAGGCTGTCCTGGAGAGCAGCCCAGGGAAGGAGGGTCGACTGCCTCTCGGGGCACCGCAGCTGTAAGCCCAGCAACTCCCGAGCCATCCCCCGGTAGTCGGGAAAAGTAGTCCCGCTGACCGGTGACCCATGCACACGTAGGCCAGCAAGCCTGGCCACGTCCTCCAACGTAGGGACCATATGCCCCCACGGGAAAAGCAACGTCCGACTCACTGGGTCCCAGCGGTCGTGCAGGGCGTAGAGCGGAGCTGCGTCGATGCGACACACCTCAATACTCAGGAAAGGGGCGAACCCCATGGCAGTCAACCACTCCCTCTGAAAGTCTGGCAGTGCCAGGTACACTGCACGGACCTGCAGCCAGGAGGTACGGGTCCTACGCTTCCCCTGCATTCATCCATTCCATTCATATTAGTCATTTAGCTCTTTTATTTTGTTTCATTTAAATAAAATTCTCAAAGTCCAACTCTTGATGTAAAGAATGGCTATACACGGACCGCTCGGCCGTGGAGCGGCACCTTTCAAACCGTTATGCTTCTTAAGTTCTCCGTTTTAAACGGCCTATCCCTAACCGTTCCCATCTTGGACGGACCACCATGAATCGCCTGTCTGCCTGTCTTCCTAAGGAAACGCGGCCCACCTTTGGCCGTATGAATGTTGGACGGTCCTGTGAGGACCGTATTGTTTCACCTCGGTCGCTAGTTTGAACGGACCAATACGGTCCGTTTAAGATGTGAACGATGATGACCTCACCGTATCTGTTTGTGGTGGTTGGTTTGCTGTGTGAGTTTGAACGGCGTTCCCCAACCCGTGTGGATTTGGACGGTCCTATGCGGATCGCATTGTTATTCCATGCGGTTTCTGTTGAACCGTTCTACCGTCGTCGTCCCCGACGACGGTGAATGCCCCCCCCCCAGCCGGCTGGGAGACCTCCATGGCCCCTAAACCGACCCCTAAGAATCTCTAAGCCCCTAAACTAGCATGCATTGAACGAAATTAAAAGAAATGAGAGGAAAGGTGGAGGGGCCTACCTCGGGATCATGGGGCTTCTTGGCCGCCCCCGTGGGCGGTGGTCCTCCGATGACCTCCTCCTCGCCGGCAGGGGCCTCTTCGTCGGCGGCAACGATGGCGAGCTCTTCCATCGTCACCCCGGGCGTCTCTCCTTCCTCCGGCGGTGGTGGCAGTTGTTCCGGCAGCGGCGCGCCCTCACCGACGGCCGACGGCCTGGCCGCCTGATGCTTCATCCGGGTCATCAAGGGAGTTTGAGAGAGATTGAGAGAGGGAGGGAGGTTGAGAAGAGAGAGTGAGGGAATGGGTGAATGAGGGCTTTTGGCCCCTTCGTCCCTTCCACCGTCGGTTACGGTGGAGGGAGACGAGGGGGTTTCCTTTTTTTCGAGGTTGCAGAGAAGAACGGTCTATCGTTAGACCGTTTATCGTGTGAACAGTCCCTCTATAGCCGTATGTCTCTCTTCACCGTTAATTTTAAGTCGGTTGGAATTCTAGGCCTGCGCGGTTCTGAGGGCGCCGTTCTGATCTAAGCGGAATGGTCCTGACCGTTCATCCCCGGCAACCGGCCCCTTAAGAATTGTCCAAAGGTCAGGTACGCGCGGTTAATGTAAAATTGTTTTGGATATTGCACGGTTACAATAAGGCCGTTTTTCCTGGGATGATGTATGTGAATCATGAAAAGTGATGTTGCTTTGAAATCTTATTTCTTAACCATCTTATGCGGTATCATTTCAGCCAATCTCGCCGTTTCACCTGCACAGGTAAGTCAAGTATGGCCTTCTATCCCTAATCCCTTATTGCATTAATTATATGGTATTATGGTATATTATTTCGAGAGTCGGCGGGTTATCTACGTGTCCCAAGATCTGATGTTCCCCTTCAACAAAAACAATGATGATCCAGGCTCATGTACCTAATCTTCGGATAGGCCGTTAAGTTGGGAAGTCACGAGGAGGATGGTTCTATCCGCACGCTGTGGTTGCAGACGGTATCTTGACTCTGACGTTCCCAGTTTAGCAATACTACTCTCGAATATTTTATATTTTAATCTTTCTTTGCATTTATTTTTACGATTTCCTTTATTTTTAGCCCAGCATGCATCATACGCATCCTTTTGAGCTTTCATGCCCCATAATCTGCTTAAGAAATGTCCCGTCGATAATGGTCAGCTATGTGTTCGGACGCTCGAGTAAGAGGAACTAATTCCACTCTGAATTCGAAGGTTTTCTTTGGTCAATTCGTTTGGTCCAGTTGATTGAAAGGTCCCCGTCTGGAGCTTTAGCCTTTTTTCTTTTGTGGCCCCATCATTGGACCACGGGATTGTGTCCCCCATGAGGTCGGTCTTGTCAATTTGTTTTATTTAGTTTAGTTTCTCCAGATTTGGTGTCACTTTCAGTTAACTATTCCCGGCGTTTGGTTCAAGGTTTTTCGGAAGATTCTCATCACTTGTTGGTAAGAACGGGTGTCGTTTTACCTTAACGCCCGCTTTTCCGGTCCACTCCGCTGCATTTCCGCTCCACCTCCATGTTCCATGTCACCTCCGCTTCACCTCCGCTCACTCCCCTGCAAAGAGGACGTTAAGGAGGGGCATCTGTTGACACCCATTTTATACCGATAATTTGAGTCGTTTCTCTTACTCCCATTAGTTGATGCCTTGAGTTGTCCATCATTCATTGGGCCATTTTTTGTGGCACGTCTTGGGCTCATTTTATGGGTTGCCTCCCTCCTTGGTGAAGACCGTATCAATTCGGGTTTTTACGGGCTTTAGCTTTGATCAATTGAACGATTAAGGGCATGCACGGTCTAACTTCAGCCGTTCTAATATGGGCGATTGCATATTGACCGTTCATACATTTTGGCCAATTTCTGGAAGATTTCTTGAATTTCCATCAACAGCCACGTACACGGTCCTAATGGAGCCGTTCAACGCAATGAACGGAGGTCATTCAACCGTCTATAGTTCAGAGTCCTACGCGTGATAATCTCCTCAGACAATTATCCAAATATTTAAATTATCACCGACAAGGTTAAAACGGCTTATTTTGGACCGTTCTACGTTGGAGCGGTCTCCAAGGCACCGTTCATCTTTCAGGGTCCAACGCCAGCCGTTTCGGTCTGTTCGAGCGATAATTGGGCTCATTATCTGATTAATTCAATTTCCACCGACAGGTTGAACGGTCTGAATATAACTGTTCAAGACGTGAGCGGTCTATCGTTAGACCGTTCATCCCTTCGATGGAGGTTTTTTTAACAGATTTCCATCCTTTTATGCATGGTTTTATCCCTGATTTGTTTTAATGATTTCTCCGTGGATAATTAACCATTTTTGATGACGTTTCATCTGGATGGTAGATAATGATATTATCTACGAATTATCTCTTGCAAATTTGACCCAAAAATGCCTCTAAACCCTAATTTCGAGGCTGGCTTTCTAGGCTCTATAAATAGACCCTAGTGGCCAGACATCAAAAGGGGGGGAAGATTTTGGTCGACGGCGAAGCCCTGCCGCATTTCCGAACGACCTAGCACCAAGGAGGGAGGCTCTCTACGTCCTTACGAGCCTCCGGTTCAGGGAGTAGTCTCTGTGTCGAGTCGTAGCGTCATTTTTCGATTTCTTCGTCATCTATTGCATGCATCGTTTTCTCCCTACGTTCCCCTTTCTTCTCATTATCATGCACACAACCACCCACGTTTTTGTCACCCTAGGGGTTTAAAACCCCCCAGGTATCCCCCCTTCCATTTGTTTATGCTTCATTCTTCCTACATGAACGCGTACTACGTCATTTAGTTCTAACCTGGGTATTCCTTCTATGTCTTTATACTGTTTTGCAGGTCAGCACTTCATCAGCACGAGGCCCATCCCCTCTGGCCGGCCAGAGAGGGTGGAGGTGAACCCTTTTGCAACTCTTGGCGTGGTGGGCTTGCGCGGTTCCTTTAGGCCCGTTCAAGGATACGAGCGGCATCCTCTGCACCGCCCTTCCTCATTCTGCGGTTCACTTCGAGCCGCCCATCTTCCAAGAGTTCTTCTTCCCGCGTGTTTGGCAGCACTCTTAGACGGCCTATCATAGGACCGTGTGTCTTTAAGGCGGTTCCGCATCGACCTCGCCTCTTCCCAGTGTTGCATCAAGGCAAGTGTCTCCCCTTCCTTTCCAAAGTACGATACGCTAGTCACGTGCTGCGCTTTGGTGGCGATCACGGTCACTCTCTGTTCTTCTCCCTCCTCTCACTGCGTTTCGTTTATTTTACTCGTGATATTATTGCCTTATTCATAACATATTGTCCGCCAAGTGAGGAGAGGAGAAATATATATCTACAATAGCATATACACTTTACTTCTTACACATATCACATATTTTCTTGCATACTTGTGAATAGGAATAATGTTCAGTCATCTGTCACTTTCATGTACAAACTTGCATATATTTCATATTCCTGTGTGCGTGAATGCCATGATTTCTGGTATATCACATGGCGATTGCCGAAGGTTGGATAATGTCCAACCGGAAGCTTTCCTTATGCGTGAGTAAGGTCTTTGGACCTTCATCTCCGTCACGTACCGGTAATCATCCTGCTTGGAAAATTCCATTTTGACACATGCTTGAGTGTATATAATATACACCCTTCTATTTTTGAACCTTTCTATGACCTGACATCCTTGATAAATAAATTTGCATTGATCAAGGCATGTATGCTTCATGGCACATATTAAGAAGGAAATTTTATTTTTAACCGTGCATACACTTAGGGGGAGACATAACCTTGATTAGACTAATTCATCCTCTACTATCAGTATAATCACTCATATGATATGGACCTTTGAGACTATTGACTTCATTCAATAAGGATCTCAGTTATTCCACTCAACACTCTTGAGGATTCTTAAATCCCTACATCAAAATCTAGTGCCTCGTGAGGAAAAAGCTGTCAGTCCCACCAAAAATTTAATAAGTGGAATTAGAACCGAGTAGCTGAGAATCTCCCCTGAAACACAGAAGGAAACTCGGAACGAAAAGTGACAAAAATCCATATTGCTAATAAGTGACGAAACTGAGTAACTGGGAAATACCCCTAAAATAAAGGACATGACTCGCGTCAAAAAGTTAGTCATCTTAATTACATTTTATCATTAAAAAAAATTGGGACTGTGCGAAGCTACCAAAAGCTGAGCATTGTGTATGGAAATGTAGGGAGGAGAGGTTCTTGTTAGTGTTCTTTAGAACGTTTGATAATATATATTGTCTTGATAGTCATTCCTCATAGTTCACATATTGAATTTGAGTTTGTTTGTGTGGATGTATTTCCTGAATCAGTCGATTTTCATTAGTTATGCAGTAGATCTTCTTGTAAGCAAAACCTTGTTAATGTTGCTCATGGACATAATGCTCAATTCAATTGCACTCTTCTTATACCCGTCCCTAAGGGACTTACATGCTTGATTTTATATCTAAACATGCCTGCTTGTCTGCTTGTATGCTTGAAATGCATAAGAAGAACTTGATTGTTTGAACCCCCATGAATGGAGCATGCATTTCTTCCTGAACCTGCAAACCCCACTTGTGATTCCATGAATTTCCCCTACAATGAGCTTTGCTGGAAGATTGCCATGATTGTCATGAATGGACTGTGTTGGTAAACTTTTTCCCTATGTGTTTGACCCAAAATTGTGATGGTTGAATTGAGAACAACTTGTGAATGTGTGTTGAATATTGGTTGGTTGCATTAATGTTCATCACTGCACTGACCTTGATGTTCATTGCACCGACCTTGTTCGTCATTGCACGGACTTGGTTCACCTTTGCACCGGGCTTAGCTATGGGTTTCACACTACATGCACCGACCTACTCAAGTGCACCGACCCAATCCTTGGTGTTTCACAACATTACACTGACCCAATCCACTCATATGCATTGACTATGAGTTCATATGCACAGACATTATAGAATGCATTGAGTGATACTTGTGTGTTTTATCATGAGATTGGATTTATTAACATGCAGGCTTAAATGTGTCACATTTCCTTGGTTCAAGGTAAGAAATCTTGGTTTAAATGTAATTTCATGTGGATAGAATGGCTTTAGCTCAGATCTGGTTTTATTCTTGGCAATATTTAAGTTACAATGAACTATGCTGGATAATTGAGATGATTGCTTGCCTGCTCGATTGTGGTTCTCATCTTATTATGGTTGATTGAATTTCTCAATCCATGATCAATTTCCCATTTGATTAACCCCCAATCTCTCTTATCTATTTCCATAATCAATTGGGTTTCAATTCTTAAACCCTTGGCCTTCATTTTCTTCCATTTTCCCTTGAAAACTTCATGTTACAGAGGAAGAGTCGACTTCCAGAGTCGACTTTTATGGCTGTGTCGTCCTTTTAATCTTGCAACAGAAGAATTGTAAAAATGTGTCGACTCAATGAGTCGACACTTTGCTTTCGGATACCAATTCATGAACCGGTACGCTGGGTCCTTTTTTGCTTCGACCCGTTCGATTGGGTTTAACACCCATTCGACCCCAGCCGCTTTCAAACACCCCCGTGACCCTTCCTTTAAAACCATTCACCCCCTCCTTCTTCAACCCTAACACCCCTCTTCGTAGCCCTCATCTCCTCCGACCACCAGACGCAACCTCTCACGGCGATCACGATTCTTCCTCTTCCTTGAAGCAACCGCGGTGCTCTTCTTCTAGCCCTTCCTCTTCCCTAACATCTCTCTGCACTCGCCCTTCTCCTAGCCCACACCTCCAACCACCAACCACACCTTCCGGCGACATCTGCAACTCTACCTCTTCCCAAAGCACTTGCGGCGCCCTCCTTCAAGCCCTGTCCGACTGGTGTTGAGTGTGTTGTGGAGATCGATTTCTTCCAAGGTAGGCCTCTACCTCTCAAGAGAAGACCAAGCTACACCTCCATCCTCCATTTCCTTCAAGCTCAAGGTTGTCCAAGTTGTTACAATGGCCCCCAAGAAGAGGACAGTGAAAGAAAGAGAAGAAGCCCTTATTCTGAGGGGGCTCAGGCGCAAAGACAAGCAGGCCCAAGCTCAGAGAAAGAAGAGAGCTTCAGAAACTGCTATGTTGGTTGAAAGGAAGATACTCCATCCCCATGCTGTGGACTTCAAAAGTATTGAAATTGCTTTGCCGAAATTAGTTGAACTTCTGAGAATGCAACCCAACCTGATTTCATTCATGTCAGAACATAGGAAGGTCTATCACTCACTTGTTCATCAATTTTATGGAATAATCGTAGTTAAGAATGATGAATTGTACACTGAACTGGATGGGCATTCCGTTCCACTGACTGTTCAGTTAATTGGAAAAGCCCTAAATATGCCATATGACACTGGCATGATCTACGATGAAGCCATATATTCAGAGGATCTAGCCTATCAGGTTATGACTGATGAGACTATGGTAGAAGGCAGTCTATCCAAACTGAATGCAAACAACTTTCCACTGCTCCAGAGGATTTTACACCATATGATGACCACCATATTATTGCCTAGATCAGGAGCTAGGAAGCAAGTAACAGATAGGCAAAAATTTCTGTTTGTTTATATTATGAGTGGAGAACAAATCAACTTCCACGCTGTTATGATGGAATACATTACAAGCTGTAGAAAGTCAAAGAACAGAAATCTCCCCTATGGTGCTGCATTAACTCTGATTTTTCAGCATCTACACATTGACTTAAGCAACCAGGTCAGTCATCCAATTCGAGATGCAGACATCTACAAAATACCCTCCATCTGCAACAATATGGGGTATGAGCTGATAAACGGGCATCTGGTCCGAACACTTCAATCTCAGAAGGGAAAAGCTCATGCTGTAGAGTCTGATCAGAGTGAAGATGAAGAACAAGGAGAACCCGCTAGAAGAACTCGCATCACTCAGCCTGCCTCGTCAGATGACACATCATTGCACACAAAGATTGATGAGTTAGGAAGTGAAGCCGGCAAGGTCAAGGATTCAGTGGATGCTCTTACCAAGGAAGTCTCAGAGTTGAAGCTTCACCACGAAACATATCTTCAGAAGTTTACAGCAATGGCGAATTCAATTGACTCTTTACACACTAGATTGGGAATTCAATGCTCCAAGTTTGATGATCTGTCCAACTATCTTCGCCGTCCACCAACACCTCCTGCCTCCCCTTGAGGCCTTGATCCTTGGTAGCTCTAATTCACTTGACTCCAGCTTGACTAACTCTCCCCTTCCATTCCTTTTTGTTGATGACAAAAGGGGAGATGAATGTGCCTTGTGCTTGTTATGGGTGTCTTGTGTTAGTTATGGTGTTATGTGTTATTTGTGGACATGGGTTGGTTATGTAATATTTTGGTTATGGACTGCATGTTATGTGTTGTTGACATTGGATAGGATATCCACTTTTGAACCTCAATTTCTTTTGTTGAATGTGCTATCAAATGAACCACAGCTTGGTTAGTTATTTTGTTGAATGTGTGTGGAATGCATTTATGGATTGAATGTGTTTGGAATGAGCTCTTGGAATGAATGTTTCTCGAATGAGTTTAGATAGGATTCTGTGATGGTTAAATCACAATTCATGCTATGTGGATATGTCTTGTGCCCTTTGGGTTATGGAATGAGAATGCATGTTATGGTATGTTGATTGGAATATATCTTGTGGTTTGAATATCCTTGAAACACATCTTTTCTTGAAACAAGCAACTCCTTGTCTAGTTTGTTTTACTTAATTGCACATAATATTTTGTCATCATCAAAAAGGGAGAGATTGTTGAACCCCGTGCATAACCTTGTGTTAAGAAATTTTGATGATGATCAAATACCATTTGATTGTGTTTCATGTAAATAAATGCATAAGTGGCTTGTGGATATGAAATGGATTGATCAGTTTTTACTTGGTTGATTGATGATCATACATATATCAATGTCAATAGTTGGATGAGATATTTTACTTCAATGGCTATTTGGTGAACTTGACTGACAAGGGAATTCATACTTGTACAGGAATCAATTAAGAATGGATGGAATTCAAGCTAATTGTGTAGAACTCTTCTACTATGTTCTTGGTTGATTCAAATTAGATTTGAGTCATTTGACTTACTTAACATGTGAATTGCAGGGACTTAATGTGGAAATTTTGAATGCTTATGTGAGCTGGATTTTTATTCTCAGAAATTGAATGGTTTGAAAGGCTAACTTCCAGTGTATATGATTGACATGGACTATTTAGTGGAATCAACATGAATATCCAAGTGGGAATGATCATTCTGGACACTCTCTTATGTCTAGTGAACCAAGAACATAAGTATGTTGCTCTACTGCCCAGTTCGGAGCAGGTTTTTGGTGAAAAATGGATGCACAAATCACAAGGTAACCCCTGTGCATATCTAGTTGGTTAGACTGCTATTTGGGGTAAGTTTTGCTTATTACTTCCACTTATGTATTGATCTTTATTGTCTTATTGTAATTGGTAAACCCCTCATGAGTTTTTCTTTAACTCTGTTTATGTCAGGAAAAGTGTCGACTCAAAGAGTCGACACTTTCTCCCGGGCTATGGCCTTTTAAGCCTGGCTTATTAACCCTTCAGATCGCTGGAAAGAAATGTCGACTCATAGAGTCGACATTTATTTCACACCGTTCTATCTGGGCGTTTATTTGCGTCACAGGCAGAAAGTGTCGACTCAATGAGTCGACACTTTTTGCGTTGTGTTCTGTATGGGCATTTTCATTATGCCACGGGTAGAAAGTGTCGACTCATAAAGTTGACACTTTTTACACTGTGTTCTATTTGGGTGATTTTTGTTCTTGCCCAGTCGCGAGTGTCGACTCTATGACTCGACACTTTCTAGCGACCGAAAAATACGCTGGTTCATGCGGCGGCCGATGCCCTAGCGTGCTCCCATCTTTTGTGCCCCTCCATGATTGGTCCATGGGGGAATGTTCCCTCCACATGGCCCTTCATCTATTAGGGTATATATTGATTGAGATAGAGTTTATTCAAGTGTGGAGAAAGGTTTTATTGTTCTTATCCGGTTTTGGGTCTTGCAGGGAAGATGACGGCTGCACCATCTTCTTCCTCCTCTCCAGGGTGAGCTGAATGTGATTCAAGGCTGAAGAAGACCTTCGTCAATCGTACTGAAGTGTACCTGCTGTGAGACCACAGTTGCATCTCCTCCACATCCTCCAGTCTGCTGTAGAAGTTTGAAGACTAGGAAGAGCATGGGGTCGTCCTCCTTTCAAGTTTCAACAAGGAACCTGCTGTGAGCTTCATCCATCGAATGAGTGAAAAGAAAAGGGAGTCCAGTCATCGAAGAAGCCAACTCTATCATCTTCCAACCAGGAGTTTGCTAAACTTTTTCTTAGTCCCTGTTTGCTGTCATCATTTGATCAGTTGATGTCTTGTGCTTGTATTGAATATTCAATTTCATCCCTTTAAACTTGATATGCCTATGTGTATGTACGGAGCGGTGTCTCCGTGTGTGGACTGAGAGTCGGGGTAAGTTCCCCGTGTTTATGTGTATGTGTGCTGCATGGTAGCGTGTTGAGGCTAGCCCTCGTGTGTGTGCTGCGTGGCAGCGTGTTGAGGCCTGCCCTCGTGTGTGTGGTTTACTACGAAAGCAGCGTGTGTGTTGTTGGGGTTCGTCCCCGTGTGCTACCTTGTGTAGCGTGTTAGTGAAGCCTCACCGAGGTGATGAGGGGTGAACGTAGGGAGCCCGTCGTGGTCCCGAACCACCTAAAAAATCACTGTGCCATTGTGTATGATGGTGTGTTTGCTCCTTATCTCCTATCACCATTCACAGGTTGGCTTGTTAAATGCGTTTTCCAAGGATGGTAGATTTTCTTATACACACGTCTAGTTAAGTTCATTTATTCTCCGTGTGTGAACTTATTCATATGCAAGCATTTGGTGAGGTTGAGCTGAGCGGCATTTAAGTTGATTAAATTGGACTTAATTTTTAGAGAGGGATCTATTCACCCCCCTCTAGATCCGTGCCACTACACTCTGGGACCCAACATACTTCAACGCAGTCGCTACACTGTCTCGATGCATCGGTCCACATCCCCTCTGGAATAATTCTGCATCGACGCAACCCATGAGCTGTACCGACGCAACAGGTCTAAAACCAACTCATAACATCAGTGAGCTACATCAGCGCAGTAGACCAACTGGAAGCTTACGCAGTAAGGACAGGTCGACGCTACAGGAGATCTGCACTACAGGAGATCTACCTCAACGCAGTCAAGCCTACCATAGTGATTCCCATAATTCTACGCCGACGCATCTATGCACATGCATCGACACAATCAAGGAATATCAAGATGAAAGTATCTAGATTGAGTTTGCAATTAGCTTGAACAATCAGAGTGCGGAGTTCAAGAAATGTTCAAACAGAGACAACGTCAATCGAAAGCAAATTCCTAAGTATGGAACAACTCTTCTGCTACAGGTTATGTATGATAAGCAGTTGGTCCTTTAAAGAATTAAAATGGTCACATGGGTTCGTAACTAAGTCTGCTTGGCACGTTGTCACGCCCCGAGCGTGGAAGATACCCGGAGACGCGTGACGAGTTTATATCGATCATGTCAATCAGAGTATTAGTGTATTCGACACCAAATCAGAGATGCGCGAGAGTAAAGATAACCTAATCCTTTCACAAAAGTATTTCTATTACAATCCCTTGAAAATGCTAAACTTAATAAAAAGAAAAGTATAAAATTGACTCAAGAAAATATAGAAAAGACAATACTAGTTGACGCTTTGAGAAGCTCTAATCTCTTTCACTCTTGGCCTTCCCTGTCCGATTGAGTCTCGTCGTCGGACTTACCTGAAAAGTAAGGAAACACTGAGTGAGCGAACGCTCAGTAGGAAATTATATCTCAAGAACTAGCAATGGGTTTAAGTTGTTGTGCCCCTTGTGCTTTGATGAGCCCCTTGTGCTTTGATGATTGTGGTGTTTTAATGATAGCAACAGGAATGAGTCACCACATTGAATGATAACCAACATTCATGTTTATAACTGATATACTCTGTGGAAAATGCATACAACAGGAATGAGTCACCACATTGAATGATAACCAACATTCATGTTTATAACTGATATACTATGTGGAAAATACATATGACTGTGACTGGTATATTATCTGGAGAATGCATGCGTTCTGTCTGCATAAGTCTATTCGCTGCATGTGTTCTGTCTGCAAGTCCATACATTACATTCACCAAGTCTGTACATCCATCTGCTTGCATTGAGTCTATACATTGGTGGCAAGTCCATATAGTGTCATGCATTTAGGCAAAGTCTGTACAGCCGTTTGCTTGTCAAAGTCCATACACTCAACTACCTTGTCTTGATCAAGTATGTACATCAGACTATTTCATCATCAAGTCTGCACATTGGTAAAGTCTGTACATCGCCTTCAAAGCCTTCTGTTGAAACCTCAAGTCTGTACAGCCTGAGAGTGCGTCTCACTGACCATCTCATGCAAGTCTATACATCATTGTTCATGCACAGAGTCACCGTCTCATTTAGCGTCTCGTATGCATATAGTAAGTCTATACATCGCTACAGTAACGCAAGTCTATACATCGTCCGTCTCATGCATTGTCTTAGGCTAAGTCTGTACAGCCTACCGTCTCATGTAGCGTCTTATGTTAAGTCTGTACAGCGCTGTTCATATGCTTCCAAGTCTGTACATTACATCGTCTCAACTTGCGTCTCACTGAGCATATATTTACTGTAAAGTCTATACAGACTTCATCGTATTAGAGAACGTCTCATGCCTTTGCCAAAGTCTGTACACTGATGTCTTTACCTACGTTGAGCATCAAAGTCTATGCATTGGCAGCACTGGGCAAGTCTATACATTCCCAGCCTTCACCTACTTTCAGAACCCCAAGTCTATACATTGGTTCAATCTTCCAAGTCTATACATTGGACTGTGCTCAACTGAAGTCTATACATCCTTCAAGGGTCCAAAGTATATACATCCACTGTTGAACCTCAAAGTCCACACATCGCCTCATTTCATCAAAGTCTATACAGTAGTATCTGCATTGCATTGCATGCATCATGGTGGAAGTCTATACACTGGATTTGTTCTGAAGTCTATACACTGCATGCCTTCCACCAAGTCTGTACATTGGCACTATAATATGCATTCATGAAGTCCATACATTCACTGAAGCTTGCTTAGCTGAAGTGTGTACATTGCATTGCATGACTTGAAGTCTGTACATCGCATGTGTGCTTCATGCTAAGTCTATACAGGCTAAGTCTGTCGGTCTTGTGACTCATGCATTCATTGTTAAAGTCTATATAGACTTCAGTGCATTCTCTTTGTGTCTCACATGTCAAAGTCTGTACAGTCTGCATCGCATGCACTTTAAATATGTCAAGTCTGTACAATGGTCTTGGCATATGCATTCATCAAGTCTATACGCCGGAAGACGAAGTCTATACAGCGTCTCACGTTGCATCCAGCAAGTCTGTACAGTGAGCGTTTCATTGGTGAAGTCTGTACACTCACCAGTTGAACTACAAAGTCCATACATTGGACTGTAGCTTGCACGAAGCTAAGTCCATACATCGCTCAAGTCTGTACAGAGTCCAGCGTTTCGTTCATGCATTGTTCACAAAGTCTGCACATTCTATTGTTCATGAAGTCTGTACACTGGACTGTGTCCTTGTACATCACTGTAGCTGCATCGTCTCATGCAGCGTCTCATTCAAGTCTGTACAGCCGTCTACATTGGATTTCAAGTCTAGACACTGCACTGTTACATCCACCGTCTCATTCAGCGTCTTAGGCCTACAAAGTCCATACATTGGTCGGTGGAAAGTCTGTACATTGGATTCAAGACTCTCAAGTCTATACATTCATTTCTGAAGGGAAAGTCTATACATTCATTTCTAAGGCAAAGTCTGTACATTGCCTTTGGACCTCAGAGTCTATACAGAGCCTGCATCCTGTAAAGTCTGTACATCCGATTGCCTTTGCTTTGGTCAAGTCTGTACAGCCATGGAGACTGTTAAGTCTATACATTCCTTCACTGTAGCTGGCACGAGGTGAAGTCTGTACAATGGTCTTAACTTTCCAAGTCTGTACATTGGCCTCCATGCCTCAAGTCTCTACATCGGATTGTTTGGCCAAGTCTGTACAGCCAACGCCTTCATTGATTCCAAGTCTGGACACTGGTCTTCAGGCGTTCCAAGTATGCACATTGATTCAGGTTCTCCAATTCTATACAATGAAGTCTGAACATTGCATTTGCATTCACAATGTCTTCACACCTAAAGTCTATACATTGTGTCATTCACATCTGCAAGTCTAGACATTGGAAAGTCTATACACTGCATTGTGCATACTATGATGTCTGTACAAGGTTTATGCTTAAACTGATAATCTGATACTCTGTCTGACAGGGACTGTTCGAGAAGCTTTATGAAGGGCACGTGATCTGATGATAAGAATAGTGCCCAGATGAGGACACGTGTAATGACAGCCTGCTGGATGCTGCCACGTGGTCCGAATTTTTAGGGCGGGAACTGTGGAAGCCACACGCGCCCTGGCTGCTGCTGCTGCTGCTATATATATGAGTCTTCGTCTTCAGATGAAGGAAGATTGAAATTGACAGAGCAGAAGCTGTGAAGAAAAAGCAGAGTGTAGAGAGGTCTTCGATCCAGATAAGAAAAAGGAAGAGAAGAGAAGAGAAGGAGAAGAAGAGAGAAAGAGAAGAAAAGAAAGAGAAAGAAAGAGAGATTGAGTGAAAGATTGAGAGATCGAGAGAGCAGAGTGTGAAGAGAAGAAGAAGAAAGAGAGAGAGAAGAGAAAAGTAGAGAAGATCGTTCCCACTGGAAGTTGGATCAGATCCACTCCAGTCAGCTCTTTAAGAGCCACATTTTGTGCTTCACTGTTTACAGCTTTCCGGTGCTGTTTGGTTCTTGTTTTCATTTTCCATTTTATCCTTTCTTCAAGCTGTTAGTCAGCGGTTGCAGTGGTGGATACCACTAGACAGCAAGCTGTGTTGCTCAGCGGGCAAGGAGGATTCCTCGGACGGCAAGCTGTGTTGCCCAGCGGTTATATGGCAAGATGTGATGCCCAGCTGTTCAAGCTATGAGTCAGCGGAATCCACACTCTGGTTTGAGTGTGGGGTGGATGTAGGTCTGCTGGACCGAACCACCTAAAAACCTCTGTGCAGTGGTTTGATTTCTTCATCTATTTTATTGCTTCCGCTAGATGCTTGCATAGGGGCGCTTCATGTGTTTGCTTCCAGTTCAACAGAGTTGATTAGCTGCGCACGCTATCTGTTTGACACTGGTATTGTGTGTTGTTTGAATTGTCCAATTGCTGCGCTCATTAGATGTATGCTTAGGAGTACTCTGCCTACAGGTTCACAGATGACTGAACTAGTTTTTCTTAGTTAGTCCTAGTGATGTTATTCCGCTATTATGAGCATTAGAATTTGTCACGCCCCGAGCGCGGAAGATACCCGGAGACGCGTGACGAGTTTATATCAATCATGTCAATCAGAGTGGTCGTGTATTCGACACAAAGACAAAGATGCGCAAAAGTAAAGATAACCCAATCCTTTATTCCTTATAATAGACTATTACAAATCCAATACTCTATTTAATAAAAAGAAAAGTACATAGTTGACTCAAGAATTATGAAAAAAAGACTAGATGACACTTGGAAAGCTCTAGCTCTTTCACTCTTGAACATTCCCATCCGATTGACTTCCATCGTCGTCGGACTTACCTGAAAGGTAAAAAGGGACAAACGGAATGAGCGAACGCTCAGTAGGAAATTATATCTCAAGTACTAGCAAGGGGTTTAAGTACTTACATATTTCATGAATGCAATAAAGCTATGCATGCTCGCATAAAACGACAAGATAGAGAGAATGTAATATCAAGGAAATAAGGTGAACTTAATCATGAACTTTCAACAAGATAATAAGTTTATTCAAGATATTCAAGCAAGTACGTTTAATAAGTCATGTCAAGAACTTTGGCTATCATGTATCAAGCAAGTAAATTACCCTTTTTCGGGCCACGCATTTCATGTCAAGTCAAGTACGATTTCAAGCACAAGATTTATGTGGAATGTCCAATCTAGAAAGTAAAGTACTCGGTATAATGCCAGATACCTTATCATTTAAACTCCCATGGGCACAAGTACTTTCGGGTGCTCTTCCCAGGACCAGATCGGGCCCTATATGCGCAGGCATTTATCATGTGTTTTGACATCCACTCTTGTTTATAGCCAACATAGAATTTCAATAATCAAGCTTGTAGATACGTACGACATCTTTGATAGAATAGAGTCCAAAATATGACAAAGGACATAGATTGGCGATAATAACGGTATAATCATGATATCGATAAAACTAGGTAGAATATGGTTCCCTTATCTTGGGTACCATGACAAATCAATATGGACATTCTTTATATAGAATTAAGGTCCACTTGAACAGTATATCAAAGGTAAGATACCCTCATTCTTATCATAGAATTGAGGTTTACAAGAATGACATGATATGGCATGATATCATCATCCCATTAAGAATTTCTTATGATATACTCTTTGTATAATCATAAGGGCCGGTATACCATGTTTCTTTAGATTGACATGGCAAAGATCGTGTAATGGGTTTTTAGGGTACAACCAGCTCAGTCGACCTTGAGGGAATCCAAGGTACGAGGAGTCTTACGGAGGTCTCTATGACTAACTCGCTAGTCCAAAGGAACGGAATGTCCAATGGAGAGCTTGTATGTCAATGAGAGTTGAGTGTGATCGATGAAACAACATGAAACGTGGGACTATACTCACGGAGTGGAGAATAGTGCCGATGTATATATTATATAACATATGAAACCATCGGTTAACAGAAACAGTGGAAAATCAGTTTTACAGTAAAATAACGACTTAATCAGAGTCGTTTATCAAGTAATTAACGCCTAACAGAAGGGCGTTTACACATGTTTCCATTTTTCAGAATTTCAATATTTCATTAATTTATCTAAAACGCGCCCTGGACAGGGGCGTTTCTTTGCAATGAGACGACTACAGTAGCAGGCGTCTTTTTATTTACAATATTTTACAGAACATATTTATTTTCAGAAATTATCAAAAACGCGCCCTTGGCAGGGGCATTAATCATTAAATTCTTATTTTTACAGAATATATTGTTCGAGATTTTAACAGAAACGCGCCCTATGAAGGGGCGTTACTTTTCAATTCACGCCCTAGTATCGGGCGTTAGTCCAGTGAAAGACGACCTAGCCACGGTCGTGAATTCAAGAAATACCATGAATTTTCATGGGCAGTAATAATTTCAGGATAATAGAATTCATGGAGAACGAATGTATGGTCATGACAATAAAATTAACAGGTTTGAAGACATATGATCATGCATTATTGTAGAATCATGATTTCATAGATAATCAATTCTTAACATGGGTGATTAATGATTAAATGAAATTAACGCCTGTGTACAGGGCGTCAAATCTAAAATTGACGACCTGATCAAGGTCGTTTCTTTACAAGTAGCGCCCTTGTTTGGGTCGCGTATTTCAAAATCACGCCCTTGGTAAGGACGTTCCTTTCAAAAATTCAACAGAAACGTTTAAAACTTAGGAAAACTATATGCAGGTGTATGCTCATATGATTTCACTACGATTCTTATATACTTTGGGCTACATACTTGAGAAAATCCTACCTTTAATAGTTGATTTTAAGATGGACGGATGAATAACTTGGTGAGAAGCCAACAACTCTGAAGCTTTACTGCAACTCGATAATCAGCAGCAGCAAAGGTATGCAGATGAAGAACCTTGGCTCAGTTGATTGTTTTCTTCAACAGTCAACCTGGAGGCAGAAGAACGAAGAGATCATGCTTCGTATTAACTGGAGAGGAGGTAAAGGAGGAGAAGGGAAGAAAAAAGAAGACTTACCCGTTAGTCTTCTTAACCTGCAAGAATAGAAGAAACGAAGAATATTAATTCTTCACATACTACGTTCATAAGGAAAAGAAACAGAAGAAGAAGAAGAACATATGTTCTTCACGTACCTGTGCAGTTCGATCGTCCAAATAGGTTTAGGGTTCAGCTGTCAAGAGTCTTTATAGGATTTTGGGAAATCCTATTAGGGTTAGTGATTGTGTGGAAGTAATACTTCCATGATAGAGTCATTACCACCTTTTGACTCTTTCTAATACTTATCCATTACCCTGGATAAGCTCCCGTGTCGAACGGAACTCGAATGGAATTAACAACCTAGGTCAGGGCGTCGATTCCTAAATTAACGACCTGGTTCAGGTCGTTTCCTAAGAAGCGCCTGATATGAAGGTGTTCTTTTAAAACACGCTCAAGATAGGGGCGTTTCTTGGCCTTACCATTTTTGGCGTTTAGAATTTGACGCCGTGCTGTCCGGGCGTCTCTTCTTGAATCACGCCTTTGCTAGAGGCGTTTCTAATTTAAATAGCGCCTTTATCCGAGGCGTTATTTGATATTGTTTTATTTATCTATTTATTTGATTTATTTTAAAATCTTTATTGTTATTAATATTTTATCAGGGTTGCTACAGAATTTCTATTTGAGCGAATACTTTTAAAGGGTATTCATTCACCCCCCCCCCCCTCTAAATACATAGCACCGAACCCAACAATTGGTATCAGAGCGGGTCTCTGACTGAACAGATCTAACAATCTACAGAGGATCCTGCTAATTGTTGGTGCATTTCAGAGTGGGTCTTTTGGAATCGTTTGTTGATTTACTGTTTTAGTGCTTTACGTTGATAATCTGGTTTACTGCATTTCTGTTTGGTGCATTCCAGAGTGTGTTTTCTGTGTTCATTGTTTAGCTTCACTGAGTTAGTGCTTTGCCGTGCTTATCTGGTTGTGGTGTTTTCTGGTCGATTACTTTGTGCTTTGAGTCTGCTTGTTATCTGCTTTGATGGCTAATCCTCCGATATTCAGAGGTGATGACCTTGGCCCATGGCTGGAAAAGTTGCATCGGTATGTAAGCACAACCGATCCTGACTTGTGGAAGGTAATGACTCACAGTCCATACAAACTGTCAAAGGATAAATCCAAATGGACCAAGAAGGATAAGCTGAAAGACTCTATCAACACTAGAGCTGTAGTTTTATTAAAAGAATCAATTGACAGATCTCTAATCGAATGCATTTCCTCCTGCAGGTCTGCCAAAGACATTTTGGAAAAACTAAAGCTAATCAGGAATCACAGCAAATGCTTGATGGCTGATCGGAGAAATGCTAATGATGAAACTTCATCCGAGGTAAGTTCTGAACCTGAAGAACTTTCAATTGATGATCTATGGAATATAAATGAGGAACTCAATAATAAATGTGAACAATTGAAATCTGAAAAGAAAAAATTGAAAAAGGAGATGTTGTACAAGATAAGAGAATTGAAATGTGAAAATGTAAAACTAAGAGATAGTCTGAAAAGCGATGAAAATTCTTGTAAGGCATGTGCTATTTTAGAAGACATGATAAATGAGTTCGATCATGATGGTAAATTGCAAAAGGAAGTAATCAAATCTCTAGAAATTGAAAATAAACATGCTTAGAAAAAATGTCAGAAATTGAGAATCAATTGAATGATAAGAAAAATGAGCATCTAAAAAGTATGCAAGAACTGACTGAAGTTAATTCTGTAATGGACAAACTAAGGCTTGAAAACGTTAGGGGTCAAAAGGAAATTGAAAAACTCAAGGCTAGAATAAATGAAATCAATGGGGAGGCTTCGCACTCTTCTTCTGCTAAATCAAACTGTGATATGTGCTCAGCTCTAAGAGAACGTAATGAAGATCTTTATAGTGAGAATGAGTGGCTGAGTAAATAAATTGTCTCACTTAAAGAGGATCACAAAAACTTGGTGGCTGAGAAAATTAAAGTGGAGGAAAGAGAAGAGGAGCTAGTTGAAAAGCTGGAGCTGATCTCTGGAAGTCGAAAATATAATGAAGGAGTCATGAAGCTATCTGAAGAAAACAAAGAATTGAGGGAACAAAACAAAAAACTGATGGTTTTAAATACTATTTTCTCATAGAGGTTTCTGACTATAGAAAAGGAGAAATCGATTTTTAAAGAAGCTCAACCTCAAAATTTTGAGAAGGAAAACACTGAACTGAAAGCTGAAATTGAAAAATTAAAGTGTTTAAACACTGGCTTGTCTGAAAGACTCCTTACCACAGAAAAGGGAAAAGCTGTCTGTGATGATGAATTAAAAATCTTGAACAACTTGGAACAAGAAATTGAAAAGTATAAAACTGCAAATAAAGTTCTAAGTGAATGTGTTAATTGCAGTGAACAAGAAATAGCCGGTTATGAGCTTCATATAGCATCTTTGGAAGATAAAATTCATGATCTGGAAAACTTATCATCCAAGTCTGCAAAAATTGAAACAAAAATAAAAGCTGTTGTGAAAAGGAAGGATGATAATTCAAAAAGGGGAACAAACTGTAATTCTAAAGTGAAGGAAATCTCTAAAAACCAGCTATATGCCACTTTTATGAAAGGCTCTGATGTAGCTGGTACTTCAAGGCAATCCCCAAAACAAAATAAAAATCAGAAGTCACCTTCAAAATCTGTCTTTCAGTTCAAAGCTCAGAAAATTGAAAAGCAAACAAAACCTGTTGAGAATAATCAAAAATTGAAAAGAAAAAGTCAAACAAAGAAGGCAAAGAATAATTCTGGTTATACTCTGAAATTTATTAGCTCTGCTGAATCTGATGCTTCTTGTACTCATTCGCATGCATCTAAGAAATCATATGATAGAAACCATGCTCCTAGGAAATCTGATGCCTCTTGCTACTACTGTGGTAGGTGTTGTGCCCATGTGGTTTTGATGATGGTTTTAATGGTGGTTTTGATGATTGGCTTTTGATGTGAGTTAATCACTGTGAGTCATCTTGTTGTGTCTTTTATATGCTCGATTAATTCATGTATATCATGTAAGTGAATGGAGCTCATATGGCTGTCAGATAACATGCTTTATTTAATTCTGTCTAAACTATGTCTGCACAGTCTCCACAGCAGTGCGTCAACGCATTGTGCTGATGCGTCGACTCTTCAGTCATTTTTGTCTCTGTCCACACAGTTGCAGCGTCAACTCATTGGGCTGCAGCGTCAACTCAGCAAGTATGAACATCACCTTCAGGTCTTCAAGTCTATACAACGTTGCCTTGTTTCTTCAAGTCTATACAATGTGCACAGGTTCTTCATGTCTATACATTACATCATTGTCTTCAGCTCAAGCGTTCAAAGCCAAGTCTATACAACGCTAAGTCAATACATTGAACTGTTCTCCAAAGTCTGCACAAAGGTCTTCACACCTGAAGTCTGTACATCCGTTTTGCCTATTCATTGCTGAGGCAGAGTCTGTACATTGGCTCAGACTTTCCAAAGTCTACACAACGCCCTTCATTGAAAGTCTATACATTTTGGCCTATTCCTATGCTCGAAGCTTTAGCTACACTCTAAGTTTATACACTGCTAAAGTCTGAACTTCGCAGTGTTCAAGTCTTTCAAAGTCTGTGCATTGACTTCGCTTTTGCAAGTCTCTTCATTGGAGTCTTATCTTCAAGTCTGTACATCGGGCAACTTCTAATTGAAGTCTGTACAGCCAATGCACTTAACTGAAGTATACAATGGATTGTCTAACTTCAACTCTATACATCCGATTACTGTTGCAGTGTTCACCAAGTCTATACACTGCTTCAGATCTAATTCAATGAGATATGAATGGCGTGGTTGTGATTAAGTCTTGATTCATTAATCTTTTCGTTTGAATTAGTTCCTGATGCAAGATAGGAACAGGGTCGACGCTAGAGCTTAAGGCGTCCACGCACCAGTGAAGATGCATCCACGGATACTCTTCACAGCGTTAACTCTACGCAAAGGCTGCGTCAACTCAGCCACTCAAGAAGCAGAGGCCTTGTCAGAAATATTCCAATGTGTAAACGCAGCAGTGGAGCAGCGTCGACGCAATAGTTAAGAAAGGCTAGGCTGGTTGCTCACTGGAACGCATCAATGCGTCAACGCCTCGGGTTGGAAGCGTCGACGCAGCGGCTTAAGAGACGCCAATATACAAATGTACATGTTCGTGCGTCAACGCCACCAACTGGCAGCGTCGACGCAGCAGTTCAAGAAAGGGGCGATGTAAGGCCCATGCCTTAATGGATCCTTCGTGGTTATTGTTCTATTAATTGTTCAGGTATTTTCGGCTATTTTCCTAGATTTTTAGGAATTTGTCTGGTATTTTTCTGGATTTATTCGGAGCTGTTTGAGGGTTATTGGAATGTTAATAAGATTTTTATATATATAATGATTAAATTATATATATATTAATTTTATTTTTATTTCATTAATCCCTCACCCCCCTCTCCTTTCTTCCCCGTCGATCACTCTCACCCTCGCTCTCTCTCTCCTCTACGCGACCGTCTCCCCCCTTCCTAGGGATCACGGCCGAGACGAGGTCGGATTGAAGCAAGGTTGGCGCCGTTGGATTCCTCGCGTCGAGGCGAACGCGTGGGTACCCATCTCGGCGTGGATCGGTGGACGTGGGAGCGTGTTGGAGCTTGAAGGCTCGGCGAGCCTACCTCGGTGCATGCGGGCTTTTCGCGCGTTTCGGCTTGCAAGAGGTAGGGGGATGGAATCCTTAGCTCGCTAGGAGCATTTCCTATAGCTCATCCTGTTGATTAGCGCCCCGTAGTATGCATGTTGCCCATTTGTTCATATTTAGGGTTTTGGCCATATTCTTCGCGTTTGATCGATTTTAGGCGATGCATGTGCTAGATTAGCTGTTAAATTGTTGTATAGCATGCGTGGTTTGGCAGGTTACAGGTTTTTTCGTCGATACCCGGCGTTTTCAGCCGTCCGGGAGGGCTTCGGTTTACAAACCGTACCCGCTCGTAACCCAGGTGGAGTGACGGTCCGGCCAGGAACCGTCACTTGCCTGACGGTCCAAGATGGACGCGTCACTTCCCAAATAACGGCCTATCGAGGGGCGTCGTTTGGAGAGTAACGGTGGGAACCCCATCCGTTACTCGATCGTTGTTTTCCGTTGGCACGGTGAGGCGGTGAGCCCGGCGGTCTGTCGACCGGCCGTCGCTTCCGAGCGACGCGCCGAGACCGGGGCGTCGCTTCATCTGCTATCGATTTGGAACGTTGTGTGTTGTTTTGAGCCTCGGGTGAAAGTAACGGCGGAGTTCCCGCGCGTTGCTTGGAAGCAACGCATAGGACCCCCACCGTCACTCTCCCCTTCATGGCCTTTGGGTTTGGTACTCGGGAGGATGTAACGGCGGTGACCTACCGCGCCGCTTGGAAGCGACGCGCAGGGCCCCTACCGTCACATTCCCCCCTGCACCTGTGAGTTGGAACTCGGGAGGGAGTAACGGCTGGAGACCAGCGCGTCACTCTTGAAGTAACGCACCAGTCCCCGACCGTTACTTCCAAGTAGCGCGTGGGCCTCTGACCGCCGCTTGCCCGTCAGTTTAGTTATGTTCCCAGCCCATTGCTTATGCATTCCGTTCTATACTCATGCCATAGTTGTATTGTTTTACTATATTGTGGCGTGTTTTATATGCCAATAGAGTAGCTTTTCTTTCCATGCAATGGAGCCACTGTCGTTGCCCTAAGGTCTGTTGAGTACCGACCCGCTTGAGGATGGCGGAGGGGTATGTTTCCCATTCACGGTTTGTAAGCTAGTTCCGTGGGCTCCCAGCCAATGGTAGCGTCCTGCCAAGGGAGAAAACTAGTTAGAGGGCCTGGCTCAGGCTAGAGTCAGTGTGTGCACACGTGGTCGGAGACTGTGGACTGACACCGACGGGTGCCACTCCGACTGGTCACTTGGTTTGGTACTATTTACGCACTTAGCTTGTCGCTTCGTCGACTGCGAGTGCTTGAGACGCAGTGTAAGCCGTCAGTGGACGCTTCTGGTTTCTGCTCCAGTGGTTGTCCGTCCTTGTTGTTTGGATTAGTCACAGCTTATTCGATTTGGTAGTTTTAGTTTCAGTCGCTTGCATTTAATTTAGTAGTGGCATGTGTTAGCTGTTATACTTGCTTAGATAGAGTTTACAGCTTTCTTGTGATAGTTATTCATGCCATTGCCTGTGTATTTATTTAAATGCATGCTTTAATTGCTGTTATTTATGCATGTTCGCTTGTTTAGTGCGAGGTAGGGATCCGCGTGACCCCTACTGAGTCTGGCTGTGACTCACCCTTCTCCTCTCAGGTGAGCTACGCCCGACGTCTCCCGGAGTTTAGCGTGCTGTTTCGGGACCGTCCCTAGCTGCCAGCTGAGCACGAGCTGCCTTTTTGAGGCTTGTGTTGTACTTTTGTCGGGGTATGCCCCGCGTAGTTGTACCATGTGGACTAGTGCGTGTGACTCTGGACTAGTTATATATATATCACTCTGGTTATTTTAAATTGCTTCCGCTCTTTTGTTTAAATCTTAATACTTGATTGTATTGCACGCCCCAATTCGCAATTAATTATGTATATTCCTCAGCTAACCCCCACTAACCCTTCAGGGGCCTCATCAGCCTCTTGGTGGCCTCCCCAGTTCTTGCTATCGGTGTATCGATGTTATCGGTATATCGGTATCCTGAACTCTGGGTCGTCACAGCTGGTATCAGAGCGTAAGTTGAGGATTTGCGTAAGGAATTGGAATTGACGCTTGTCCAGAGCTAGTCCTGTTGTCGTCTCTTGCTGGCATAGGATGTTTTCCGTAAGATTGATGGATTTTATTGTTGATTGTGTTTTGGCAGCATAATTATGCCGCCTCGTCGAGGGAGACCTCCTCGACCTCCTCATGTTCCTCGAGATGCGCCCAGGGAAGATAGCGGTTCTGCACCTCCTCCTGCAGTTCCTGCTGTTCCTGTCGTTCCAGTTGCTCCTCCAGTGCCGATCGTTCAAGCTGAAGTGCCTGGCAGTCAAGGCAAGGCTTTGAAGGAATTTCTGATGTTTAATCCGCCTGCTTTCGATGGCCAAGCTGATCCAGAAGTCGCGCGGCAATGGTTGGACGCGATAGAGCGTGTGTTTGTCTCGATGGAGTGTGCTGAAGATGAGAAAGTCATGCTCGCTGCCTTTCAACTCCAGGGTACATCCATTGCGTGGTGGAAAGCCGAGTGGCAGATTTCCTTTCGATCCAGACCTCTTCGGCAAATCACTTGGGCAGAGTTTGTTGCTACTTTTGAGCGTGCCTATACTCCTGCCTGCTTGCAGATGGATAAGATGTATCAGTTTATGGAATTGACTCAGGGCAATATGACCGTGCTTCAGTACAGGAATAAGTTCTTGGAATTGGGTCAGTATGCGCCCCATGTGCTGGCCAGTGAAGCTTTGAAGACCCAGCAATTCTTGCGTGGGTTGAGGCCAGAGTTGAAGGTGCCGCTGATAGCGAGTCGTGTTGCGGATCTCGATACTGCGTGTCAGACAGCTGTAGCTTTAGAGCTGGAGATGGCGAGACCGGGTGGATATCCCCAAGCAGGGTCAGTGCAGCCGGTAGCTCAGGTTCAGCAGACTTACCGACAGCCCGTGCCTGGTGTTCCTTCGGTCCAGTCAGAGGTTTCCAGTGCTTCCTCTCCTTCTAAGCCCAAGTTCAAAAGGTTCAAGAAGAAGAAGAAGTTTTTTCAGCAGCCGTCCGGTACAGATTCTGTTCAGCAGCCGACAGCACCTTCTTCTCAGACTCGGCAGAGTTCAGCTTCAAGTCAGCCGTGGACGTGTCGGAGATGCGGTGGTCATCACAAGGGCCAGCCGTGTTCTCTTCCTATTGTTTGCTTTAGGTGTGACCAGCCAGGTCATGTGGTTCGGGATTGCCCGCTGAGGCCGACTCAATTGCAAGCTCCTCAGTTGTCTCAACCTCAGCCGCAGTTTAGACCTCCTGCACCTCAAGCTCCACAACAATTTTTCTCTCAGGCGTCGGCGTCTTCTCAGCAATCTTCAGCTGGTTCCAAGAAGCAGAAAGGCAAAGTTTCTCATTTGACAAGAGCTGATGCTGCTGCGTCCCATCTTGTGGAAGGTACGATTATGCTTTATGGTCATTCAGCCCATGTCTTATTTGATTCTGGTGCTTCTCACTCTTTTATTTCTGAGGATTTCATGGCTTGTATCGAGGAACCAACTTCTGAGTTGTCTTGTGAGTTGTTTGTGGAATTGCCTTCTGGAGATTTCATGGTTACTCCTCTGTGTTTGGAAGAATCTCCTGTTTTGATTGATAATCACCAGTTGCCGGCAAGATTGTATGCGTTGCAGCTGGCAGATTATGATGTTATTCTGGGAATGGATTGGTTGGAGCATTATGGAGCTGTAGTTGACTGCAGATCGAAGAAAGTCTATTTTCAGCCCCAGGGAAAATCAGCCTTTTATTTTCAAGGTATTCGATCCCGTTCTTCTCGTATGATTATTTCTGCTATTCGAGCCTATAGGTTGCTTAGCGCAGGTTGTCAGGGATTCCTTGCTTCAGTGGTGGCTGTTGAAAAACCACGACGGGATGTTTGTGATATTCCTGTTGTTTGTGAGTTCCCTGATGTGTTTCCTGACGAGTTGCCAGGCTTGCCCCCAGAGCGAGAGATTGAGATGGTGATTGAACTGATTCCAGGTACTGGCCCCTTAGCAAAGCCGCCGTACCGTATGGCTCCAGCTGAATTGAAAGTACTGCGTGCACAGCTACTAGAGTTACTGGAGAAAGGTTATATTCGCCCCAGTTTTTCTCCGTGGAGTGCCCCAGTGCTGTTTGTGAAAAAGAAAGATGGAAGCCTGAGACTTTGTATTGATTACAGGCAGCTGAATCAGGTGACTATCAAGAATAAGTATCCGCTCCCCAGGATTGATGATTTGTTTGACCAGTTACAGTCTGCTACTGTCTTTTCACGGATTGATCTCCGGTCTGGCTATTTTCAGTTGCGGATCCGAGAATCTGATGTGGAGAAGACTGCTTTCAGTACTCGTTATGGTCACTTTGAATTTTTAGTCATGCCGTTTGGTTTGACTAATGCCCCAGCAGCTTTCATGGACCTAATGCAGCGTATCTTTCGTCCATTTCTGGACCAGTTTGTGGTGATCTTTGTTGATGATATCTTGATTTATTCTGCCTCCGTTGATGATCATGTGCAGCATTTGAGGATCGTTCTGCAGACTCTAAGAGATCACGAGCTTTATGCGAAGCTCAGTAAATGCGAATTCTGGCTTCGGGAGATTCATTTTCTTGGCCACGTGATTTCTGGTGATGGAGTGGCAGTAGACCCTGCAAAGATTGATGCCGTTTTGAGTTGGCAGAGACCGAGGACCATCACTGAGATACGAAGTTTTTTAGGATTGGCTGGGTATTACCGCAGATTCATTCAGGATTTTGCGAAGATTGCAGCACCGATGACTAAATTGACACGGAAGGATGTGCCATTTGTCTGGTCGGATCAGTGTGAGGCTAGCTTTGTTGAATTGAAAAGGCTATTGACTTCTTCTCCAGTGTTGACTTTGCCTTCCGACTCGGGTGGTTTTCTTGTTTGTACTGATGCTTCTCGAGTAGGTTTGGGTGCAGTGCTGATGCAACATGGTAAGGTTATCGCATATGCATCTCGGCAATTGAAACAGCACGAAGGGAATTATCCCACTCATGATCTGGAGCTAGCTGCAGTTATTTTTGCCTTGAAGATCTGGAGACATTATCTGTATGGTGAGAAATTTCAGATTCTTACTGATCATCAGAGTTTGCAGTATATTTTCTCTCAGAAAGATCTGAACCTCAGGCAGAGGCGATGGATGGAATTCATGAAGGATTATGACTTTACACTCTCCTATCAGCCAGGTAAAATGAATGTTGTGGCTGATGCTCTGAGCAGGAAAGTACAGGTCAGCCATTTGTTGCTTCACGAATGGAAGTTGTGGGAACAGCTTCCGAGCGAGGCATTGTGTGTAGAGATTCCTGCCGATCCGAAGATGGCAGTTTGTGCTAGCTTAGTTTTGGGTTCAGCTTTGTATCAGCAGATTTTAGAAGCCCAGCAAGCTGATTCTGATTTGGCCCGTGTTATATCAAGATATGATGTGGAACTTGATGACGAGCTGGTTGTCAGTTTCCAGGGCAGATTGTATATTCCCGTTGATAATGATTTGAGGAATGAGATTCTGAGTGAAGCCCATGGTTCCCGTTTTGCTATTCACCCTGGTGTCACTAAGATGTATCAGAATTTGAAGAAGCAGTTCTGGTGGCCCGGCATGAAGAAGGACGTGGCTATTTTTGTTTCTAAGTGCTTGACTTGTCAGTTAGTTAAAGCCGAACATCAAAAGCCAGGTGGTCTACTTCAGCCATTAGAGATTCCGATGTGGAAATGGGACCATGTTACTACAGATTTTGTGGTGGGTTTGCCTCGAACTTCTCAAGGTTTTGATGGAATCTGGCTTCTTGTCGACAGATTAACAAAAACTGCCAGATTGTTGCCGATTAAAGTTACTTGGAGTGTGCAGAGGTTGGCCGAGCTCTATGTGCAGAAGATCGTGCCGCTGCATGGAATTCCTATTTCACTTGTGTCAGATCGTGACCCACGTTTTACCTCTGGCTTCTGGCGTAGTTTCCAGAAAGCTTTGGGCACTGAGTTAGCTTTCAGTTCAGCGTATCACCCACAGTCAGATGGACAGTCAGAGAGAACTATTCAGACTCTGGAGGACATGCTGAGATCGTGTTGCCTTGATTGGCAAGGTTCGTGGGGTCAGCATTTGCCACTTGTTGAGTTTGCTTATAATAACAGTTTTCACTCCAGTATTGGCATGGCTCCTTATGAAGCGCTGTATGGTCGTCCTTGTCGTACTCCTCTGAATTGGTTTGATGTTGGGGACAGACTGTTGACGGGACCGGACATGGTACGGCAGTGTTCTGATGTGGTTCGTCTGATCAGGCAGAGATTGTTGACGGCTCAGAGTCGACAGAAAAGTTATGCAGATCAACGCAGACGTCCACTACAATTTGAACCTGGAGATATGGTGTTTGTTAAAATATCTCCGATGAAAGGTGTTTCCAGGTTTGGGAAGCGTGGAAAGCTTAGTCCGCGGTATGTTGGCCCTTTTCCGATTGTTGAGGCTATTGGTTCAGTGGCTTATCGTTTGCAACTGCCGGCGGCCATGCAAGCTATTCATGATGTGTTCCACGTGTCTCAGTTGAGGAAATATGTGCCTGATGCTTCTCATGTTCTCGATGATTCAGTGTGGCCCGAGGTGACTGCTGATTTGTCCACACCAGAGTTTCCTATCCGAATTGAAGACCGTCGTGAGCAGCGATTGAGAAATAAGGTTATTCCTCTGGTAAGGGTTGCATGGCAGCGTCACTCTGGTAACGAGTCTACTTGGGAGCGTGAAGATGAGATGCAACAGCTTTTTCCTTTCTTATTCCAGTGAGGTATAGCCTTTTCTCTGTTTCCTCCTTTTCGGTTGTTGAAAATTTCGAGGGCGAAATTTCTGTAAGGAGGGAGGGACTGTAAGGCCCGTGCCTTAATGGATCCTTCGTGGTTATTGTTCTATTAATTGTTCTGGTATTTTCGGCTATTTTCCTGGATTTTTAGGAATTTGTCTGGTATTTTTTCGGATTTATTCGGAGCTGTTTGAGGGTTATTGGAATGTTAATAAGATTTTTATATATATAATGATTAAATTATATATATATTAATTTTATTTTTATTTCATTAATCCCTCACCCCCCTCTCCTTTCTTCCCCGTCGATCACTCTCACCCTCGCTCTCTCTCTCCTCTACGCGACCGTCTCCCCCCTTCCTAGGGATCACGGCCGAGACGAGGTCGGATTGAAGCAAGGTTGGCGCCGTTGGATTCCTCGCGTCGAGGCGAACGCGTGGGTACCCATCTCGGCGTGGATCGGTGGACGTGGGAGCGTGTTGGAGCTTGAATGCTCGGCGAGCCTACCTCGGTGCATGCGGGCTTTTCGCGCGTTTCGGCTTGCAAGAGGTAGGGGATGGAATCCTTAGCTCGCTAGGAGCATTTCCTATAGCTCATCCTGTTGATTAGCGCCCCGTAGTATGCATGTTGCCCATTTGTTCATATTTAGGGTTTTGGCCATATTCTTCGCGTTTGATCGATTTTAGGCGATGCATGTGCTAGATTAGCTGTTAAATTGTTGTATAGCATGCGTGGTTTGGCAGGTTACAGGTTTTTTCGTCGATACCCGGCGTTTTCAGCCGTCCGGGAGGGCTTCGGTTTACAAACCGTACCCGCTCATAACCCAGGTGGAGTGACGGTCCGGCCAGGAACCGTCACTTGCCTGACGGTCCAAGATGGACGCGTCACTTCCCAAATAACAGCCTATCGAGGGGCGTCGTTTGGAGAGTAACGGTGGGAACCCCATCCGTTACTCGATCGTTGTTTTCCGTTAGCCCGGTGAGGCGGTGAGCCCGGCGGTCTGTCGACCGGCCGTCGCTTCCGAGCGACGCGCCGAGACCGGGGCGTCACTTCATCTGCTATCGATTTGGAACGTTGTGTGTTGTTTTGAGCCTCGGGTGAAAGTAACGGCGGAGTTCCCGCGCGTTTCTTGGAAGCAACGCATAGGACCCCCACCGTCACTCTCCCCTTCATGGCCTTTGGGTTTGGTACTCGGGAGGATGTAACGGCGGTGACCTACCGCGCCGCTTGGAAGCGATGCGCAGGGCCCCTACCGTCACATTCCCCCCTGCACCTGTGAGTTGGAACTCGGGAGGGAGTAACGGCTGGAGACCAGCGCGTCACTCTTGAAGTAACGCACCAGTCCCCGACCGTTACTTCCAAGTAGCGCGTGGGCCTCTGACCGCCGCTTGCCCGTCAGTTTGTTATGTTCCCAGCCCATTGCTTATGCATTCCGTTCTATACTCATGCCATAGTTGTATTGTTTTACTATATTGTGGCGTGTTTTATATGCCAATAGAGTAGCTTTTCTTTCCATGCAATGGAGCCACTGTCGTTGCCCTAAGGTCTGTTGAGTACCGACCCGCTTGAGGATGGCGGAGGGGTATGTTTCCCATTCACGGTTTGTAAGCTAGTTCCGTGGGCTCCCAGCCAATGGTAGCGTCCTGCCAAGGGAGAAAACTAGTTAGAGGGCCTGGCTCAGGCTAGAGTCAGTGTGTGCACACGTGGTCGGAGACTGTGGACTGACACCGACGGGTGCCACTCCGACTGGTCACTTGGTTTGGTACTATTTACGCACTCAGCTTGTCGCTTCGTCGACTGCGAGTGCTTGAGATGCAGTGTAAGCCGTCAGTGGACGCTTCTGGTTTCTGCTCCAGTGGTTGTCCGTCCTTGTTGTCTGGATTAGTCGCAGCTTATTCTATTTGATAGTTTTAGTTTTAGTCGCTTGCATTTAATTTAGTAGTGGCATGTGTTAGCTGTTATACTTGCTTAGATAGAGTTTACAGCTTTCTTGTGATCAGTTATCCATGCCATCGCCTGCTATTTATTTAAATGCATGCTTTAATTGCTGTTATTTATGCATGTCTGCTTGTTTAGTGCGAGGTAGGGATCCGCGTGACCCCTACTGAGTCTGGCTGTGACTCACCCTTCTCCTCTCAGGTGAGCTACGCCCGACGTCTCCCGGAGTTTAGCGTGCTGTTTCGGGACCGTCCCTAGCTGCCAGCTGAGCACGAGCTGCCTTTTTGAGGCTTGTGTTGTACTTTTGCCGGGGTATGCCCCGCGTAGTTGTACCTTGTGGACTAGTGCGTGTGACTCTGGACTAGTTATATATATATCACTCTGGTTATTTTAAATTGCTTCCGCTCTTTTGTTTAAATCTTAATACTTGATTGTATTGCGCGCCCCAATTCGTAATTAATTATGTATATTCCTCAGCTAACCCCCACTAACCCTTCAGGGGCCTCATCAGCCTCTTGGGTGGCCTCCCCAGTTCTTGGTATCGGTGTATCGATGTTATCGGTATATCGGTATCCTGAACTCTGGGTCGTCACAGGCGACTTGTCTCTGGCTGTCTTCAACGTGTCAACGCTATCCACAGCAGGGTCGACGCAGTGGGACAAATTCAAATGCGTACTAATGAAGGGCACGTGATCCGAGGTGCCTGGCTCGTGATCCAAGGGTGGACGAGATACCAGGATGCTGCCACGTGGTCTGAATTTTTAGGACAGGAAATGTGGAAGCCACACGCGCCAGTGTGCCTGCTGCTGTTGCTGCTTATAAAAGGAAGCCTTCATCCTCTGTAGTAGACCGATCGAAGAAGAAGCCTGGAGAGCAGAAAGCCCTTCGATCCAGAAAAAGAAAAGAGGAAGAAAAAGAGAAGAAGAAGAAATAGAAGAAGAGTGAGCCAGCAGAAGAAAAAGGGTTGCAGAGAAGAAGGAGAGAATAGCGTGAGAGAAAAGGAGAGCAGAGGAGAAAGAAAGAGAGATAGAGAGAGATATAGTGTTCGTGAGAAGTGAGAAGAAAGAGGGAAGAAAGAGAAGCAGAAAGAAGAGGAAGAAAAGAAGAGAAGGAGAGAGTCTATTGCATATCAGTTCAGTCTGTTCGTGGATCAAATCCAGAACGATTATGCTCATTGAGAGCCACATCTCTTGTGTTTCATTTCCAGCTTTTGTTGCTGTGTTTTTTTATGTTTTTGTATTTTTTTTCTTTTTGTTTCTTTGGTTAGTTTTGTTCTTCCGATTGCCCTGTTGGGGATTGGGTTCCTCCTGTTGGTTCAGGAGAAGGGAGATCTGATCTCTGGGTTGCAAGTGATAGGTTGTCACTTATGGGTTCCCTCTGGTTAGAGGAAGGGAGGCTCGTCCTCCGGTTCTGGGCTTGTGGTTGCAAGTCCAGGGGTCCCTCCTGATCTGGAGGAAGAGAGGTCTTCGACCTCTGGTTTCCAAGTGACTGGGAGTCACTTGGGGTGTCCCTCCGGTTGGGAGGAAGAGGGGAGTGTGTTCCCCTGGTCAAGCTGTGTGTCAGCACCTGTTGCAGACGGAGTCTGCTTGGTTCTAGCATTGGCTAGTGAAGCCTCACTCCGGTTGGGAGTGAGGGGTGGATGTAGGTCTGGAGGACCGAACCACCTTAAAATTATTTGTGCAGTGGTTTGTCTTGCGTTAGTTCCATATCTTCTACCTCCCATTCACAGGTTGTGCATGCTTGGCTAGCTGCGTTATCTAGAGAGTTATTTTTGAGCATTGTATTCTGCTAAGTGTGTTTGGGTTGTTTAGCTCTGCCTTCGTTTCTGGTTGTTCAGGTGGCTGCATTGGTGTAGTCCAACTGTTTGTTCATTTGTGGCCTTATCATTTCATCTTGGAAAGCTCATTAGTCTTTATTCCGCATATCTGAGCTTTAGAGTTTTAATTTGGGCTATATTTTTAGAGCGATACATTCACCCCCCCTCTGTATCCGGGCCTAGCACCCTAACAATTGGTATCAGAGCGGTGTCTGCATACAAGGTCCAGCAACCTGCAGATTCGATCTCTGGTATTCGGTGCTAATTTGTTTTTGGTGCATAAATATTCCTGTTGCTTTGAATTTACTCGCTATTTATTTTCAATGGCTCTTCCACCCGTCTTTAGTGGTTCTGATTTCAGTCAGTGGTACACTGCTTTACATGCTTATGTTAATTCTGCTAAACCTGATCTGTGGAAATTAATTTCACAAGGTCCTCACACCTTACCAACGAAAGTGTCCAAATGGATCGACAAACACAGATCAAAGGATGGAGAAAATCAGAAAGCCTTTAACCTGATGAAAGCAGCTACTGACAGAGCCTTATGGTCTTGTCTTCATAATTGAAGCTCAGCAAAGGACATCCTGGATAGGCTGAAGCAATTTCACAGGGTAAACGAGGACAGCTGCATGATGGCCAACAGAAGAAATCAAAGTGGCAGCGATCAAGGCAGCAATCAAACTGAAGAAGATGATGATGATGAGGTAAATCTCTTCGAGAATTTTTCTCTAGAAGATTGGGAGAATACATATGCTGAATTATTTGAATCTCATGAACTGTTAAGAAAATAGTATAAAAAATTGAAGAAAGGTACTAGTTTAGATAGTTCAAGTTCTCCTTGTAGAAATTGTGTTGAATTGAAAAATATTCATGATGCCTGTATGTCTGATTTTCAAATATTGAAGAAACAAGTTTCATTATTGAAAACTGAAAATCAAGATCATATAAATGTGATATCTGAACTCAAAGAAAAATTCAACTCAGATAATGATAATCAGACTCTTGTTAACTATCATGACCAGTGTGAAAAATTACTGAAAAACTTTGAAAGTGTGAACTCAGATTTAAACAAGCTGAAATCTGAAAATGATTCTCTGAGAACATCTGCTAATAAAAATGATAAAAAATTTGAGAAACTTGAGCAGGAGAAAAACTTGCTTGCTGAAAAACTTGAAGCCATCAAATCTGTGAATGTGGAATTACAGAAAAACATTGAAAAGAAGGAAAAAGATTTGAAGGAATTCAAGGCTGGAAGAAAACTTGAAACTAACTCAGAAGATCAGATTTTGATAAATGAGTTAATCCAGAATGACAAGCTTAAGGAAGAAAATGAGAAATTAAAAATGCTGAACTCCACTATGTCTGAGAGACTGCTAGCCTTAGAAAGAGGAAAAACTGTGTGTGTTGAAGATTCTGATAATCTGAGCAATCTGAAACAGGAAGTTGAAAAATATAAAACTACTAACAAAGTTTTGAATGAAGCTATGAATTGCTGTGAGCAAGAGATTGCCAGTTATGAGCTACATATTTCCTCTTTAGAAAATGAAATTCAGGATTTGAAAGTTTCCTTGTCAAAGTTTGTTGATGGGCAGAAAAACCTAGACAAGCTACTAGGTATAAAAATCAACCCTAGGAAGGAAGGGCTGGGCTACAATAAGATAAACAAGAAAGAATTTCAGAACAAAGTTATGACATCTTTTGTAAATGGTTCGGATGTAGCCACCACCTCTAAAGACAAACAGCCCATTGCTCAGAAAATGATTGGAAAATAGAAAATAAATAAAAAGGGTCCATCAGTATTTGCTGATCACAGTCCTCACACACACTCACATGCATCCAAAAAGAAGACTATCTATCATTACTGTCATAAAGTTGGACATCTGATGCATGAGTGTAAGTTGATGGAGAAGGATGATAAGAATGCTAGGAGATCTCATGATAAAAATCCTTCATCTCAGAAAAGGAGTGTCACATGTTCTAATTGTGGAAAATTAGGACACTCAATTGCTCATTGCTGGTTTGCAAGTATTAAGGAAAAATCATGTTCATATCATACAAAACACTTTGCAAATCAGCATGTCTTTAGTAAAAACAAATCTGTTGTTATGAACCAGCACATCATCTGTTTTAATTGCAACAAAAGGGGTCACAGGGACTCTGAATGCTGGTCAGGTTCTTGTAGAAGAAATTCTATTTCATGCTTTGAATGTGGAAAGACAGGCCACAGGGCCATTGATTGTTGGCATGCTCAGGGCAGAAAACTCAATTCTAAAACTGTTAAATTCCCTGCCATTAACAGAAAGTCTCCTGCATGCTTTAAGTGTGGGAAGTATGGCCATACAGTCAAGGACTGTTGGCATGTTCAGAAGAATCATGTTAACTCCCATGTTTTTAAATTCCCTGCAAAACATTTTGAAAATCTTGCATGCTTTAACTGTGGGAAGCCAGGTCATAGAGCGGCTGATTGCTGGATGATTCTGGTAAACAGAATTTTAATTCTGGTAATAAACATGTTCATGCATATGCACTTAGAACTCCTGCTCATAGGAATGTGCATAAAATAAACTTCAGAACTGTTGCATCATGCCACTACTGTGGTCAGATAGGTCATTCAATGAATGATTGTCATGTGATGAGAATTGATGACCTTCATGCACAGAAGTTGGCTACCATACCTGCTAGTTCATGCCACTATTGTGGGCTATCTGGGCATTCAATGCATAACTATTTTATCATGAACTCTGATGACTATTTGGCACAGAAAAAGATGCAGGCAGTCCCAAAAGGGGCTAATTACTATGCAAGACCCAAGACCACTTGGGTTCCTGCTAGTGGAAAATAGGAAGGTGCCTAGCAGGTGTGCCTTGGATGGAATAAAGGGGTTATTAATCCAAAGCACTCAAGAATGAAAACCCCATTCTCACACTTTCAGGTAAACTCTCTGCATTTCTAGTTTTGAAACTCATTGCATATCTGATTTGATGTATTCCTACATATCTGCCATTTGTAGTTGTTTGACAATTGTTGAAATGCAAAAATTCTGAAAACAAATTGCATTCTGAATAATCTGAACTGCTTATGTATGTGGTCTGATTTGATGTATTCCTACATATCTGCCATTTGTAGTTGTTTGACAATTGTTGAAATGTAAAAATTCTGAAAACAAATTGCATTCTGAATAATCTGAACTGCTTATGTATGTGGCTTGAAATTTATCTATTGCACAGTTCATTGAAAATTTATCTATTGCACAGTTCATTGAAAATCTGTCCATTGCATCCTCAAAAATCTGATAAGCTGAAATTGATCCATGCATGCTGCCCATGTTGAAAAATCTGATAGGACAGTCTGATTGTGCACAAGTCACAATATCATTTGGTTTCATATGTTCAGTTTTCAGTGTAAACATTGCATATTTTCAGGGGGAGTTAATTGCATGTCTTTGCATAACATTTAGTGTTGAGTCTTTGCATGCATGTAGTTAATTGCATTGCATTTCATGAAAAATGCCAAAAAGATTGTCTAAATGCATAGTGTTAGGGGGAGTCAATGCATTGCATATAGGTTGTCAAATGCATACTCATGTGAGAATTCATTGCATATCCTTCCTTATTGATTTTGTTGACAGACCTTGAACATATTTTTGAAAACATTGAGCTTCAAAATCTCTCCTATCAATTGGTATCATTTGGCTTCAGAATTCCATCAATCTTTCATGAAGATTTCAATGGGACTATCTCGATCATAAATCTAAAAATTCTTGAACTAGAAATCTTCTATTATACATTTTTATGAATGACTGAAATAACTCATGTGGTTTAAGTTTAATGTATTCAATGAGTTTGGCTTTAAAATCTCTTAAAAATATCTGAAGCATGTTTAATAAACCTTAACCATCTGTTTCATGCTGTGTCTTGTAAAATCTTCTGAAATCTGCATTATTGAATTCATGGCTTTAATTGGTTAAGTACATGAAATTATTATTGACTTGAAGCAAAGGAATTTTTCTGAATTGTACTAAGGGTAATTTCTGTCAGAGCAATGACCTTGGTCACTGAGAAATATATGTCCAAAGGACTGTGTCATGAGGTACCATAGTTAACTCTGATTAAGATTAATTGAAATTTAGGCAGAGCAATGGCATGCACACTGAGAAATACAACTCACTCATCAAGAAATGATTTGCAGTGTGTCATGATGTGTAAATGCTATCTCTGTTCATATATAGCATGACAGTTAGTCACACTAAGTGCTTAGGGATATTGGCCTCTAATCAAGGTATATCCTCTAGTTACAAGGTGTGCACTGAACTAGAGTGCTCGTAAAAGTTGTAGCATGAAAAATTGTTGAACGAATTGAAATATCTGAATATTGATGCTAAAATCAAATTGCTACAACCCTAGACAAAATCATATGACTTCATAATTGCTTGATTTCAATACTGATGCATGTAATTCCGAAAGAAGTCAATAAGTTTGATTGTGTAAGAGAAAGGGAGATTAATCAAGATAAATATGAGGGTTTGGTTCACTTTTATTAAACCATGGTTTTAGATATCAATACAGAATTTTATTGATAAACTCTGCATACATCATGTTTAAACCATGCTGATCAATAAAAATCATTCATAAGCCCTTATAATGGAAGACTTTGAAAACTTATGTTTTGGATTTATGAGATTGATATCTCTCTGAAAATCTGACTGAATCCTCTGAGATTGGAGCTTCTTTAAAAATCTGCTAATTGAACCTCTTCTGCTCATTGACCTGAACTTCTCCTTGTTTGCCCATGTGATCTCCTTCTCATTCATTTCATAAGGTTCCATTTATTGAGGGGGAGCCTCCTTGTCATATGCATCATGCTGCATAGAAGGAGAAGAATTGTGCCCTTGCATTCATATTTCTGATATCTGCATCTACTTTCATACCCCTTCCCATGATTTATTTTGATTATACCAAAGGGGGAGATTGTTTGCCAAAGAGGGAGAATCATGTTCTTGCAAGGGGGAGAAATTGACTGAATTTTTATACATGCTTTAATTTCTCAAACTATTTTCCTTTTGATGAAGTCAAAGGGGGAGAATAGTTTGAGTCATCAGACTGACTCACACTGACTCACTGTGTAGTGTTGCCATCATCAAAAAGGGGGAGATTGTTGTGCCCATGTGGTTTTGATGATGGTTTTAATGGTAGTTTTGATGATTGGCTTTTGATGTGAGTTAATCACTGTGAGTCATCTTGTTGTGTCTTTTATATGCTCGATTAATTCATGTATATCATGTAAGTGAATGGAGCTCATATGGCTGTCAGATAACATGCTTTATTTAATTCTATCTAAACTCTGTCTGCACAGTCTCCACAGCAATGCGTCAACGCATTGTGCTGATGCGTCGACTCTTCAGTCATTTTTATCTCTGTCCACACAGTTGCAGCGTCAACTCATTGGGCTGCAGCGTCAACTCAGTAAGTATGAACATCGCCTTCAGGTCTTCAAGTCTATACAACGTTGCCTTGTTTCTTCAAGTCTATACAATGTGCACAGGTTCTTCATGTCTATACATTACATCATTGTCTTCAGTTCAAGCGTTCAAAGCCAAGTCTATACAACGCTAAGTCAATACATTGAACTGTTCTCCAAAGTCTGCACAAAGGTCTTCACACCTGAAGTCTGTACATCCGTTTTGCCTATTCATTGCTGAGGCAGAGTCTGTACATTGGCTCAGACTTTCCAAAGTCTACACAACGCCCTTCATTGAAAGTCTATACATTTTGGCCTATTCCTACGCTCGAAGCTTTAGCTACACTCTAAGTTTATACACTGCTAAAGTCTGAACTTCGCAGTGTTCAAGTCTTTCAAATTATGTGCATTGACTTCGCTTTTGCAAGTCTGTACATTGGAGTCTTATCTTCAAGTCTGTACATCGGGCAACTTCTAATTGAAGTCTGTACAGCCAACGCACTTGACTGAAGTCTATACAATGGATTGTCTAACTTCAACTCTATACATCCGATTACTGTTGCAGTGTTCACCAAGTCTATACACTGCTTCAGATCTAATTCAATGAGATATGAATGGCATGGTTGTGATTAAGTCTTGATTCATTAATCTTTTCGTTTGAATTAGTTCCTGATGCAAGACAGGAACAGGGTCGACGCTAGAGCTTAAGGCGTCCACGCACCAGTGAAGATGCATCCACGGATACTCTTCACAGTGTTAACTCTACGCAAAGGCTGCGTCAACTCAGCCACTCAAGAAGCAGAGGCCTTGTCAGAAATATTCCAATGCGTCAACGCAGCAGTGGAGCAGCGTCGACGCAACAGTTAAGAAAGGCTAGGCTGGTTGCTCACTGGAACGCATCAATGCGTCAACGCCTCGGGTTGGAAGCGTCGACGCAGCGGCTTAAGAGACGCCAATATACAAATGTACATGTTCGTGCGTCAACACCACCAACTGGCAGCGTCGACGCAGCAGTTCAAGAAAGGGGCAACTTGTCTCTGGCTGTCTTCAACGCGTCAACGCTATCCACAGCAGGGTCGACGCAGTGGGACAAATTCAAATGCGTACTAAGGAAGGTCACATGATCCGAGGTGCCTGGCTCGTGATCCAAGGGTGGACGAGATACCAGGATGCTGTCACGTGGTCTGAATTTTTAGGGCAGGAAATGTGGAAACCACACGCGCCAGTGTGCCTGCTGCTGCTGCTTATAAAAGGAAGCCTTCATCCTCTGTATTAGACCGATCGAAGAAGAAGCCTAGAGAGCAGAAAGCCCTTCAATTCAGAAAAAGAAAAGAGGAAGAAAAAGAGAAGAAGAAGAAATAGAAGAAGAGTGAGCCAGCAGAAGAAAAAGGGTTGCAGAGAAGAAGGAGAGAATAGCGTGAGAGAAAAGGAGAGCAGAGGAGAAAGAAAGAGAGATAGAGAGAGAGATAGTGTTCGTGAGAAGTGAGAAGAAAGAGAAGCAGAAAGAAGAGGAAGAAAAGAAGAGAAGGAGAGAGTCTATTGCAGATCAGTTCAGTCTGTTCGTGGATCAAATCCAGAACGACTATGCTCATTGAGAGCCACATCTCTTGTGTTTCATTTCCAGCTTTTGTTGCTGTGTTTTTTTATGTTTTTGTATTTTTTTTCTTTTTTTTTCGTTGGTTAGTTTTGTTCTTCCGATTGCCCTGTTGGGGATCGGGTTCCTCCTGTTGGTTCAGGAGAAGGGAGATCTGATCTTCGGGTTGCAAGTGACAGGTTGTCACTTGTGGGTTCCCTCTGGTTAGAGGAAGGGAGGCTCGTCCTCCGGTTCTGGGCTTGTGGTTGCAAGTCCAGGGGTCCCTCCTGATCTGGAGGAAGAGAGGTCTTCGACCTCTGGTTTCCAAGTGACTGGGAGTCACTTGGGGTGTCCCTCCGGTTGGGAGGAAGAGGGGAGTGTTTTCCCCTGGTCAAGCTGTGTGTCAGCCCCTGTTGCAGACTTAGTCTGCTTGGTTCTAGCATTGGCTAGTGAAGCCTCACTCCGGTTGGGAGTGAGGGGTGGATGTAGGTCTGGAGGACCGAACCACCTTAAAATTATTTGTGCAGTGGTTTACCTTGCGTTAGTTCCATATCTTCTACCTCCCATTCACAGGTTGTGCATGCTTGGCTAGCTGCGTTATCTAGAGAGTTATTTTTGAGCATTGTATTCTGCTAAGTGTGTTTGGGTTGTTTAGCTCTGCCTTCGTTTCTGGTTGTTCAGGTGGCTGCATTGGTGCAGTCCAACTGTTTGTTCATTTGTGGCCTTATCATTTCATCTTGGAAAGCTCATTAGTCTTTATTCCGCATATCTGAGCTTTAGAGTTTTAATTTGGGCTATATTTTTAGAGGGATACATTCACCCCCCCTCTGTATCCGGGCCTAGCACCCTAACAGTAGGCATGGTCATTATATGGATGACTGCAGTGTGATGAAAAGTGATGATATGATGCATGATAACTTTTTCTCAAATAGTCATCACCACCCCAAAAGAAACATATCTGCTTCAAACCAACACATCATTTGTTATAATTGTAACAAACGTGGTCATAAAGCTGTTGAGTGTTGGTTTAGGTCTTCATGGGGATATAATGGTTCAAGAGGTAAGCACCCAAGGTGCTTTGAATGCGGTAAGTATGGGCATGCAGTCAAAGACTGCTGGCATGCTCAGGGAAATAGATTGAACTCTAAATCTGTAAAATTCTCTGCTTTCTATGATTCTGCTAGAAATAACTTGAGAGATAAAAGGAAAAACTCTGCATGTTTTGAATGTGGTAAGCTAGGCCACAAAGCTGCCAACTGTCGGCTGGCTGAGTATGGAAAGAAAAGTTTTCATGTCAATAAAAGAAATACTCATGCTCATACACATAATTTTCATACTCATATGCATGCACATGGGCATCATGTTTCTGCTAACATGAAGAATAAAAACAAAAATTCGGTGGCTTCATGTTATTATTGTGGAAAAACTGGACACTCAATGTTTGAGTGTAATCTGATGGAATATGATGATCATGTTGCTAAAAGACTGTTTAGAACACCTGTTAGGGCTCATACAGGACCCAAGGCAGCTTGGGTCCCTGCAGGATCAAATTGATTAACATGTTACAGGTGTGCCTTGGAATAAATAAAGAGGGGTAAAATAAACCAAGGCACTCAAGAGGAAGACACCCCAAGATTCTACTTTTCAGGTCTGTTCTGAATACCCATCTTAAATTCTGCCTTCTAAATTTGTGTGCTTCAGTTGATTGCATATCATGACAATTCAGTTTGATGAAATTGTGAAGTTGAAATGATTGAATATCATGTTGATTTGTTGATGTCAAACTGAAGATTTCTAAAATGTTGATTTGTTAATGGTAATTCTCCTCTCTCTGATTTGCATGAATCATATCTGAATGAATATTTGAAATCATGTGATGTGCTTTCAATACATTTCATGCATATCGATAGGGGGAGTCCAACTATTTTTGTTTAATGCATATAGGACTGCTTTGCACTGCATTGCATAACCTTGGTATATCAAATGGTAAGCTACTAAAAGGCAGGGAAATCTTCTTGGAGGTTCTTATCATGTGTGAGATGGTCCTTGAGACCGAGTCCTCCGCCTAGTACCATGGGTTTAGTTTTCATATAGAGCAGTGTATTGCATATCATAAATTTGAAGAAAATAAAATTCGAAAAGAAATGATTCATTGCACATCATGTATTTTGTCAGGCGGAGCTTGTTTGTTGTTGATTGATCATCATGCTCTCCTTGTTAGAATTGTTGCATACTGCATATGTAGGATAGTGCATATTATAAAATTTTGAAAAACCTAAAAAGAAATTCATTGCACTTAGACAGGGGGAGCATTCCCATTTCATATCTTCTTCACCTCATGAACTCCCTTTGCTTAAGTAACCTGATTCATTCCATTGACTATGCGCTATTCAACTGAATTCTCTGCTGATATCTCTAAAATAGCTGATCTATCTGTATTCCAGACTCAGCTACTGTCTGATGATAAAATCTCTTCTGATGCTCTTCTCTATTGCTGATTCACTCTTGCACCAGCTTATACTCACCTTTCACATTCTTCTCAGCTGGTGTGACTGATCTATTTCAACTATTGATTGTTGGCTGCTGAATTCATTGGTCTGATCTGAAAAACTTATGTTGCATGTCATGCAATTCAGTCTGAGAAATTGGTAGAAACTCCTATCATATAGGTTTAAGAATTATCACTGAATCAGACTGATATAAGATTAATGTATTCTCAGGTTTGTAGTTAAATGAATAGAAAAATATCTGAATGATAAGGTTTAATAAGCTTTAACCACATGTGCCATGTATACCTTAGACTCTCTCATCAGATATCTGAAAATTTGAATTCAGGGCTACTTTGGTTAAGATGCATAGAGTGTGTATTGGTGTTAAACATTAACTTGAAAAATGTTGACCAAATGAAAAATTGTGAATTCAGAGCAATGACTTGGTCACTGAGAAACTGAGTTCTTTATCAATGAAATAAAGTAGTTCATGTCATGAGGTGCCATAGTTATCTCTGATAAAAATTTAGTGATACAAAACCTGACAGAGCAATGGCTTATTTGTGTTGAGTAACTGGGGAGTCTGGCCTCTGATAAAGGTGTCTTCTCATATAAAAAGACACTCATATTGCTAACTCTACTCTCAAAGTGAGAGGCAATGATAGTTATCACACTGAGTAACTGGGTCACTTCACCTGAGACGTGTTATGCCTCATGTAAAAAGGTGTTGATTAACTTAAATTGCTCAGGAAAAAATATAATGTGCTTTAAATGAAAAATATTTTGAAAAATCTGTCAACTCATGTTCTTAAAAAAGTGTTTAACTTCAGTACTAACATGTGTATTTTTCAAAGGTGCTATTGAGATCATATGTGTAAGATAAAAGATGATTGATTTTGAGTGTTATCTGAATATTTGGTTCACCTTTATTAATGCTTGGATTCAGATATGAGTATTGAGTTTAATTTGGCAAATTTGGTATACATCAAAATTAAATCAGATTGATTAAGTTACAAATTCATAACCCCTTATGATAGAAGAGTCAAATCCTCTTAAGACTTATTGTTATGATGGATGCTTTAAAATCTCTCATGATCAGACTCTTTCCAGATAGCCTGACCAATATAAATCTTGCTATTGATTGTTTCATTGAGATGTATTGTGATTTGACTATTTCTCACCCTTACCCATGGCTAATCTTACATTATCAGTTGATCCACACTATTGGAATCTTCCATCCTGTTTCACAATCAGCTCTGGTTCTGTTTCATTCTGTTCATGTAATCAGAATTCAGATTCTTTGTAATGGCAGAATTTAGCTTGATTTATTGGATAACCAGAGTTCATTCCTATGCTTCAGGGGGAGTTATGGGTCATCTGATTTTAAGGGGAGAATAGCTAATATTGCATCTTGATAGGGGGAATGCTGTTTCATTGTCTTAAGGGAGTGCTGATAGTTAATGAACCATGTTTTATTCTGTACTACATTTTGTCTCTCAAACCATTCCCTCTCTTTTTGATTATGTCAAAGGGGGAGAATAGTTTGACGAGTCAGTGTGACTCATTATGTTGCCATCATCAAAAAGTGGGAGATTGTTGTGCCCCTTGTGCTTTGATGAGCCCCTTGTGCTTTGATGATTGTGGTGTTTTAATGATAGCAACAGGAATGAGTCACCACATTGAATGATAACCAACATTCATGTTTATAACTGATATACTCTGTGGAAAATGCATACAACAGGAATGAGTCACCACATTGAATGATAACCAACATTCATGTTTATAACTGATATACTATGTGGAAAATGCATATGACTGTGACTGGTATATTATCTGGAGAATGCATGTGTTCTGTCTGCATAAGTCTATTCGCTGCATGTGTTCTGTCTGCAAGTCCATACATTGCATTCGCCAAGCCTGTACATCCATCTGCTTGCATTGAGTCTATACATTGGTGGCAAGTCCATATAGTGTCCTGCATTTAGGCAAAGTCTGTACAGCCGTTTGCTTGTCAAAGTCCATACACTCAACTGCCTTGTCTTGATCAAGTATGTACATCAGACTGTTTCATCATCAAGTCTGCACATTGGTAAAGTCTGTACATCGCCTTCAAAGCCTTCTGTTGAAACCTCAAGTCTGTACAGCCTGAGAGTGCGTCTCACTGACCGTCTCATGCAAGTCTATACATCACTGTTCATGCACAGAGTCACCGTCTCATTTAGCGTCTCGTATGCATATAGTAAGTCTATACATCGCTACAGTAACGCAAGTCTATACATCGTCCGTCTCATGCATTGTCTTAGGCTAAGTCTGTACAGCCTACCGTCTCATGTAGCGTCTTATGTTAAGTCTATACAGCGCTGTTCATATGCTTCCAAGTATGTACATTGCATCGTCTCAACTTGCGTCTCACTGAGCATATATTTACTGTAAAGTCTATACAGACTTCATCGTATTAGAGAACATCTCATGCCTTTGCCAAAGTCTGTACACTGATGTCTTTACCTACGTTGAGCATCAAAGTCTATGCATTGGTAGCACTGGGCAAGTCTATACATTCCCAGCCTTTACCTACGTTCAGAACCCCAAGTCTATACATTGGTTCAATCTTCCAAGTCTATACATTGGACTGTGCTCAACTGAAGTCTATACATCCTTCAAGGGTCCAAAGTATATACATCCACTGTTGAACCTCAAAGTCCACACATCGCCTCATTTCATCAAAGTCTATACAGTAGTATCTGCATTGCATTGCATGCATCATGGTGGAAGTCTATACACTGGATTTGTTCTGAAGTCTATACATTGCATGCCTTCCACCAAATCTGTACATTGGCACTGCAGCATGCATTCATGAAGTCCATACATTCACTGAAGCTTGCTTAGCTGAAGTGTGTACATTGCATTGCATGACTTGAAGTCTGTACATCGCATGTGTGCTTCATGCTAAGTCTATACAGGCTAAGTTTGTCGGTCTTGTGACTCATGCATTCATTGTTAAAGTCTATACAGACTTCAGTGCATTCTCTTTGTGTCTCACATGTCAAAGTCTGTACAGTCTGCATCGCATGCACTTTAAATATGTCAAGTCTGTACAATGGTCTTGGCATATGCATTCATCAAGTCTATACGCTGGAAGACGAAGTCTATACAGCGTCTCACGTTGCATCCAGCAAGTCTGTACAGTGAGCGTTTCATTGGTGAAGTCTATACACTCACCAGTTGAACTACAAAGTCCATACATTGGACTGTAGCTTGCACGAAGCTAAGTCCATACATCGCTCAAGTCTGTACAGAGTCCAGCGTTTCGTTCATGCATTGTTCACAAAGTCTGCACATTCTATTGTTCATGAAGTCTGTACACTGGACTGTGTCCTTGTACATCACTGTAGCTGCATCGTCTCATGCAGCGTCTCATTCAAGTCTGTACAGCCGTCTGCATTGGATTTCAAGTCTAGACATTTCACTGTTACATCCAGCGTCTCATTCAGCGTCTTAGGCCTGCAAAGTCCATACATTGGTCGGTGGAAAGTCTGTACATTGGCTTCAAGACTCTCAAGTCTATACATTCGTTTCTGAAGGGAAAGTCTATACATTCGTTTCTAAGGCAAAGTCTGTACATTGCCTTTGGACCTCAGAGTCTATACAGAGTCTGCATCCTCTAAAGTCTGTACATCCGATTGCCTTTGCTTTGGTCAAGTCTGTACAGCCAGGGAGACTGTTAAGTCTATACATTCCTTCACTATAGCTGGCACGAGGTGAAGTCTGTACAATGGTCTTAACTTTCCAAGTCTGTACATTGGCCTCCATGCCTCAAGTCTCTACATCGGATTGTTTGGCCAAGTCTGTACAGCCAACGCCTTCATTGATTCCAAGTCTGGACACTGGTCTTCAGGTGTTCCAAGTATGCACATTGAGTCAGGTTCTCTAATTCTATACAATGAAGTCTGAACATTGCATTTGCATTCACAATGTCTTCACACCTGAAGTCTATACATTGTGTCGTTCACATCTGCAAGTCTAGACATTGGAAAGTCTATACACTGCATTGTGCATACTATGATGTCTGTACAGGGTTTATGCTTAAACTGATAATCCGATACTCTGTCTGACAGGGACTGTTCGAGAAGCTTTATGAAGGGCACGTGATCTGAGGATAAGAACAGTGCCCAGATGAGGACACATGTACTGACAGCCTGTTGGATGCTGCCACGTGGTCCAAATTTTTAGGGCGGGAACTGTGGAAGCCACACGCGCCCTGGCTGCTGCTGCTACTGCTATATATATGAGTCTTCGTCATCAGATGAAGGAAGATTGAAATTGATAGAGCAGAAGCTGTGAAGAAAAAGTAGAGTGCAGAGAGGTCTTCGATCCAGATAAGAAAAAGGAAGAGAAGAGAAGAGAAGGAGAAGAAGAGAGAAAGAGAAGAAAAGAAAGAGAAAGAAAGAGAGATTGAGTGAGAGATCGAGAGAGCAGAGTGTGAAGAGAAGAAGAAGAAAGAGACAGAGAAGAGAAAAGTAGAGAAGATCGTTCCCACTGGAAGTTGGATCAGATCCACTCCAGTCAGCTCTTTAAGAGCCACATTTTGTGCTTCACTGTTTACAGCTTTCCGGTGCTGTTTGATTCTTGTTTTCATTTTCCATTTTATCCTTTCTTCAAGCTGTTAGTCAGCGGTTGCAGTGGTGGATTCCACTGGACAGCAAGCTGTGTTGCTCAGCGGGCGTGGAGGATTCCTCGGACGGCAAGCTGTGTTGCCCAGCGGTTGTATGGCAAGCTGTGATGCCCAGCTGTTCAAGCTGTGAGTCAGCAGAATCCACACTCTGGTTTGAGTGTGGGGTGGATGTAGGTCTGCTGGACCGAACCACCTAAAAACCTCTGTGCAGTGGTTTGATTTCTTCATCTATTTTATTGCTTCCGCTAGATGCTTGCATAGGGGCGCTTCATGTGTTTGCTTCCAGTTCAACAAAGTTGATTAGCTGCGCACGCTATCTGTTTGACACTGGTATTGTGTGTTGTTTGAATTGTCTAATTGCTGCGCTCATTAGATGTCTGCTTAGGAGTACTCTGCCTACAGGTTCACAGATGACTGAACTAGTTTTTCTTAGTTAGTCTTAGTGCTGTTATTCCGCTGTTCTGAGCATTAGAATTTCTATTTGAGCAAATACTTTTAAAGGGTATTCATTCACCCCCCCTCTGAATACATAGCACCGAACCCAACATAAGTAATTACAATTTTTCACATGTAAATGAAATATGCATGTAGAAATAACTGAGCAAGTGAAATAAAACTAACAATAGAATAACACGTCGTGCAAAACTTTCAAGCGAGTCTTAAACAAGAGATATTCATGAGAGACTTTATAGATTATTGGCTATTTCATGCAAGTACTTTGCCCGTGTCGGGCCATGCTAGTAAAGTCACGTAAGTTGAGTCACGCACGCAGGAAAGAGAGAGAGTGTGTGTGGAATGCCAAAGATCAAGAGAAAAAGTACTTCGGTGCAATGCTAGACACCGTGATCATTACAACTCCCATGGGCACTAGTACTTTTGGGTGCTCCTCCCAGGACCAGATCGGGCCCTTATATGCACAGCATTAAAGATAGATCTAGACATCCACGATAGTTTATAGCCAATAAGGAGTTTCAAGAACAAGCTTTAATAGGATGATTAAGAGAAGAATTTCATGGAATTCAAGGGCAAGGCCCTTGAGTAAGGACATTCTTGCGATAAAATCCACACGAAGCATATAAACCATGACATGTCGAGGAACGGGGTGGAATTGGTCCCCTAGCTGGGTACCATAACAAATAAGTGGCCATACGTAGATGGTCACCCTTTCGATATAGAATTGTGGTCCACAAGAACAGCATATTAATGGCATGATGTCCTCATCCCATTTAAGAATATTCTCATGATATACTCCTAGCATATCATGAGGGCCGGTATACCATGTTTCTATAGAGTGACATGGCAAAATAGTGCAATAGGTTTTTATGGTACAACCCGCTCAGTCGGCCTTGAGGGAATCCAAGGCTACGAGGAGACTTACGGAGCTCCCAATGACTAACTTGCCAGTCCAAAGGAATGGAATGTCCAATGGAGGGCTTGTATGTCACCGAGAGTTGAGGGGTAATCGATAAAACATCATAGAACAGGGGACTATATTCACGGAATGGAAATATAGTGCCGATATATACATATATATTTATATAAAACCCTCGGTTAACAGTAAACAGTATAAAATAATTACACAGGAAATTAGCGCCTTAACATAAGTCACTACTTATTAAATTAACGCCCTTCACTGGATCGTTATTTTAAATTTGACGACTTCTGTAACCGGCGTCCATTATAAATTTCTATTTTGCTGAAATTTTCTTTAGTCTGTAATTTTGATTAAACGCGCCTTAGCCAGGGGCGTCACTTTCATAAAAGATGACCTACTGGAGGTCGTTAATTCATTCTTTTCTAGGATTTATCTTGAATAGTGGTAATTTCCAAGATAATAATTTTAAGGAAACAAAGTACATGGTCAGGACAAGAAAATATCAGGATTCGAGATATATGATCATGCATTAGATTTAACTACAGGTTTCATAGATATTAACTTTTAAATATGGGTATTTACTAATTATATGGAATTGACGACACTTTTGTCAGTCGTCAGAAATTGAATTAGCGCCCTAGAGAGGGTCGCCTCTTTCCAAAGTTTCACAGAAAATATCAAAATCGCAGTAACACTATATGCATGATCTAACAGATGATAATAGCATAAATTTTACGCTAGTTTGGGCTACAATTCTTGAGAAAACCTACCTGATGATGATCTGGGTGAAATTACGTGAAGAAAGTTGATACTCTGTTCTAAACAGAGTCTCCTGAAAGTGGTGTAAACGGCAACTCTAAGGATAACAGCAATCCAATAGCCAGGTAATAGCAGCCTCCAGATGGTGCGAAGGTGACAATAGATGAGCACAGGAAGGAAATTTCTTCTTTGCTCGTAGAGGAATCAACAGCTTCCTTCTTCACTGTAAACGGATGAAGAGGATGTTGATGAAGAGCCCACGTTCTTCAACTAGACAAGAGAGTTACTACTTGCTACAGGCAACCTACAGAATAAGAAGATGAAGAACATTAATATTCTTCATATCCATAACCGAAGGCAGAGGAAGAAGAGCCACCTATTCTTTACGTACAGCAGCAGCAGAACGATTCGCCAAAAATAGCGAACAGGTTCGATTAGAAAGGTATTTATAGGATTTTTGGAATCCCAATAGAGTTAGAATTCAATTGGAAGATATATTTCCTTGATAGAGTCCTTCTATATTCAATCAAACACGTACCAATCCTAAAACTTACCCTGGATAGTCTCCTGGTTCGAACGGAACACCAATGTAATTAACGCCTTAGGTTAGGGCGTTAATTCTAATTGACGCCTTGACCTGTGCCGTTTCTTTTGTAATTCGCGCCCAAGAAGAGGGCGTTTCTTTCCCTTTCCTTTTATTCATTTTGGACGTTTTTGAAATTTGACGCACTTTGGTATAGGCGTCACTTTTTGAATTAACGCCTCAGGTGAAGGCGTTTCTTATTTAAATCGCGCCTTGTTGAGAGGCGTCATTTACATTTGACTTATTATTTATTCATTTTGGTTCTTATCATTTACTTACTTAATCTTTCTTGAAATCTTCCTTTTATTTTACCAGGGTTGCTACACCTTCCCCCACTTAAAAGAATTTGGTCCCCAAATTCAATCACATATAAATGTGGAGAGTGTAGAATACATACCTTTTTAGAATAAGTCTGTGAATCGTTTCCTCATAGACTCCTCGGTCTCCCATGTGGCTTCGTGTTCTGAACATTTACTCCACTGCACCTTAACCATGGGAATAATTTTGTTCCTTAATGTTCGTACTTCGCGATCGAGGATCTTCATGGGCCTTTGTTCATAAGTGAGATCCCTTTGAATCATCAGGTCTCCATGATCAATGATATGTGACGGATCATGCACATATTTCTTCAACATTGATATGTGGAATACATTATGAGCTTCGGACAATTGAGGAGGTAAAGTGACGCGGTAAGTAACCTCGCCAACTCTTTCTAGTATCTCAAAAGGTCCGATAAACCTTGGTGTAAGCTTGCCCTTAACACTAAATCTCCTTATTCCACGTCCAGGTGATATCTTAAGAAATACGTGATCTCCCACTTGGAATTCGAGATCTCTTCTTCGTGTATCAGCATAAGGCTTCTGTCTAGACTGAGCAACTTGAAGTCTTTCTCTAATCAACTGAATCTTTTCAGTGGTATCTCTTACCATGTCTGGACCTAATAGTTGCTTTTCGCCAACTTCGTCCCAGCACAAAAGCGATCGGCAACTCCTTCCGTATAAATCTTCGAAAGGTGCCATTTGTATACTTGCCTGGTAGCTGTTATTGTATGCAAATTCAACCAAAGGCAAGTGATCATGCCAGCTTCCACCAAAATCAATAATGCAAGCTCTGAGCATATCTTCAACCACCTGATTAGTTCTCTCGGTCTGACCATCCGTTTGAGGATGAAAAGTTGTACTAAAGTTAAGTCTCGTCCCCAGTGAATGTTGTAAACCCTTCCAAAAGTGAGAAGTAAAACGGGGATCTCTGTCAGACACGATTGAGACAGGTACTCCATGTAACCTGACTATCTCTTTAAGGTATAATGCAGCAAGAACATCAACTGACCATCGACTCTTGATTGGCAAGAAATGTGCCGATTTGGTCAATCGGTCGATGATAACCCATATTCCGTCATATCCTCCCTTTGATTTGGACAGACCCATAATGAAGTCTGTTGTGCCCCTGTAGTCATTTGAGTCATCATGTGATCAATTAGGTCATTCGACATCAATCTATGATCATATGAGTCATTTGGTATTCTTGGTTTTGATAATGGCTAAACACTATAAGTCATTGTTCTTTTCCACTATCTTATGACTGACATATGTGATGTTTTGTTCATGACAGATATGCACATGAAAGCTTAATGTTGCGCCCTCGCATGCCGATCGACCTGCGCGGTCAGGTCGCGGGGATCGACCTGCCCGGTTAGGTCGCGGGGGTCAAGGGGGCAGCTCCCCTTGCGGGGGTTTCCCGGGGTGGAGCCCCCGGAACAAAATTTGACTTGAATACTCAGTAATAAAACTTCAAGACAATCAAGGTCGATGCCACAGACATGAACGGGCGGCTAACGGACTCAAGCGACGGAGCTGGTGCGGCCAACGGATCGACCCGGGGTGACCCCGGCTCTGCCCAGCTGGCGGTCGACTGCCAGCACAGGGGCGGTCGACCGCCCCAGCCAGGGACTGCCAAGGCTGCACGTTTATCAGTGGTGGTCGACCGCCAGCCAGTGGCGGTCGATCGGATTTCCCAGGGATCGCCCAGTTGCAGGTGTTTCAGTGGCGGTCGACCGCCAGGAGCTGCAAGTCGACCGCCAGCCCCGAGCCTTCATTGTTGACTTTGTTTCCAACTTCGAAAAGGGCCATTCAACATGGATTTCTTTAATCCAAAAGTAACCTAATCACCCATAAATTGTGGATCTGGTCTAAGGCTTGTCCATAGACCATTCAAGGTCTATAAAACCAATACAAGAGGGTTGGAAACCCTAATGCTTCAAGGGGTTACAAGGGTGGCTACAAGGGAGGTTGCAAGAGAGCTTGGAGATGAGCTACTGTTCACGTGAACAGTAGTTCGTGAAGGTGTTCTTCATCCAATCAAAGGGGAATCAAGCTCAAATCAAAGCCAGCAATCTTCAAGGAAGATTACATCAAAGCAAGGCTATCAAAGTGATCCAAGGAAGCCGGTTTGATTCAAGCTCTTCAAGGGAAATCATCTTCATCCATTCAAGTTCTTTCAAGTTCATTCAAGGTGATATTTCAAGCATTCAAACTCCTAGAAGCTAAAGAAGCAATCAAGATTCAAGGTAGCTTCATCATCTCCTTCATTCATTCAAAGAAATTCAAAGAGAAGATCAAGAGAGAAGAATTGAAGGAAGAAGTATTGTTCACGTGAATAGTACTCCGTGAAGAACATTCATCCAATCAAGGGTGAATCAAGAAGATTGAGTTGAAGCCAAGAGGAGCCTAGTTGCTGATCAACATTTCATACAAGGGCCAATTCATTTTCACTCATAACTCAATCTCTTGTTTTAGTTCCTTCACATTTGTTTCATTTTCAATATTGTTAAACATTGAAGTCGTGATTCATCCCTACTGGTGGTTAGTAGGAAGGTAATTGGAGGGTGTTCCAATTTGCGGTTGACGTCCCTACCAGGTGGTGAGTAGGAAGGCAATCGGTGGTTTCCGATTTACGGTTCTGTGCGCTGCACAAGTGAAGCCTCACCGGGTTTTGGTGAGGGGTGGACGTAGAGCTGAGGATTCAGTCCGAACCACCTTAAAAATCCTGTCTAGTGTGGTTTGCTTGTGTGATTGATTCGTTCTAGATGCATGCTTAGGATCGAATTATTATATATCTTGCTTATCTTGCTAAGTGAATCATAGCATACTTGGAAGCTAGTTTCTATTCCGCTGTAATTCATTTTAACTAGCTGTTTAGAGGGCCGCATTGCGAAAAGTGGGGCTGATCTATTCACCCCTCCCCTCTAGATCCGATGTCCACTATACAACAAAGTCCATACCGATATCCTCCCACTTCCACTTGAGAATATCTAGAGGATGTAGCTTACCGGCAGGCGTTTGGTGTTCTGCCTTGACTTGTTGACATGTGAGACAGCGAGACACAAAATCCGCTATTTCTCTTTTCATATTGGGCCACCAAAAGGTCCTTTTCAAATCTTGGTACATCTTAGTTGATCCTGGATGAATCGTGTACCTTGATCTGTGAGCTTCATCTAAGATTTTCTTCTTTAGCTCTGGGCAATTCGGTATACATGTTTCATTTCTGAACATCAATCTTCCATCTGGTGCTAATTTGAAATCAGTTTGTTCTTCTATTTTGCCCTTGATTTCCACTAGTACGGGGTCACTACCTTGAAGTCCTTGTATTTCAGATAGCAAGTCTGGCTATATGCTCATATGGGATAGGGTGACACACCTACTGTCCTTGTCCATGCTTATATTAAGTTTAGAGAATTGTTCTAGCAACTTCCACTCCTGAATCATACAATTGGCTAATAGTGCTCTCGGCTTTCGACTGAGGGCATCGGCTACAGGATTACCCTTTCCAGGATGATATTGTATAGTGAAGTTGAAGTCCTTAAGATATTCTAGCCAACGTCTTTGCCTCATATTCAATTCCTTCTGAGAGAAGAGATACTTAAGACTTTTATGGTCAGAGTATACAATAAACTGCACTCCGTACAGATAATGTCTCCATATCTTCAGTGCAAATACTACCGCAGCCAATTCTAAATCATGAACTGGGTAGTTCTCCTCGTGCTTCTTCAATTGACGAGAAGAGTAGGATATAACCTTCCCTTGTTGCATTAAAACACATCCGAGGCCAATGCCAGATGCATCGGTGTATATTTCAAATCTCTCGCCTTCAATTGGTAAAGCTAAAACCGGGGCAGTAGTTAGATGATCTTTGAGAGCTTGGAAGCTTCTTTCACATTCCTCACTCCATTCATAACGTATCTCCTTGCGAGTTAGCCTAGTGAGTGGTACGGCTATCTTGGAGAAATCCTTGATGAATCGCCGATAGTAGCCCGCAAGACCCAAGAAACTACGGATCTCGCTAGCATTGGTCGGTCTTTCCCAATTCCTTACAGCTTCAACCTTTGATGGATCTACGGATAAATCGTCTTTTGATATAACATGCCCCAAGAAAGCTACTTCTCCTAACCAAAATTCACATTTGCTGAGCCTTGCATATAACTGATTCATCCTCAATATTTGTAATGCTATTCTCAAATGCTCCTCGTGCTCTTCCTTGGTCTTTGAATAGATCAGTATATCATCAATGAAAACCACTATGAATTGATCTAGATGAGGCCTGAATATACTATTCATCAACTGCATAAAGGCAGCAGGGGCATTTGTTAGTCCAAAAGGCATAACAACAAATTCATAGTGCACATACCTGCTTCTGAACGCGGTCTTATAAATGTCCTCATCTTTGATCCTTAGTTGGTGATATCCCGACCTGAGATCAATCTTCAAAAAATACATGGATCCAGATATTTGATCAAATAACTCATCGATTCTCGGCAGTGGATAGTTGTTCTTGATAGTGAGATGATTCAACTGTCGATAGTCGATGCATAACCTCATGGATCCATCTTTCTTCTTTACAAATAGCACAGGTGCTCCCCACGGGGAAGTGCTTGGTCTAATAAATCCCTTCTTGAGAAGTTCCATCAATTGCTCCTTCAGCTCCTTGAGTTCGGCAGGGGACATCCTATATGGTGCCTTAGAAACTGGTCCAGCACCAGGGACCAAGTCGATGGTGAAGGCCACTTCTCTTTGTGGAGGTAATCCAGGAAAATCCTCCGGAAACACGTCTGGAAATTCTTGCACAACTGGGATGTCTTCTAGCTTAGTCTCCTTAGTCTCCTTAATGGTGACAAATGCAAGGAAAGATACACATCCTTTCCTTATTAGCTTGCTAGCTCGGAGAGCCGAAATAAGAGGTGACTTGCTCTGACTCTTAGGGCTAGAATAGACTAGTTCTGGAAAGTCCTTGAAAGTAACTTTGCTGTTACGGCAATCCACAGTTGCCTGATACCTAGATAACCAGTCTGCTCCCAATATGACATCATATTCCTTTAGGTCTAAACATATGAGGTTGATAGGAAGATTTCTTTCTTTTACCAAGACTTCACAGTTTTGATAATGGTGAGTAATATCGGTTTCGTTTCCGAGAGGAGTAGATAAAAATATTTTCATCCATTCCGGTTCCATAGGTAGTGGGTAAGCAAACTTCTTGGAAATAAAAGTGGAGAGGGGGATTTCCGCAGCCCACCACAAAGGCAGCCCAACAAGGCCCACAAGGTCCAACCAGGCGAGCCCGCCCGAGTGATAGCCCACAGGGCCCACTTAGGGAAGAAAAGCCCAATAAATAAGACTCGAGGAACTAACTCTCCCCGGCGGCCTTCTAGGCTCGGAGGGCCCGAGACAACGGTCAGGTCCCAAGGAAGGTCCGGCCTAAAGCCCTCTCCCCGTCCGAGAGAGATAGGCTCTAGCCGACCTATCCGACCCCACCTTCGTCGGGCCATGCCTATCGCTCGGACAAGAGCTAGCATCCCCGAGGCTCGGTAAGCCCAGTTGATTATCCGCATGTGCAGCCGTTCAGAGTCCCCCGCCAGCGGGAGAGTCAGGGGAGCCGCCGGACTCCAAGGGGATAACGTTCCCACGATCAGGCCATGAAAGCCCCCGTTAAAGACGTAACTCCCGCCGGGAACCCCTCAGCTTGCAGGACTCCTGAAGGCGGCGCACTATTTAAGCAAGGGATACCCTCCGGAAGAAGGTAAGAAAAATAAGGCATTCACACACCCTAAGCTCCTGAGCACGATTCGCTTCACCCTCTGGTGGAGAGGATTCTCGCGCATCAGCTCTCTCCTCCCCCCATTATCGCTTCCACCATAGCTCTACTGACTTAGCCATCGGAGGGTTTTCCCCCAGAGAGATCCCCTGGGCCCTCTGATACGTTTCCCTCTCTTGTAGATTCATTTTCTGGTGATCCATAGCCCGCTCAGGACTCAGCGCGAGATCTCGCCTCTTCATCTGGCGCCGTCTGTGGGAAACGCATGAAGAGCCAAGATGGTGAGAAGAAGCTCAGGGAGGAGATCCGCCGATGGGAAGGGTAAGGCTATGGCAGCGGCAGGAGGCGCCCCCTCTATGGTCTCGCAGAGCCCCCCCTCCAACGCCAGCATCCCCACCAACAGGCCACCACCCCCCCCCGATGGAGACAGGGGCACCCCTCGACGGTGGCGCCAACGCCTTCCAGGCCTTCAATGAAAAGATGGACGTCCTCGTGGAGCTCATGAGGGCCCAGGCAGCTAGGGACGCAAGGTCCCGCGCCCCGTCAGGAAGTCCCCCTCGAAGGAGTGCGACGCAGCACACCGCCGGAGGCCGCTTCACCCTCTGCGGCCGACAGCTCCTCCGCAACGACGTCGGAGGACCCTCGCATGCTCCGCCTACGGAGCAAGAGGCTTCCTCCACGCCAAGGAGAGAGAAGCAGGGGGCGAGGCCGCTGCGCCCGGGCACCAGTACCCCGGGAGATCGCCACGACGCCCCCCCCAGCCCCACGGCGCGACCGCAGCCAGAGCTGTCTCTCCGGTTACGAGATTTTGAAAGACGGTTCACAGAGCAAGAGCGCGCCCTCCGCGCCCTGCAGAAGACCTCTTTCCCGGAGGACGAGGAGAAATCCCCTTTCTCCGAGTACATCTTGAAGGCAGAGGTCTCTCCCAGAGCCTCCATCCCAACCTTCAAGCTCTACGACGGCCAGGGTGACCCAGCCGACCACTACGATAGCTTCGACGCCCTGGTGACCCTGCATGGAACGCCGGATCCCATCAAATGCCCAGCCTTCGCGGCCACCCTGGTCCAAGGTGCTCAGGCATGGTTCCGAGCCCTCGCCCCTGGGTCCATCCAAGACTTCAGGCAATTTGGGTGAATTTTCAAGGAGAGTTTCACCCGTAGCGCCCCCCCAAGATCAGTAGCGGGGCTCCTGGCTCTCAAACAGGCGCAAGGGGAGAGGCTCCGGACTTACGTCCACCGATTTAAATCGGAAGCCCTCAGGATCCCCCGCCTGGATGTGGCCTCAGCCACAACCGCACTGACCGGGGGCACCTGGGACGAGAATCTCCGCCGCTAGCTTGTCCTCCACCCTCCCTCGACCCTTGCCGAGCTAGTGACTCTAGCACTGCGCCACGCCAAGTGCGAAGAAGTACTCAGCGCCTGCCGAGACGTAACCGGCTCGGGTCGGGAGGGGGACAAGAAGCGGACCTCCGAGCCAAACCCTGGCTCGGGTAAGAAGCGCGATCGAGAAGGAGAGCGCAAGAGAAAGTACGAGCGGCGCTCGGAGGGTTTTCCGACTTTGAAGCTCAGGAATAGCAGTAGGGGACGCGTCACCCCCAGTACCTTCGGTGACGGCCGGCCCGGACACTGACCTCGCATGTGCGAGAACTGTCCCGATCGTGAGCCCTCCCGGAGCCTCCGGAGTTGGTGACCCCGCTGGAGGTGACTCCTCCGGTTCTTCCCCGGCCGAGGATGAGGAGCTGGAAACTGACTCATCCAAGTCATAACTCTGGCCGTAAGGAAAATCGCCCCCGGTAAGGTGCTCATTGGCATAGCTCATCGCCCGGCGATAGCCCTGCCTGAATCCCTTTCGAGCACCCCGGTGGAGCGCTACCTCGTAGTAGGGGAGGGCAGCTTTAATCAAGTCATCCGAGTAAGCTTCCGAGCCTTTGTAATGCTCGATCGCCTCCGCCTCGACCTGCCCTACCCTTCCGACAAGCTCAACCCGAGCCCGCTCCGCCTCGGCCGCACGCTCTTCCGCCCTCGCCAGACGCTCCTCTAGCTCGGTCATCCTCCGCTCGGCTTCGATCGTCCGGCCCTCCGCCCGGGCTCGGTCCACCTCGGCCTCAGCACGAAGGTGCTCCGCGTCCTCCGCCCGATCCTGTAGCTCGCCGCGCTCAAGCTCCCAGAGGCCATCCAGCTCGACGTGACGCTGACGCTCATCTTCTAGATGTTTGCTCTTCCTCTCAAGCGATTCTTGGGCCCTTGCAAGCTGCTCGGCCAGCGCCTCAGCTTCCCGTCGGCTCGACCGCGCCAACTCCCTGAATGCGAGGAACTCCCGCCGGAGCCCCTCATGCTCCCCCTCGAGCCGGGCTAGTTTTCCCTCGCATCCACCAAGGGTCCAGGCAAGCCTCGACCGTTCCGCCTCCGTCCGGGCGTGCGCCTCCGCCATCACGGCCGCTGTCTGAGCTATGACCAAGCCGCCCTCCATCAGGACATCAAGGACCCCGGCGGGAGTGTTGCGCCTTTCTCCCCCCCTCGTCCTCTCGGCGATCGACCGGCAGAACCGGTACAAGTCGCCCGAGATACCGAGCCTGTCCAGAGGCTCCGGCAAAGGGGACCGCTCCACCCTGGGCACCCCGCCAGAAGACCCTGTTCGGGCAGCGAAGCTGACCGCCCTGCGCGCCATGGTCGGTTGGGGTTGCGACACCTCCCCGGGCGAACCCCCACCCTCGACCGGCGCCGCGGGATCGGCCGCACCAGAAACTTTCGGAACGTAGGGCTGCAACACCCCCGCGGGCGAACCCCCATCCGCGCCGACCGATCCCTCGGTCCCAGCGCCGGCCACACCGGCATCGGCCCCCTCTGCCCCCGCAGAGGGGAGAGCCGACCCATCACCTCCCTCTGAGGGGCCCCTGGTCTCCTCGGCCCCCTCTCGCCCGGCGGATGGGAGAGCCAGCCCGGAGGGGTCGGCCCCATCCTGCCCCCGAGGGGGGAGCGCCGCCGAGCCAGAATCGCCCCCGACGGTGGTAGAAAGGCCGGCCTTCTTGGCCCTTTTCATGGCCTTCACGGCCTCCCGCAGTTTCCCCGCCAGGGGATCCTTGCTCTTCAGGCCGGTCGATCGAGAAGACCCCTCGGGGGCCACCCCCTTGCCCTTGTCTCGGGCCTGGGCGCGACCCGCCGAGGCATCAGGTTCATCGGCTGCTGAGTCATCTCCCAGATCGATGACCTCGGCCGCCTCCTCTAGAGGCTCCCGCCTCACGTTTGCAACAAGGAGAAGCCCCAGTCAGGAGGAGGAAAGGAGCTCCCACCCCAGAAAAAGAGCCTCAAGAGCTGTACCTGTCGACGTCAACCGCGAGAGAAGACACCGTTCGATGTTCTCCGGCGTCACCAGCTCCTCGGTCGATCGACGGTCCTCCAGTAGACGGGCAGCCTGCTGCTCCACGTGGGGAGGGAATTCCTCCTGGCGAGGGGGCAGATTCGGATGAAAGTTGGGCGAGGTCCGACATCTCCAGATCTCGTCCGTCGCCACCGCCTTCACCCAGAAGAAGTGGATCTTCCACCCCTTGTGCGAGGAGTCCTTCACCGCAAGCGAGATGCAGCTCCTATTCCTTCGCGCCTGGATGAAGTAGAAGCCTTTCCCCGCCGACGGGTGTGCTTTCAACTCAAAGAAGAAATGGAACAGGTCCAAGGAAGGAAAAATGTCGTGCTGACGACAAAGAATCCGGAAGGCCGAGAGCAGAAGATATGAGTTGGCCACCAACTGAATAGGCGCCAACCGGAAAAAATTAAGAAGCTGCAGCACGAAAGGATCGAAAGGGAGACGAAATCCGCTCTTCCAAGCCAGAAGAAAGGTGCAAATGTGCTTCCCGCGATCATCCAGACTCGCCTCGTATGGAGCGGCGGCAGCAAAGCTGTATCTGAGAGGCAGGCGAAAATGATGCTCCAGCCTCCGCACCTCCGCTTCCCCCAACTCACTGCAGTTGGGGATGGGTTCCCGCCTCTCCGGCACAAGCTCCGGACTCTGATCCGCCATCGAGTCGGGGGAAGATCCCTCGTACGAGCTCGAAGACTCCGGGGGAGAAGGAAGTTGCCGGACCGCCTCTGCGGTTATCCTCGCCAACTCCACGAACGCCGCCGCAAGGCTCCGCGTCTCCGCTGTGCTCTCACGGCGCATCAAGAAGCAAGGAAAGCCTAAAACCCTGGAAGCCTAGAACGATGAACAGCGCCCCCTAAAAACCCCTGAGGGTGGCGGCGCGCCGTTCCGTGCTCCGAGAAAAAGGGGGGCACCTTCGTTTCGAATCCGTCATGATCATCATTACGGGCCTCGGCGACCGCTATAAGCGGCTCCATAACGCCCACGGAATTCCACCCACCTGAGCCACGCCGGTCCAAAGCCTCGAAAAACTACTCATCCGAGCCTCCTTGGCTCGGGAGTAGGAGGGGGACAAGTGGAGAGGGGGATTTCCACAGCCCACCACAAAGGCAGCCCAACAAGGCCCACAAGGTCCAACCAGGCGAGCCCGCCCGAGTGATAGCCCACAGGGCCCACTTAGGGAAGAAAAGCCCAATAAATAAGACTCGAGGAACTAACTCTCCCCGGCGGCCTTCTAGGCTCGGAGGGCCCGAGACAACGGTCAGGTCCCAAGGAAGGTCCGGCCTAAAGCCCTCTCCCCGTCCGAGAGAGATAGGCTCTAGCCGACCTATCCGACCCCACCTTCGCCGGGCCATGCCTATCGCTCGGACAAGAGCTAGCATCCCCGAGGCTCGGTAAGGCCGGTTGATTATCCGCATGTACAGCCGTTCAGAGTCCCCCGCCAGCAGGAGAGTCAGGGGAGCCGCCGGACTCCAAGGGGATAACGTTCCCACGATCAGGCCATGAAAGCCCCCGTTAAAGACGTAACTCCCGCCGGGAACCCCTCAGCTTGCAGGACTCCTGAAGGCGGCGCACTATTTAAGCAAGGGATACCCTCCGGAAGAAGGTAAGAAAAACAAGGCATTCATACACCCTAAGCTCCTGAGCACGATTCGCTTCACCCTCTGGTGGAGAGGATTCTCGCGCATCCGCTCTCTCCTCCCCCCATTATCGCTTCCACCATAGCTCTACTGACTTAGCCATCGGAGGGTTTTCCCCCAGGGATATCCCCTGGGCCCTCTGATACGTTTTCCTCTCTTGCAGATTCATCTTCTGGTGATCCATAGCCCGCTCAGGACTCGGCGCGAGATCTCGCCTCTTCAAAAAGAATGTGATGCACCCGTATCAAATAAGACATGTGCAGACTTGGAACAAACTTTCAGTGTACCTTCTACTAGTCCGCCTTCATCTTGTTCCACCTCCTTAATAGCTTGGAGACGAGCATTCTTTGTCACCGGGCACTTTCCGTCACCGGCTTGATCATTGAGTAGGGGACAGTCGGGAATCCGATGATCACGGCTCCCACAACGGAGACACGCTCCAAGTTTCCTCCAACATTCTTCGGCCTTGTGCCCGGCCTTATCACAGTGCTTACATACCACCTTAGAAGGTGTAGTGGTGATGGAGAAAGGTTTGGTCTTCTTGAACTTTTACTCCTGGGAGGGAGTACCTCCATTACTTGGCCTCTTCTTGAAATTGGGTTTGAAGGTGTCGGAGCTAGTAACATTCTCCTTCTTGTCTTTCCCACGGATCCTATCAGATAGTTCCGTGGCATCTTCTAGTAATTGGGCTCGTCGAACCATCTCCGAATAGACTTGTATGTCCATCGGTGCCAGTTGTGTGATATATTGGGGCCTGAGCCCATTAAGGAATCTTCGAGCTTTCATCTTCTCAGTACTAACTAAGTGTTTAGCATACCGAGACAGCCTTGAGAACTGCGCTTCATATTCAGCCACCGACAAAGATCGTTGCTTAAGTGCGGCAAATTCAGCGGCTTTCTTCTCTTGAACTCGATCTGAGAAATATTTATTGTTGAAATGTTCAACAAACTCCTCCCAAGTAACTTGTCCTTGATCTAATGTGGCTTCTACTGACTCCCACCAGCATCGGTCGTCTCTTTCTAGTTGAAATGTGGCTAACAGGACCTTCTCTTGGTCCGAACATTGCATGACTCTAAAAACACGTTCCGTCTCTCGGATCCAGTGCTCGGCATCATCTGGATCAGTGGATCCCATGAACTTAGGAGGGTTCATGTTCTTGAAGCTTTGGTGGAGATTTCCTGCTCCACGATGTGCACCTCCTTGTGCCACTTGTTGAAGCACCTGGGTCATGCCTTGAAGAGTGCATTGCATGTTGCGCCATTGATCACGTTCGGCAGCCATTGTCCTACAATTACAATAGCTATATTAGTATGTGATTGCGTTAAAAGGCTTTTAATTCTATGTTGACTTTAACCCTTGGTTCTACCCAATCTCACTGGTTAGAGGTTCAGACTTATCCTTGGACTTGGGTTTCCTAGGAATTGAATACCCTAGGCTCTGATACCACAAAAACTGTCACGCCCCGAGCGCGGATGTCACGCCCCGAGCGCGGAAGATACTCGGATATGCGCGACGAGTTTATATCAATCATGTCAATCAGAGTAGTAGTGTATTCGACACCAAAACAGAGATGCGCAAAATAGAAAGATAACCCAATCCTTTATTTCATAATGGATAGACTATTACAAATCCAATACTCTATTCAATTAAAAAGGAAAAGTACATAGTTGACTCAAGAAAATAGGAAAAAGACTAGATGACACTTGGAGAAGTTCTATCCCTTTCACTCTTGACCATTCCCATCTGATTGACTTCCCTCGTCGTCGGAATTACCTGAAAAGTAGGGAACACACGGAGTGAGCGAACGCTCAGTAGGAAATTATATCTCAAGCGCTAGCAAGGGGTTTAAATAATTACATCTTTCATGTATGTACTGTAGCGATGCATGCTCGTATAAAACGACAAGATAGAGAGAGAATTTATCAATAAGATAGCAAGATGAACTAGTCATGAGCTTTCAAGAAAAGATAACAAGATATTTAAGCAAGTACTTTTTAGCAAGTCATGTCAAGAACTTTGGCTATCATGTATCAAGCAAGCAAGTAATTACCCTTTCTCGGGTCACGCAATTCATGTCATGTCAAGTACGAGTCAAGTACAAGATTTGTGTGAAATGTCCAATCAAGCTAGTCATGCACTCGGTATAATGCCAGATACCTTATCATTCAACTCCCATGGGCACAAGTACTTTCGGGTGCTCCTCCCAGGACCAGATCGGGCCCTATATGCGCAGGCATTTATCATGTATATTTTTGACATCCACTCTTGTATATATATATAGCCAATATGGAATTTCAACAATTTAAGCTTGTAGACACATAGGATAACTTTGAGAGAATGGAGTCCAAAAATACGACATTGGACATAGATAGGCAATAACAACGGTACAATCACGATGAACTATGAAACTAGGTGGAATTAGGTTCCCTTAACTCGGGTACCATGACAAACAAGTATGGACATTCTTTATATAGAATTGAGGTCCACATGAACAGTACATCAAAGGTAAGATACCCTCATTCTTATTATATAATTGAGGTCCACAAGAATATCAACAAATGGCATGATATCATCATCCCATTAAGAATTCTCATGATATACTCTTTGCATATCATAAGGGCCGGTATACCATGTTTCTTTAGAGTGACATGGCATTCAATAGTGTAATGGGTTTTTAGGGTACAACCAGCTCAGTCGGCCTTGAGGGAATCCAAGGCTCGAGGAGTCTTACGGAGGTCTCTATGACTAACTCGCTAGTCCAAAGGAACGGAATGTTCAATGGAGAGCTCGTATGTCAATGAGAATTGAGGGTGATCGATAAAACATCATGAAACGTGGGACTATACTCACGGAGTGGAGATATAGTGCCGATATACATATATATATATAGATATACTGAAACCATCGGTTGTCAGAAACAGGTAAAAACATTTTTTTACACTAAAATAACGACTTAAGTAAAGTCACTACTCAAGTAATTAACGCCTTCAGTAAGGGCGTTTATCTATTTTACATTTTTGCAATATTTCAGTATTTTACCAAAAACGCGCCCTGGTAAGGGGCGTTTATTTACAAGTTGACGACGTATACAGTGGTCGTTCATTCTTTACTTCTATTTTTTGCAGAATATATATTTTCAGTAATTTATCAAAAACACGCCCTGGACAGGGGCGTTACTTTTCAATTCACGTCCTGAACAGGGGCGTTAGTCAAGTGAGAGACGACCTATACAGGGTCGTGAATTCAAGAATTTACAATATTTCAGGAAATAAAATTCCAAGAGCCAAGAGACATGATTTAGCAGGAATTCACAGGTCGAGTCATGCAATATATATTAGATTGGATATTTCATATCTATTGAATTTTTAACGTGGATCAATTATTAATTACATGTGATTTTCATGAGATTAACGCCTACAGGGCAGGGCGTCAAATCTCAAATTGACGACCTAGTGCAGGTCGTTTCTTTAAAGTAGCGCCCTGGACACGGGCGTCTCTTGCAAAAATATTACAGAAACGTGTAGAAACCATCAGGAAACTTATATACATGACATGCATGATGTGTTACTATGAATTTAATTTGTTTGGGCTACGTTGCTTGAGAAAACCTACCTTGACAAAGATTTGAACGGATGCAGGTTCTGTGAAGAAAGAACGATACTCTGTTTTATAAACAGAGTCTTTTGAATCTTTTGAACAGTAGCAGCAGCAAGGGTAGTAATAGGTTGCAGATGAAGAACCCTCAATTCTTCAGTAGGTTATGATGACTTCCCTATAGAGAAATAAGATGAAGAAACATTAGTTTTTTCTTCATAATACTTACTGAAGGTAGAGGAAAGAAGAACTTACCCTTTTGTTCTTCACAACGTTAATCTTCTTAACCTGTAAGAAGAGAAGAAGATGAAGAACCTGTTAATGTTCTTTATAGAAAAGAAGAAGAAAGAACCTTGGTTCTTCACCTACCGTAGAATAGTCCGAACGCCAAATAGCGTTCTCGGTTCAAGCAGTAGGTTATTTATAGGATCAAGGTGAACCTAATAGATTTAGTGTTCGATTGGCAGTAACACTTCCATGATGGAGTTATTACTACATTCGAACTCTTTCTTATAGTTATCAACTTACCCTGGATAGACTCCTGGGTCGAACGAAACTCGAACTGAATTAACGACCTAGGTCAGGGCGTCGAATTTAAATTGACGCCTTGTCAAGCGTCGTTACTTGTTGAAAAGCGTCCACTCAAAGGACGTTACGCTAACTTGCCCTTTTTATTTATTTTGGTCGTTTGAATTTTGACGTCTTGATGTGTGGGCGTCCTTTCTTCAAAACACGCCTTAGGTAAGGGCGTTTTATTGTAAAGTAGCGCCTATATCTGAGGCGTTATTTTTATCAGGTTTTACTTATTTTTATTCCAAGCTCTTTCGTTTATTTATTAAATCTTTTAATCTATTTTAATTTATTTTATTTATCAGGGTTGCTACACCCTCCCCCACTTAAAAAGAATTTGGTCCCCAAATTCCATATCATATATTTACATATGGAGAGTGTAGAGTATGTACCTTCTAAAATAAGTCTGGAAATTGTTTCCTCATAGATTCCTCGGTCTCCCATGTAGCTTCATGTTCTGAATTCTTATTCCATTGTACTTTTAGTGTGGGAATAACCTTATTCCTTAGGGTACGTACTTCTCGATCTAAGATCTTCATAGGCTTCTGCTCATATGTGAGATCCTTCTGGATTACTAGGTCTCCATGTTCGATAATATGTGATGGATCGTATACATACTTCTTCAACATGGATATGTGGAACACATTATGTATCTCGGACAATTGAGGAGGCAATGCGATGCGATAAGTAACCTCGCCAACTCTTTCGAGTATCTCAAAAGGTCCGATAAATCTTGGTGTAAGCTTGCCCTTAACACCAAACCTCTGTATTCCACGTCCAGGCGATATCTTGAGAAATACATGATCTCCAACTTGGAATTCGAGATCTCTTCTTCTTGTGTCAGCATAAGCCTTTTGTCTAGACTGAGCAACTTGCAGTCTTTCTTTGATCAATTGTATCTTCTCGGTAGTGTCCCTTACCATTTCTGGACCTAACAGTTGTTTCTCTCCAACTTCGTCCCAGCATAAGGGTGATCGACAACTCCTTCCGTATAAGGCTTCAAAAGGTGCCAGTTGTATACTTGCCTGGTAGCTATTATTGTATGCAAATTTGACCAGAGACAAGTGATCATGCCAGTTTCCATCAAAATCAGTAATGCATGCTCTTAGCATATCTTCGACTATTTGATTGGTTCTCTTGGTCTGACCATCCGTTTGAGGATGAAAGGCTGTGCTAAAGTTAAGTCTCGTTCCCAACGAATGTTGTAGTCCTTTCCAAAAATGAGAAGTAAAACGGGGATCTCCGTCAGACACGATTGAAACAGGAATACCATGTAATCTGACTATTTCCTTGATGTATAGTGCAGCTAAGACATCAACTGACCATCGACTCTTGATTGGCAAGAAATACGTTGATTTAGTCAATCGGTCAATGATAACCCATATTCTATCATGTCCTCTTTTTGATTTAGATAAACCCATGATGAAATCCATGCCAATATCCTCTCACTTCCATTTAGGGATATCTAGAGGATGTAGTTTTCCAACAGGCTTTTGGTGTTCCGCCTTGACTTGTTGGCACGTGAGACAGCGTGATACGTAGTCCGCTATTTCTCTTTTCATGTTGGGCCACCAAAAAATTCTTTTTACATCTTGGTACATTTTGGTAGATCCAGGATGAATCGTATACCTTGACCTATAAGCTTCATCTAAGACCTTCTTCTTCAATTCTGGGCAGTCCGGTATACAAGTTCTATTCTTGAACATTAATCTTCCATCAGAAGCTAATTGGAAATCCGATTGTCCTTCTAATCTGCCCTTGATTTCTACTAATGTAGGATCATCATTCTGAAGTGCTTGTATTTCAGACAATAAATCTGGCTGTATGCTTACATGAGATAATGTGACACATCTAGGGTCCGTGTCCATGCTTATATTGAGTTCAGAGAATTGTTCCAGCAATCTCCATTCTTGAATCAGACAATTGGCTAACAGTGCTCTCGGCTTTCGACTAAGGGCATCCGCTACATGATTACCTTTTCCGGGATGATATTGTATATTGAAGTCAAAGTCCTTGAGATATTCCAGCCATCGTCTTTGCCTCATATTTAACTCCTTCTGTGAGAAAAGATATTTGAGACTCTTGTGATCGGAGTATACAGTAAACTATACTCCATAAAGATAATGTCTCCATATTTTGAGTGCAAATACTACCGCGGCCAATTCTAAGTCATGGACGGGGTAGTTCTCTTCATGCTTCTTTAATTGACGAGAAGAGTATGCTATAACCTTCCCTTGTTGCATTAGAACACACCCGAGGCCAATGCCAGAAGCATCAGTGTATACCTCGAACCTTTCTCCTTCAATTGGCAATGCTAAGATAGGAGCTGTAGTAAGATGATCCTTGAGAGTTTGGAAGCTTCTCTCACATTCCTCATCCCATTCATAACGGATCTCCTTGCGAGTTAACCTCGTAAGTGGCACGGCGATTTTAGAGAAATCCTTGATGAATCGCCTGTAATAGCCGGCAAGACCTAAGAAACTTCGTATCTCGCTAGCATTGGTCGGTCTTTCCCAATTCCTTACAGCTTCAACCTTTGATGGGTCTACAGACAAGCCATCCTTTGATATAACATGTCCGAGAAAAGTCACTTCTTCAAGCCAGAATTCACACTTGCTAAGTTTTGCATATAATTGGTTTGTCCTCAATATTTATAATGCAATCCTCAAATGTTCCTCATGCTCTTCCTTGGTCTTGGAATAAATCAATATATCATCAATAAAGACCACCACGAATTGATCCAAATAAGGCCTGAATATACTATTCATTAACTGCATAAAGGCAGCAGGGGCATTCGTTAGTCCGAAAGGTATAACAACAAATTCATAATAGCCATACCTGCTTCTGAATGCGGTTTTATGAATATCCTCGTCCTTGATTCTTAGTTGGTGATATCCGGACCTAAGATCAATTTTGGAAAAGTACATGGATCCTGAAATTTGATCAAACAATTCATCCATTCTCGGCAGTGGATACTTGTTCTTGATAGTGAGATGATGTAATTGTCGATAGTCGACGCATAACCTCATGGATCCGTCTTTCTTCTTTACAAATAATACAGGCGCTCCCCACGGGGAAGTACTTGGTCTAATGAGTTCCATCAATTGCCCCTTTAACTCCTTGAGTTCAGCAGGTGACATCCTATAAGGTGCCTTTGAAATCGGACCAGCACCAGGGACTAAGTCAATGGTGAAGGCCACTTCTCTTTGCGGGGGTAATCCCGGCAAATCTTCCGGAAACACGTCCGGAAATTCTTGCACTACTGGAATGTCTTCTAGCTTAATCTCCTTAGCTTCTTTAACTGTGACAAATGCGAGGAAAGATGCACATCCTTTCCTGATGAGCTTGCTAGCTCGGAGAGCTGAAATAATAGGGGATTTGCTCCGACTCTTGGGGCTAGTAAATATTAGTTCTGGAAATTCCTTGAATGTAACCTTACTATTGCGGCAATCAACCGTTGCCTGATACTTGGATAACCAATCTGCCCCTAGTATAACATCATACTCTTTCAGATCTAAACATATGAGATCAATAGGGAGATTTCTACCCTGAACCAATACTTCGTAGTTTTGGTAATGATGTGTAATATCAGTCTCATCATCCAGAGGAGTAGACAAAACTAACTTTATCCATTCCGGTTCTAGGGGTAATGGGTCAGCAAACTTCTTAGAAACAATATAATGCGATGCACCAGTATCAATTAAGACATATGCATTCCTGGAACAAACTTTCAATGTACCTTCCACTAAGCCGCCTTCTTCTTCTTGCTCGGTTTCCTTGATTGCATGAAGACGAGCATTCTTGGTTACTGGGCGTTTTCCGTCATCGGCTTGATTATTTAGTAGTGGGCAATCGGGAATCTGATGCTCACGACTCCCACAACGGAGACATGCTCCTAGTTTCCTCCAGCATTCTTCTGCTCTATGACCCGCTTTATCACAATGTTTACACACTGTATTTGGAGAGGTAGCGGTGATAGAGAAGGGCTTGGTCTTCTTGAACTTTTGCTCTTGTGAGGATGCTCCTCCATTGCTAGGCCTTTTCTTGAAGTTGGGTTTAAAGGAACCCGAACCTATAACTTGTTCCTTCTTATCCTTACCACGAATCCTATCAGACAGTTCCGTGGCATCTTCTAATAGTTGAGCTCGGCGTACTATCTCCGAGTAGACTTGAATGTCCATCGGTGCCAGTTGAGTAATAGCTTGGGGCCTGAGCCCATTAAGAAGCCTCCTAGCTTTCATTTTCTCGGTGCTAACTAGATGCTTAGCATACCGAGACAATCTAGAGAATTGGGCCTCATACTCAGCCATTGACAAGGATCGTTGTTTTAATGCGGCAAACTCTGCAGCCTTCTTTTCCTGAACTCGGTCCGAGAAATATTTCGCGTTGAAGTGTTCAACGAATTCTTCCCACGAAATCTGATCTTGATTTATAGTAGCCTCTATTGATTCCCACCAGCATCTAGCATCCCTTTCTAACTGAAAAGTAGCTAATAAGACCTTATCTTGATCCGTGCATTGCATAACACGGAATATTCGTTCTGTCTCCCTAATCCAGTGTTCAGCGTCATCTGGATCAGTAGAACCCATGAACTTGGGTGGGTTCATGTTCTTGAAAGTCTGGTGGAGACTTCCTGCTCGTTGTCCACCTCCTAGTGTTCCTTGCTGCAGTACTTGAGTCATGCCTTGCAGTGTACGCTGCATGTTGCGTCATTAAGCACGTTCGGCAGCCATTATCCTACAATTACAATAACTAGATTAATATGTGCTTGTATTTAAAGACTCATATACTATGTTAACTTTAACCCTTGGTTCTACCCAATCTCACTGGTTGAAGGTTAAAACTTATCCTTGGACTTGGGTTTCCCTAGGAATTGAATACCCTAGGCTCTGATACCACAAAAACTGTCACGCCCCGAGCGCGCAAGATACTCGGATATGCGCGACGAGTTTATATCAATCATGTCAATCAGAGTAGTAGTGTATTCGACACCAAAACAGAGATGCGCAAAATAGAAAGATAACCCAATCCTTTATTTCATAATGGATAGACTATTACAAATCCAATACTCTATTCAATTAAAAAGGAAAAGTACATAGTTGACTCAAGAAAATAGGAAAAAGACTAGATGACACTTGGAGAAGTTCTATCACTTTCACTCTTGACCATTCCCATCCGATTGACTTCCCTCGTCGTCGGAATTACCTGAAAAGTAGGGAACACACGGAGTGAGCGAACGCTCAGTAGGAAATTATATCTCAAGCGCTAGCAAGGGGTTTAAATAATTACATCTTTCATGTATGTACTGTAGCGATGCATGCTCGTATAAAACGACAAGATAGAGAGAGAATTTATCAATAAGACAGCAAGATGAACTAGTCATGAGCTTTCAAGAAAAGATAACAAGATATTCAAGCAAGTACTTTTTAGCAAGTCATGTCAAGAACTTTGGCTATCATGTATCAAGCAAACAAGTAATTACCCTTTCTCGGGTCACGCAATTCATGTCAAGTACGAGTCAAGTACAAGATTTGTGTGAAATGTCCAATCAAGCTAGTCATGCACTCGATATAATACCAGATACCTTATCATTCAACTCCCATGGGCACAAGTACTTTCGGGTGCTCCTCCCAGGACCAGATCGGGCCCTATATGCGTAGGCATTTATCATGTATATTTTTGACATCCACTCTTGTATATATATATAGCCAATATGGAATTTCAACAATTTAAGCTTGTAGACACGTAGGATAACTTTGAGAGAATGGAGTCCAAAAATACGACATTGGACATAGATAGGCGATAACAACGGTACAATCACGATGAATGATGAAACTAGGTGGAATTAGGTTCCCTTAACTCGGGTACCATGACAAACAAGTATGGACATTCTTTATATAGAATTGAGGTCCACATGAACAGTACATCAAAGGTAAGATACCCTCATTCTTATTATAGAATTGAGGTCCACAAGAATATCAACAAATGACATGATATCATCATCTCATTAAGAATTCTCATGATATACTCTTTGCATATCATAAGGGCCGGTATACCATGTTTCTTTAGAGTGACATGGCATTCAATAGTGTAATGGGTTTTTAGGGTACAACCAGCTCAGTCGGCCTTGAGGGAATCCAAGGCTCGAGGAGTCTTACGGAGGTCTCTATGACTAACTCGCTAGTCCAAAGGAACGGAATGTCCAATGGAGAGCTCGTATGTCAATGAGAATTGAGGGTGATCGATAAAACATCATGAAACGTGGGACTATACTCACGGAGTGGAGATATAGTGCCGATATACATATATATATATATAGATATACTGAAACCATCGGTTGTCAGAAACAGGTAAAAACATTTTTTTTTTACAGGAAAATAACGACTTAAGTAAAGTCACTACTCAAGTAATTAACGCCTTCAGTAAGGGCGTTTATCTATTTTACATTTTTGCAAGATTTCAATATTTCAGTATTTTACCAAAAATGCGCCCTGGTAAGGGGCGTTTATTTACAAGTTGACGACGTATACAGTGGTCGTTCATTCTTTACTTCTATTTTTTTTGCAGAATATATATTTTCAGTAATTTATCAAAAACACGCCCTGGACAGGGGCGTTACTTTTCAATTCACGTCCTGAACAGGGGCGTTAGTCAAGTGAGAGACGACCTATACAGGGTCGTGAATTCAAGAATTTACAATATTTCAGGAAATAAAATTCCAAGAGCCAAGAGACATGATTTAGCAGGAATTCACAGGTCGAGTCATGCAATATATATTAGATTGGATATTTCATATCTATTGAATTTTTAACGTGGATCAATTATTAATTACATGTGATTTTCATGAGATTAACGCCTACAGGGCAGGGCATCAAATCTCAAATTGACGACCTAGTGCAGGTCGTTTCTTTAAAGTAGCGCCCTGGACACGGGCGTCTCTTGCAAAAATATTACAGAAACGTGTAGAAACCATCAGGAAACTTATATACATGACATGCATGATGTGTTACTATGAATTTAATTTGTTTGGGCTACGTTGCTTGAGAAAATCTACCTTGACAAAGATTTGAACGGATGCAGGTTCTGTGAAGAAAGAACGATACTCTGTTTTATAAACAGAGTCTTTTGAATCTTTCGAACAGTAGCAGCAGCAAGGGTAGTAATAGGTTGCAGATGAAGAACCCTCAATTCTTCAGTAGGTTATGATGACTTCCCTATAGAGAAATAAGATGAAGAAACATTAGTTTTTCTTCATAATACTTACTGAAGGTAGAGGAAAGAAGAACTTACCCTTTTGTTCTTCACAACGTTAATCTTCTTAACCTGTAAGAAGAGAAGAAGACGAAGAACCTGTTAATGTTCTTTATAGAAAAGAAGAAGAAAGAACCTTGGTTCTTCACCTACCGTAGAATAGTCCGAACGCCAAATAGCGTTCTCGGTTCAAGCAGTAGGTTATTTATAGGATGAAGGTGAACCTAATAGAGTTAGTGTTCGATTGGCAGTAACACTTCCATGATAGAGTTATTACTACATTCGAACTCTTTCTCATAGTTATCAACTTACCCTGGATAGACTTCTGGGTCGAACGAAACTCGAACTGAATTAACGACCTAGGTCAGGGCGTCGAATTTAAATTGACGCCTTGTCAAGCGTCGTTACTTGTTGAAATGCGTCCACTCAAAGGACGTTACGCTAACTTGCCCTTTTTATTTATTTTGGTCGTTTGAATTTTGACGCCTTGATGTGTGGGCATCCTTTCTTCAAAACACGCCTTAGGTAAGGGCGTTTTATTGTAAAGTAGCGCCTATATCTGAGGCGTTATTTTTATCAGGTTTTACTTATTTTTATTCCAAGCTCTTTCGTTTATTTATTAAATCTTTTAATCTATTTTGATTATTTTATTTATCAGGGTTGCTACAGCGGAAGATACCCGGAGACGCGTGACGAGTTTATATCGATCATGTCAATCAGAGTATTAGTGTATTCGACACCAAATCAGAGATGCACGAGAGTAAAGATAACCCAATCCTTTCACAAAAGTATTTCTATTACAATCCCTTGAAAATGCTAAACTTAATAAAAAGAAAAGTACAAAATTGACTCAAGAAAATATAGAAAAGACAAGACTAGTTGACGCTTTGAGAAGCTCTAATCTCTTTCACTCATGACCTTCCCTGTCCGATTGAGTCTCGTCGTCGGACTTACCTGAAAAGTAAGGAAACACTGAGTGAGCGAACGCTCAGTAGGAAATTATATCTCAAGAACTAGCAATGGGTTTAAGTAATTATAATTTTTCACATGTAAATGCAATATGCATGTAGAAATAACTGAGCAAGTGAAATAAAACTAACAATAGAATAACACGTCGTGCAAAACTTCCAAGCGAGTCTTAAACAAGAGATATTCATGAGAGACTTTATAGATTATTGGCTATTTCACGCAAGTACTTTGCCCGTGTCGGGCCATGCTAGTAAAGTCACGCAAGTCGAGTCACGCACGTAGGAAAGAGAGAGAGTGTGTGTGGAATGCCAAAGATCAAGAGAAAAAGTACTTCGGTGCAATGCTAGACACTGTGATCATTACAACTCCCATGGGCACTAGTACTTTTGGGTGCTCCTCCCAGGACCAGATCGGGCCCTTATATGCACAGCATTAAAGATAGATCTAGACATCCACGATAGTTTATAGCCAATAAGGAGTTTCAAGAACAAGCTTTAATAGGATGATTAAGAGAAGAATTTCATGGAATTAAAGGGCAAGGCCCTTGAGTAAGGACATTCTTGCGATAAAATCCACGCGAAGCATATAAACCATGACATGTCGAGGAACGGGGTGGAATTGGTCCCCTAGCTGGGTACCATAACAAATAAGTGGCCATACGTAGATGGTCACCCTTTCGATATAGAATTGTGGTCCACAAGAACAGCATATTAATGGCATGATGTCCTCATCCCATTTAAGAATATTCTCATGATATACTCCTAGCATATCATGAGGGCCGGTATACCATGTTTCTATAGAGTGACATGGCAAAATAGTGCAATAGGTTTTTATGGTACAACCCGCTCAGTTGGCCTTGAGGGAATCCAAGGCTACGAGGAGACTTACGGAGCTCCCAATGACTAACTTGCCAGTCCAAAGAAACGGAATGTCCAATGGAGGGCTTGTATGTCACCGAGAGTTGAGGGGTAATCGATAAAACATCATAGAACAGGGGACTATATTCACAGAATGAAAATATAGTGCCGATATATACATATATATTTATATAAAACCCTCGGTTAACAGTAAACAGTATAAAATAATTACACAGGAAATTAGCGCCTTAACATAAGTCACTACTTATTAAATTAACGCCTTTCACTGGGTCGTTATTTTAAATTTGACGACTTCTGTAACCGTCGTCCATTGTAAATTTCTATTTTGCTGAAAAAAATTTTATTCTGTAATTTTGATTAAACGCACCTTAGCCAGGGGCGTCACTTTCATAAAAGATGACCTACTGGAGGTCGTTAATTCATTCTTTTCCAGGATTTATCCTGAACAGTGGTAATTTCCAAGATAATAATTTTAAGGAAACAAAGTACATGGTCAGGACAAGAAAAATATCAGGATTCGAGATATATGATCATGCATTAGATTTAACTACATGTTTCATAGATATTAACTTTTAAATATGGGTATTTACTAATTATATGGAATTGACGACACTTCTGTCAGTCGTCAGAAATTGAATTAGCACCCTAGAGAGGGTCGCCTCTTTCCAAAGTTTCACAGAAAACATCAAAATCGCAGTAACACTATATGCATGATCTAACAGATGATAATAGCATAAATTTTATGCTAGTTTGGGCTACAATTCTTGAGAAAACCTACCTGATGATGATCTGGGTGAAATTACGTGAAGAAAGTTGATACTCTGTTCTAAACAGAGTCTCCTGAAAGTGGTGTAAACGGCAACTCTAAGGATGACAGCAATCCAATAGCCAGGTAATAGCAGCCTCCAGATGGTGCGAAGGTGACAATAGATGAGCACAGGAAGGAAATTTCTTCTTTGCTCGTAGAGGAATCAACAGCTTCCTTCTTCACTGTAAACGGATGAAGAGGATGTTGATGAAGAGCCCACGTTCTTCAACTAGACAAGAGAGTTACTACTTGCTACAGGCAACCTACAGAATAAGAAGATGAAGAACATTAATATTCTTCATATCCATAACCGAAGGTAGAGGAAGAAGAGCCACCTGTTCTTTACGTACAGCAGTAGCAGAACGGTTCGCCAAAAATAGCGAACAGGTTCGATTAGAAAGGTATTTATAGGACTTTTGGAATCCCAATAGAGTTAGAATTATGTTGGAAGATATATTTCCTTGATAGAGTCCTTCTATATTCAATCAAACACGTACCAATCCTAAAACTTACCCTGGATAGTCTCCTAATTCGAACGGAACACCAATGCAATTAACGCCTTAGGTTAGGGCGTTAATTCTAATTGACGCCTTGACCTGTGCCGTTTCTTTTGTAATTCGCGCCCAAGAAGAGGGCATTTCTTTCCCTTTCCTTTTATTCATTTTGGACGTTTTTGAAATTTGACGCCCTTTGGTATAGGCGTCACTTTTTGAATTAACGCCTCAGGTGAAGGCATTTCTTATTTAAATCGCGCCTTGTTGAGAGGCGTTATTTACATTTGACTTATTATTTATTCATTTTGGTTCTTATCATTTACTTACTTAATCTTTCTTCAAATCTTCTTTTTATTTTACCAGGGTTGCTACACACGTGATCCAAGGCAGATGGTCCATCAGAAGAATCTACCATGTGGCTGCTACTTAGAAAAGCCTACTCGTTTCATATGACACGTGGACTCTCGATTGCACATTCCAGAAGCACTCTTTTGGCGGGAGTGTTCCCTCCACACGCCAAGGGAATCTTATGGGGACCACAAGAGTCATTCTCACTGGATAAAAGGCATCTTGCGCGTAGACTCAAAATAAAGTGAGAAGAAGAAGAAAAAAGGGAGAGCCAGAGAGCAGTGAGCAAGAGAGCCGGAGAGCAGTGAATTGAAGGGAAAAAGAAAGAGAAGTGAGAGAGGAGTGAGCCAGAGATTCGTAGAGCTAAGAGGAGAAGAGTTAGAGATGAGAGAGGAGAGAAGAGAGCAGAAGCTGAGAGTGTAAGGGTCGTCACAGAAGTATGAGAGAGAGCTACTGAATACAGAGTACCGGAGAGAAGTGCTAGTGAGCTGTGAGAGCATAGAGGAGAAGGTCAGATTCGGTGATTGTGAGAAGAGAAAGAAGGAAAAGGAAAATAGGGTATCGGAGATCTGAAGATTTCTTGAAGAGTTGTCGAGGTTCCGACTTCTAGATCAGATCTAGAGTCTTCTGCTCATCCGAGCTACATTGTCTTGAAGTTCTATTGCTGTTTTGTTTTGATCTTTTCATTTTCTCTTTGAATCTTTCTTCAAGCTGTTAGGCAGCGTAGCAAGCTGTGATTGCTCAGCGGGTGAGGATTTATTCCTTGGACAGCAAGCTGTGATTGCTCAGGGGGTGAGGATTTGTTCCTCGGACATCAAGCTGTGAGGCTTAGCGGTCTGGGATTAGTTCTCCAAAGCTGTGGATCAGCAGTTTGTAGAGATTCTTCCCCAAAGATGTGGATCAGCGGTTGTGTTGGACTGTTCTCCACGTTCTTGCTTGAGCACGGGAAGCCTCACTTAGGTTGAGTGAGGGGTGGACGTAGATCTCAAGGTTGAGATTGAACCACCTTAAAAACCTCTTTGCACTAAGGCTTGCATTGTGCGCCTGATTGTCCATATTCTCTACCTCCTTTACAAGGTCAGTCATATGATTGGTTGAGTGCTTTGTGTTCGAGTTAAGTTCTACTTGAAGCATCCGTTCTGAGAGAGTGTTCTGCGATCTATTATTTATTCTCATTTAACTTGGGATATGCTAAGTGTTTGATATCTGTTCTGCATAATCCAATGCGTGCCAAGGTCAGCTTCTATTTAATTCAAGCATATCATCATATGTTTGATTGTGATTCTGTATGAACCTTTGGATGTTGTTCTCTTCAGTGTGAGGTTGATTCATGCGCATACACTCGCTGTGTAGCGCGTTCACTGATATACTCTCTTACTATACTCACTAAGTTTTTGAGTGTTTATCCTAGTATAGCACCAGTTCCATTCGAGCCATCATAAGTTTTTATTTCCGCATGAATTTTAATAGTGAGATCTATTCACCCCCCCCCCCCTCTAGATCTCGCTCCTGCACCCTAACAAAGGCTCACCCCTTTTCTTTTCAGGTCGGTGTGCCTCCTCGTCGTCTGGAGGTCTTGAGTAGTGCCCGGGAGTCTTAGCGTTGCTAGCTGTTGTGTCCCTGGTTTTGATGATACCTAACTATGAATCATCGAAATATATCATGTTGAAAATGAGCACCTGATAAAGTTAAGTTTAAAGATCAGAATAATGTTCCTAAATATCTAACTTTATATCTTTTATGGGATCAACAGATAAAATCAGTCAATCAAAGTTTATGTGAGCAGATTGATGTGTGTGTGAATGAGATGAAGAAGAAAAACTTAAGTGTTCAAGGATGAGTTGACGCAGAGCTTCATTGCATCGATGCAATAAAAGAAGAGAAGTGAAAATCATGAAGAACTGAGTCGACGCAAAGTCTCAGTGCGTCGACGCAGCAGAAGAAGAAAACCCAAAATCCAGAGAAATGCTCTCCAAGCGAGATGAACAAAGAGTCGACGCAACAACCACGTAGCGTCGACACAATAACTTTTCTCAACAATTCAGCATCTAAGTCATACAGGGATTGGGTCGACGCAATAACCCTGAGGCGTCAACGCAACAAGACTATTCTAGACAGCCTTCAAGTAAAATAGTAATTGCGTCAACCCAACAACATCATGGAGTCGACGCAGCCGAGTATTTCTGTAAGATTTCATTCAAACGCATGAACTAAGAGTCGACGCAGTCAAGGGCATTGCACCGACGCATTCTATGCAATAAAAATCTGATTAAGCAGTGGGGCCTTCTTCTAGCACGTGATCCGAAGACCAATCATTTGGATGATGGTGTACGAGGAATATAACTTCTAGAAGGCACTTTTTTGGAGGGAAAATGAATCTTTACTCCAACAACCTGATCGCATGGGTCCCCAGGTAAATATTCGCTATTTCGAGAGGATAAATACCAAATCGAAGCTCAAGAGAGTTGCTGCTACCGCTACTGCGGAGAGTTGCAAAGAAGCCAAGAGCTAAGGAGAGCATTCGAAGAGAAAAGAATAAGCAGTTAGGAGTGATCAAGAGAGTTCAGAGAAAAAGAAAGAGAGAAGAAGAAGAAGAAGGAATAGGGAGTGAGTAGAGAGAGAAAGAGAGATTTGCGAGCAGTCTGAAAAGATCAAGAGAGAAGAAGAAGAAGGAATACAGAGTATCGGATTTCTAGCTAAAGAGCTTCATCAGAAGCGACATTGATTTGTTTTCATCTCTGGTTTCACTGGTTCTTATTTTTCCATTTGGATTTCGTTGTATTTTTTATTTTTCTTGTTACTTCTAGATTAGTTTGGTTTCTGCCTAACCGTGCTTGGAAGCACGATAGGTGTTTGAGCACAGAACCCCACTGTGCGTGTGTTGCTCTGGATGACCAGAACATTGAGGAGTGTTCTCCTTGTGTGCTGCTGTTAGTAGCATTTCTGATCTTGCTGGGTGCAAGATCAGGGTTGTGTACAACATGCTGATGTACACATTTGCACACTGAGTGATCAGTGTGGGCGTGAGGAAGTGTTTCCTCGTCCAAGCTGTTTGGCAGCATTTTGTAATGGAGTCTCTCCACGTTCTTGCTTTGTGCAAGGGAAGTCTCACTCAGTTGAGTGAGGGGTGGACGTATGTCTGCGGGTTTGCAGACCGAACCACCTTAAAAATCTTGTGTTCCTGTGAATGTGTGTGATTGAATCCCTTTCTCCTATCTCCCTTCATAGGATGGTTTGATTGCTGATCACATTATAGGTTTTATTGATCCTTAGCTCTTTTCTGCACCGAATTCACTTACATATGTTAGGTGTTCGATCAAGGCTCTGCATGAGCCATCTTCTAGTTAGCATCTTCTGTTTGGGTTGTTCTCCAAGCATCATAGTTGATTAGTGTGAGCAGTACTAGTTTCCTTTCTGTCTGAACTCGTTTAGCTATCTGTTTATCAATTTGTTTTTATGTTGTGAGCAGTCTTCATTCTCATCGTTCTTCTTTGGTTTTCTGTTCCGATCAGTTTTAATTTACTGGTAGCATTGCCTTGAATTGGTATCGAGGCAATTGGTGTCCAGATCAGTTTTTAAATTAGGGATAGTTTTTGGTAAATGATCTATTCACCCCCCCCCCTCTAGATCTGATTGCGCACCTAACACCAGCTTTTGCCAGTCGGGGTATGTCCCAAGGCTTTGTACATTTCTTTGGTTGAGCTGTACCTTTAGGACTTATATATCTAGACTGAAAATTATATAAAATTGTGTAAATCTGTTTATAAAGGTAAATTTTAATTTTAGCACTTTAATTCCTGCATTTATTTTAGATTCCTGTGCACTCCTGTGACACCTATTGTGTTGAAGTTAGATGGAAGGCTCTATCACCACAGGATGTGGATCTAGAGGGGGGGTGAATAGATCAACTGGCTATTTTAAAAATTAGGCCTAGACTCAAATGCGGAATTAGAAGAACACTAAACGAACACAGCCAATGCACCGAATGAAACACACAAGATCTGCTGAACAAGCAATAAAACACACGAGAGGCACAAGGCTTTTAGGTGGTTCGGTCAATCCGACCTACGTCCACCCCACATTCAACTCGAATGTGGATTACTGCTGATACACAGCTTCAATCTGCTGGGCTCTACAGCTTGCCGACAACGGCTGGGGCTTACAGCTTATCCCGACCAGAGGAGCACCCTCTGCAACAGCTGAGCATCATAGCTTGCTCTGCTGGGCACTACAGCTTAGCCGACCAGAGGAACACCTCTGCAACTCGCTGCCTCACAGCTTGAAACCGCTGACTAACAGCTTGATAGAACAAGAGTTTTCAAAGAGAAAATAGCAAGACTGAAAACAAACAAAACACACAATCAAATGGAAGAAAACCAAAACGACTGTAGCTCAAAGTTGAGCAATATCAGCTCTGGTAACTGGACCAAGAGACTGATTCACAAGCTCTCACAATAACTCTCTCAACTCATCTCCTCTCTCCTTCTTCTTCTCTGCTTTTCTTCTTCTCTGCTTTTCTTCTCTCACAGTGGATCTCGGTGGCTGCTGCTTCAGACTGGATGTATATACTTCGCCAACTTCGATCAGCCTTTACAGAAGATGAAGACTGATATATATATAACAGAAGCAGGTGGATAAGGGCACGTGGCTTCCACATTTTCCCGCCCAAGGAATTCTCCAGATTCGAGGTGCTTCCATCCACGTGGCAACATCTGGTCACCTCGTCCTCCTGGGATCACGAGCCATGTTAGCAATCTCAGTAGAGAATCCCTGTCAGACAGAGTATCGGATGATCAGATTAAATAACAACTCTGTATAGACTTATCAAAAGAACTACGTTGAATAGATTTCATATAAGTGAAAGCTATGTACAGACTTGCTGTATGAAGCAACCGCTGTACAGACTTAGGTGATATGAAGACTGTCAATGTATAGACTAAGTGAAGATCAATGCAATGTGTAGACTTCTTAAATGAAGATGCAATGTGTCGACTTCAGTGAGACTCAAATGAATACAAGCGATGTATAGACTTTGCCAGGGCATGCACAATGCAATGCGTTGACGCTTCACTACATGCCAATGCACTACATTGACGTAATACAATGTGACTTTGCCAGGGCATGCACAATGCAATGCGTTGACGCTTCACTACATGCCAATGCACTGCGTTGACGCAATACAATGTGACTTTGAAGGGCATGCACAATGCAATGCGTTGATGCTTCACTACATGCCACTGCACTGCGTTGACGCAATACAATGTGACTTTGAAGGCTGTGAACAACAAGGCATGTTGTACAGACTTTGATATAAAGCATGTAATGTAATATGGACAGTGTATACACTTAGCCTTTGAGGAACGATGTATAGACTTAGAACGTGAAGACAGGCTGTATATACTTGAAGAATAAGCTAGTGTATAGACTTGAAACATCTGAAACAATATACAGACTTGTAGATGCAAAGCCAATGTACAGACTTGTAGATGTGAAGCCAATGTACAGGCTTTGAGCTTCAAAGCACAATGTGCAGACTTTACCACTGTATAGACTTGAGGCTCTGAACGTAGGTAAAGACTGGCAGTCCAATGTATAGACTTTCTGAAAGAACGTCTGTATAGACTTGAAAGATCAAGACGCTAAGGAAGACGGACAATGTACAGACTTGCTGTAACAGTCTGATATACAGACTTCATGAAACTCTAGACACTGAATGTTGTACATACTTAGCCCATGCAATGAGATGCTAAATGAGACGGTGAATGAGACGCTGGACTCTATACAGACTTTGCCCAATGCCTGAGACGCTAACAAAGACGGATGATGTTCAGACTTGCTGAAAGACCGATGTACAGACTTGCCCAAATGCATGAGACGCTAACTAAGACGCTGGACTCTGTACAGACTTGAGCGATGTATGGGCTTAGCTTCGTGCAAGCTACAGTCCAATGTATGGACTTTGAAGTTCAACTGGTGAGTGTATAGACTTCACCAATGAGACGCTCACTGTACAGACTTTGCCTTAGACTCTAAATGAGACGGACAGTGTATAGACTTGGCCAATGCACTGTGGATGTATGGACTTTGACGCCTGCATGCTATGCAATGTGCACACTTGGTGACATCGCATGTTTGTGCAATGTGCAACCAGTGTATGGACTTGTCGTGCCTACACAGGGCGTTGTACACACTTGCTGCCTGAAGCTCATGTGCAAACTTTGATGCCCAATAGAGATGTACCTGATGCTAATGTGCAGACTTTGATGCCCAATCAGCGATGTATAGACTTTGAGACTTTGAGTGTGTGTTCAGTGTGAAAACAGGATAAAATGCATATAACACACAGACAATCTGATAAAGTAATTTCATCAAAACATAAACAGTGTTGCCAATCAATCAAAATAATGTGTTGCCATGTGAAGTAAAGTTACATGTCAACACCATCAACACAGAGGAGTCACAACAATCTCCCCCTTTTTGATGATGGCAACCCCCTATCATGTAGAGTAGTAACATCCTGTCATAAAGATGCAATTTTTGATAAGGACATGATTTGTTATTCAGTTTGTTATGCAGATGCATGTAGATGCTATGAATGACATGCTGCATGCTACAAAATGTAAGCAACTCCCTGCTAACAAAAATTTCCCCCTTTGCCATACCATGATGCAGATGCATACACTCCCCCTGAATCAGAATTCTCCCCCTGAACTGAATATTCTCCCCCTTTGTCATCAACAAATAAGAGGGAAAGTGAGTGCAAGTGAAGAAAGTTCAGCTGACTGGCATTCTTAGTAGTTCAGAAATTAAGCAGCTAAAGCACAGAACCTTCAGTCATATGAACTGAGAAACGGCTTAGAAATTGAAATTCTGGCTTAAAGGTTTAAATGAGAGTTCATGCACTACATTCATTGGATAAGGTAGATGTGCATGATAAAACAATAAACCATAGTCATATTTACATGAGAGATTCAGTTTCAGAATATCTTACTTTCATAGACTCAATAAAATGTGTTAAGAGAAACTATGTCATGTATTGAAATTAAACAATTGACATCCATGAAATTTTTTTGAAGGAACAGCATTTTTCAGTATTATTTCATTTAGGGCATTCAGGTACCAAAAGTCTTTTTGCGTAAGGGTATACGTTTATCAGACGCCAATACCCCTAGATACTCAACATGATGGACCATCTTGCCTATGATCAGATTCAGTAGAATTGATTGACACATTTTTGTGTGAGGGTACACGTTTATTAGACGCCAGTTACCCCCAGGTACTCAGTGAAAACAACCTACTGTTTTGATCATTTTATACAGAGATAGCTGATACACCTCATGACATGAGTGGTGTTCACTTCTTTTATGGATCACTCAGTTTCTCAGTGATTTACCAGTCATTGCTCTGTCAATGCTATTTTTCAAATGATTTTTAATGTTTTTCAATATCTTTCTTAGCTGCCCTTTATTTGTTTCAGAATGACTTGTTTAAGGACAATACACATACCTAGCTTCTCTAACATGATTTCAGATGAGTTTTCAGATTTCAGATATAATTAGCTTTGTCTGACATGAAATAAGATAAGGTTGAGAGCTTTATCAATTTTCAGCATCCTTATTTACTGATTGTAGTCTTTCAACTCTAAAGATTATAAATTTTAAACCATTAAGTCAGTTTTTAAGCAATTAAAGTTCTTATGAAAGAAGAAATCTGTTTTCTATATCTTAAGATTAGAACTGACTAAAAGATTGCCATACTGTCAGACTCAATCATTCAGAGTCAAGAATTGAATAGACAGCGTCGACGCTGGGAGTTCAAGGCGTCTACGCATCAGTTGAAGAGGCAACAGTATAAGACACTGAGATAGTGTCAGTGCGTTGACTCCATGCTATTGCAGCGTCAACTCATCAGAATAAAGAGATAGAGATATTCACAGATCTAGTTCACTACGTCAACGCCACATTATAGCAGCGTCGACGCAGCAGTTTACCTTGAAATTACTGACAAGACTCCCCCTGTCTATATGCATGCAATTTTTGCAAAAGATGACAGATCAGATGATTTTTTGAAGTTCATGCTTACTCAGACTATCTTATTGTGCAGTATGACCCATGCAGAAATATAGACATATCATGCATCTAGACATATATATGCGATGATGATCATGAGTGCAAATAAAAATATGAGAGTCATGCATTATCATAAGTCTGTTGCACAATGTTTATTCAATCTATCAACAGCAAGTCCAAATCAGAAGTTTATTCAAAGCAGCTCAAAAATTTTATTCAAGTCAACAAAAAGTTCATTCATTATGCTGAAATTTACACAAGCCAAGTTCTCTTCTAAAAATTTTAAAATTTTCATTTCCAAGTGGCTTAGTAAAGATATCAGCAACTTGTTTGTCTGTTTCAATGAACTCCAATTCAATTTCCTTTTTGTTCACAGCATCTCTCAGAAAATGATGTTTTATTTCTATGTGCTTAGTCCTAGAATGATGAACAGGATTTTTAGCAAGACATATGGCACTAGTATTATCACATAGAATTGGAATACATTCCAGTTTTATCTGATAATCATCTAGTTGGTGCTTAATCCAAAGTACTTGGGCAGCACAATTACCTGCTGCAACATATTCAGCCTCAGCTGTAGACAAGGCTACAGTGTGTTGCTTCTTAGATGCCCAAGATACTAGACAGCCACCAAGGAATTGATAGTAGCCACTAGTGCTTTTTCTATCTACTCGACACCCAGCATAATCAGCATCAGTGTAAGCTAGAAGCTCTAACTCACACCTAGCAAGATACCATAATCCTAGCTCTTGGGTGCCTAGCAGATATCTAAAAATCCTTTTCACTGCTTTAAAATGATTTTCTTTAGGACTGGCCTGAAACCTAGCACATAATCCTACAGCGAATTGAATATCAGGCCTAGATGCTGTTAAGTAGAGAAGGGATCCGATCATACCTCTGTATAACTTCTGGTCAAATGGGTTACCTTTAGTGTCTTCATCCAAGCTTGTAGAGGTACCCATTGGAGAAGCTATCTCTTTAAGGTTATCCATCTTGTATTTCTTGAGTAGATCCCTTGTGTACTTGGACTGAGTGATAAACATTCCATCCTTTGTTTGTGTAACCTGCAGTCCAAGAAACAATTTGAGCTCACCCATTGAGCTCATTTCAAACTCATTAGTCATTGTTTTAGAAAATTCCTCACACAATTTGGGGTTAGTTGACCCAAAAATGATATCATCCACATAAATCTGTACAATAAGAATTTCAGAATGACTCACCTTTGTAAACAAGGTCTGATCAACTACTCCTCTAGTGAAATTTTGATCAGTGAGAAACTTGCTCAACCTGTCGTACCAAGCTCTGGGAGCTTGCCTAAGACCATAGAGAGCTTTATTTAATTTGTAAACATGATTAGGAAAATCTAGACATTCAAATCCAGGGGGCTGTCTAACATAGACATCCTCATTAATTTCCCCATTCAAGAATGCAGATTTTACATCCATCTGCTGGAGGATTATACCTTGGGAACATGCATAAGCTAATAAAATTCTAACAGCTTCTAATCTGGCTACAGGGACAAATGACTCTTCAAAGTCAATACCAAACTCCTGGTTGTACCCCTGAGCAACAAGTCTGGCTTTATTTTTAATATTATTCCCTAATTCATCAGATTTATTCCTGAAGACCCACCTAGTCCCTATGACTGTTCCATGATCAGGAGGTGGGACCAAGTGCCACACCTTGTTCCTGTCGAACTGATTAAGCTTCTCATGCATGGCATTAATCCAATGCATATCCTCGAGGGCACAGTCAATGGACTTGGGTTCAATTTGAGAGACAAGAGCATATGCATTTAATTCATGTTGAATTCTCAGGTGGCCTCTAGTCCTAGGGGGGTCATGCAGATTTTCAATTACATTATCTACATGATGATCTTTAAGATATCTAATGTTAACAATTGAATTGTCATGTGTTTGATTTACCTCCCCCTGAATTGTAGGCTCCTCTTCATTAAGTTCTGTATGTCCTTCTTCATCCTCGGATTTGTCTGCAGGATCTCCTTCCTTCAAGATTTCACCATTGTCTTCATTCCTGCATTGACCAATGTTAGAATTTACCAAGGATTCATCAAAAACTTTGTGTGGAGATTCTTCAACAGTTTTAGAGTTCAGATTGTACACTCTATATGCTCGGGTGTTTTCAGAATAACCAAGAAAGATTCCTGGTTCACCTTTAGGTTCAAATTTATCAAGGTCTCTTTTATCATTTATATGAATAAAACATTTGCAACCAAAAACCTTGAAATGAGCAATAGAAGGTTTCTTACCCTTTAAGATCTCATATGGTGTTTGCTGGGTAGAAGGTCTTACCATGACTCTGTTAATTACATAACATGCAGTGTTCACTGCTTCAGCCCAAAATTTCCTTGGTAGACCACCTTCAACAAGAAGTGTACGACCCATCTCCACTAGGGTTCTGTTCCTTCTCTCCATAACCCCATTCTGCTCAGGTGTCCTTGGTGAGGAGTACCTATAGTTGATTCCATTTTACCTGCAGAGTTCATCAAACTGTGAGTTTTCAAACTCACCTCCATGATCAGTCAAAATGTTTTCAATTTTCTGATTTATTTTAACATAGAACTCCTGAAATTCTGAGAAGGCTTCACTCTTATTAGATAAGAAATAAACCCAAGTATACCTAAAAAAGTCATCTACCATGACAAACCCATACCTCCTTCCTGATAAGCTGACAGATCTGGTTGGCCCAAAAAGATCCATGTGTATCAGCTCATAGGGTTTTGAAGATAGATTTTCAGTTCTAGACTTAAATGACTTTCTAGTTATCTTTGATTGAGTGCATGCATCACAGATTTTATTTTCTTTCTTGAAGGCAACTTCAGGAAGTCCTCTAACCATGCTATGCTTGTTTAGTTTGTGCAAAATGGTATAACTAGCATGGCCTAACCTACGATGTCATAAAAATGCTAAATCTTCTCTGTTGGCAGTAAGACATAGGTTAGAATGCTGAATATCATCTAGATTTATCATGTATGTGTTATTTATTCTTTTTCCAGAGAATTTTACAATTTCGGAATCAGGTTCAAAAACCTTGCAGCATTGAGAATCAAATAAAACCTTATGACCCTTATCACACAACTGGCTGATACTAAGTAAATTGTAAGCTAACCCTTCAACCAGCACAACATCATCAATGTAGTAGGTATAACACTTACCTACCTTACCTGATCCAATGATCCTACCCTTTGTGTTGCTTCCAAAGGTGACAAGGCCTCCTAGCTTTTTAGTTAGCATACAATACTTGGCCTTATCTCCTATCATATGCCTGGAGCAGCCACTGTCCAAGTACCACAAGTTGCTCTTGGCTGCCAGGCATACCTGCACACACAATTAGGGCAAAGAGTTTGGAACCCAAGTCTGATTGGGCTCCAATGCAGATGAAGTGCAAGTAAAGAACGAAAGCATGGTTTTGGGAATCCACATTTGTTTGAAGCAGTTCTGTTTAGTGGATTTTCCAGATTTCTTTTTGTTTTGCTTTTTCTTGTTGACTTTCTTCTTATATGCACCAACAGAGTTATTCACAGAATTGTTGTTATTGTGCCAATGCTTCGGCCAGGTTGCATTCATAAAGTTTTGGCCATAGTAGTTCCTGGGCTGGCTGTGGAAATGTTGGTAATTCCTAGGCATCCGACTGCCATACCCATTTTCCCAATTTCTAACATAGGGTCTGTAAAAGTGTGTAGGTTGATGAACATACCTTGTATACATCCCTTGAGTTCTAGTCCACCCATGCCCATTAGGATAGATTGGCTGTGTGGGGTAGTGGGACTGAACTCTAGGTGGATTGAATTTGTTAGGCTGACTTCTGAAAATATTGTCTTCCTTGCACCCTTGACCCTGCTGACTGTAGACACGCCATTCCTGACGTCTCCTGAGAAAGTCTCATATTACTATACAACGCCCCGCAACGGCTTACGCATTTTGAATCACTCGAGTGCTTCCTTTTCTCGGGTCTTCTTCTGCCTTTTTCGGCATCCGGAATCGTCTCGTCACGGCATTCGGACGGCATCAACACCAGTCAGACGCATCAAGAGGTTCCGGAACCAAGATGTTGACTGCTGGGCGGCCGCCGATTGAGGACCCGGGTGGGTCTTAATGGGGGCGTCCAGGCCTCTGGACGCCCCCATATTTCTAATTTATTTTATTTTATTTTCTCAGGGCCCAAAACTAATTAATATATATATATATATATATATTAATGGAGGCGTCCAGGCCCCTGGACGCCTCCATAAAAATAATAATAAAAAAATGTTTGTAAAATGCCAGTTGGCATAAAAAAATAAATAAAATATATATATATATATATACATATTAATGGAGGCGTCCAGACCCCTGGACGCCTCCATAAAAACAAATAAAAAAATCAAAATGCCAGCCCTGGTATAAAAGACAAAAGAAAAATAAAAAATAATATAATTTTGGAGGCGTCCAGGCCCCTGGACGCCTCCATCAAAACCCTCACGGGCGCCGGCCACCGAACGACGGTTTGTCGTGTGTGAAAAAATCCAAAATATGGAGACGTCCAGCCAGCTGGATGCGCCCATTTCTGAATCACGGGGCGCCGCTCACAAAACCACGCGTTGTGCCAAACCGCGTGCGGCCGTCGTCGATTTTCGGTGGACCTGTTTGAGGCGTCCGGGACCCTGGACGCCTCCACAAAAATATTCTAAAAAAAATAAATAAATATACAATAAAATATTATTTCGGCCCTGATGGAGGTGTCCAGGGTCCTGGACGCCTCCACCCTCCGGAGCTCTATAAATAGAGGCCCACCCCCTCAGTTCTGGGAGAGCTCAGAAGTGATCCGATAGGCTGCCGGAGCCCAGAGGCTACGGAGTCATTTTCTAACCCGTGGGTTCTTTTGTAGGTGGAGGTTCTGCCGGCTTCTCGGGTGCCCACGCTCGCGAGAGGAAGGTCGTCTTCATCCACCGCGCTTCCACGTCGTCCCCACGCTGCCAGAGCTCCGCCGGATTTCACCCTCGGCTCCTCCAATAAGCCTTTTCTTCCCTTTTTTTCCATAGTTTTTTACATTCATCATACTGCATCCTCTATCCCCCTTCATAAGGGCGCCTCTTCTCTTATACTTCTTGCATCCATCATCTCATTTCCCTCCTACTCGAGTCCGAGAGGGATTTAAAAGATAACACCAACCAGGTGTGTGTCTTGCCATCATTTTATTATTTTTATCGCAAGGATTTGAATACTACCCCTCTATCTTTCTAATCCACTTGTCATTTGTTTGTCGTTATTTTGCAAGGGTAGCCGAGGAAAGCCCTCTCCGTCGGCCGGCCGGAGGGAGAGGAAGAAGCAACCCGCCATCTCCCGCTCCTGAGGTAGGCGCGATCACCTTCTTATTTTGGGGTCTTTCGGCCCCTGACGATCACATCTTATTTTCGAGGCCGCGGCGAGTCACTTCCCCAATGGCCGTTTAAATTTTCGTTCTTATATTCTCTTTATACTCTGTTATATTCTGCTCATATTCTCGAGGCCGCGGCGAGTCACTTCCCCAATGGCCGTTTAAATTCCCGTTCTTATATGTTATATTCTTATCTATTCGTGTTCTCGAGGCCGCGGCGAGTCACTTCCCCAATGGCCGTTTAAATTCACGTTCTTATACGTTATATTCTTATCTGTTTGTGTTCTCGAGGCCGCGGCGAGTCACTTCCCCAATGGCCGTTTAAATTCTCGCTCTTTGTATTCTCTCTATATTCTGTCATCTTATTATCTGCTCATATTCTCGAGGCTGCGGCGAGTCACTTCCCCAATGGCCGTTTCAATTCTTGTTATTTAATTTTTGCACCATTCCCGTCCCCCCGAGGCCGCGGCAAGTCACTTCCCGCTATGGCCGTTTAAACCCCATATTTTGCTATATCACACTTGTCCCGCTCGCCCCGCCGGAGCAATCTCCCGTGGTGGCCTCTTCTCTTATTTCTGTGTTGCAGCAAACAAACACCAAAAGAAAGAAGAGCCCGCGCGCGCTCCGCGTCCTCTCCGCTCTTCCCCGAACCACGTGACGGCGTTCACAGATTGGCGATCACGGTGGGACCTCTACTGCTTCCTTTCGGCTACCCTTGCAAGTTCGGCACCACCCGTGCCTCTCCACCTTCGCGCCCGCGCGCGCCCCCGTTGTGCTCACGGCAGCACCGTCAGTTTTGATTGGTTCTTTGTTTATTATATGTCTGTTATTTCTGTTGTTTTACCACTCCATATATCTGTCAGCATTCCATTGCATACATCCATTCCTCTTTTCTATCCTTTTTTTCATTTTTTGAGGATCACCCTTTCCCGGTGAAGGAAGGACTCTCCGTTTGGGAATTCCTCTCAACGGACTAGAATCTCCTACACTGGGACCTCCGTAAGTCCCCGACATCGAAGAATCTCCTCTTCGTTCACTGGGCTGGTTGTACCATTGAAGTTCCCCGGAGTTAGTCATTTCATTCGTGGTGAGACGAGAGACCCTAACTGACACGGCGGTGAAATAAAAATATACTAGGGTCCCCATTTTGTGTGAACTTCGGATCTCCCCATAAAAATACAAAAAAATCATCAAAATCAAAACACAAAAAAAAGGGCGTAAAGGCATCCACTTGTTTGATAATCTCTGCTACCTACTTGCTAGTGTATGTTTTTGCGTTCTGGAAAAACTGTGAGCATGTCTCACGAGTCTTTTGAGGAGAACCACCCTAGCCGTGGTTTGTCAGCCGACCCGCGAGTCTATGCTATGGACTCGGGTCCTTCTCATGACCCCTCGCATGAGGTGCAGGTTATTGCCGGGGACACGTCCCCGCCACAGGATATCACTTCCTTACTGGGCGTCCTCGCCAACACGGAGCTTACCTCTGAACAGCTCCGGGCCTTCCAGGCCATTCTAAAAGGGAAATCTGTTTCCCCCACGCCCCAGGAGTCAACTCCGGCCATCGCACCTCTCCAAGAGTCCGTGCAGGCCATTCCATCTCCCTCATTGGCGCAAGCCATCCAGTCTCCCTCGCTTCAAGGACAAGCGAGCCAACAACCACCCTCATTCCAGTTCCCATCACAATCTCAAACTCCCGTTGCTCCCCAGACACCGCTTCAGCCGGGGCCAACTGTCGGCGGTCCGACAGCTCCCTCTCATTCTGGGTTCCCCCCTCAAGTCTCCGGGAGACAGTTTCTCCCCCAGTGGCAAGTGCCACCTTCACCCCCAGAGGAGCTCGCCCAATCGCTCCTCAATAGGTTCAACCGCATGGACGAGCAGTTTCAAAATCTGAGAAGGATGGTGGACGTGAAAGCCACCTCGGAGGTTGCTTTGCCAATCCTTCCCGTCATTCATCTTCCTCCCTCCGAAATGCCCACGTACCGCAGATACAATGGTACCGGCAACCCCTTCATTCATCTCAAGGATTTCATGTATGAGTCCTCTTACTGGCAAAATGATCAGAGGTCCCTGGCATACCTCTTTCGGAGATCATTGGATGGTCCCGCGCTTGAGTGGTTCTATTCTCTGGAGCCCCGCGAGGCCGAGAATTTTGAAATAGTCCAGAGAAGGTTCTTGCAGAAATATAGGGATAGGGTCGGTCCCTCACTCTCCATTACCGACCTAGTGGCCGAAAAGATGAAACCCGACGAGGATTTTGTCCGATATGCTGATAGATGGAGGTCTCTGGCGGAAAGAATAAGGGATACCCTCTCCGAGCCCGAACAAGTGAAGATGATTGTGTCTAATGCAACCCCACAGTTCAGACATGTCCTGGCCATGAATAAACTTACTACAATGGAGGAACTCTATGAAAGGGCCCGATACATCCAAACCCAGCTAAAAGACTCCCCCATCATGAACATGTTTGAGTCACCGAAGCCCAAAGTGGTCAGAAAGACAGGCGCTGGTGTCCCGGGCGGAGCCACAGAAGGGGTCGTGACAAATGAGCAAGTCAGTGCGGTCAACAATGCCAACTATGCAGTCAACCCAAGGCCTCCACAAATGCCCCGACTTCCCCTTCAACCGGGTCCTTTCCCTCTTCGTCCTCCACCCCAAAATAATCCACCCCAGGATAATATGCCTCCATTACGCCAACCCCAGCAACAACAACCACAACCTCAGCAACAACAACCACCGCTTCAGTACAACCAAGTTCCACCCCCGGGGAACTATGGTCCCCAACAGCAACAAAGGAGGCCGCTTGGTCCCAAGAGAGCCTACTATCCACCATTGCCGGAAACCTTAGCAGACATTTTTAATGCCCTCATGGCATCAAACCAACTCGCCCTACCCAGAGAAAGGCCCGCGTGGCCCCCCAATGTTGATACCTCCAAATACTGCGTCTACCACAGGCAGCCGGGACACACAGTGGATTACTGCTTCCATTTCAAAGATTACATCCATGATATGAATGATGAACATCAAATAGATTGGGATGAGATGAGACGATACGTCGCGGCTCTTAAGGCTAGGAGACCTCCTCATAGGCCACAGCAGTAGTTACAACAGCAACAGCAACAGCAACCACAACAACAACAACAGGCTCAGCAGGCCCCACAACAACAGCCCGACATGGGCATAATCCAGAATCCACTACCGGAGCACCAACAGCCCAATCATCAGGTTAACCCCATCTCCTCCTTCCCGGAAGTCGGGAGAGAGCAGGTGTGGCACCAGGAAAGTACCTCCATTCTTTATACCTCCAACCCTATCGTCATGCAACCCCCTCACCTTGCCCGGGTAGCACCTCTCTCTCATCAACCCGCGCCAGTATCACCATCATCATTTCCACTACCATTACGCCCTCTCATCCGCACCCCGACCTCCTATCAACCGACACTCTCCACTACGCCTTCACACCCTCTCATCTTCTCTCACTCCCCCACTTTACCACCCACCTCTACCACATTTACCCCTACACCTTCTAAACCCCTTATCATCCGTCAATCATACATAACCCCGTCTTTCTCCACCACATCACCACTAATACCTTCAAAACCACTCATTAACCATCACCCACTTCAAAATCATTGCCCACTTCAAGCCCTACCCACTCCTACTTCGTCTCCACCGCCACCTTCTAGACCCCTTATCCTTCATAATCCACGCAATATCCCCTCTACCTCCACCATGCCGCCACCTAACAAACCCCTCATCAGAATCCCTGCTCCTGTCATCACCCCTGCTTCATCAACCATTCCTCCACTACTACCCCTCAAACCCCTGTTAAAACCCACTGCTACCCCCACAGAGGTACAAAAGCCGCAGGTAATGGTGCTCCGGAGTGGAATGATTTTCCACAGGGTTTTCCCCCACAATAGTCAGAATCCTGAGCTATCTCAGCCAGAGAAGGATGATGGAGAACAACCAGAAAGAGCTATCCCTGGAACACAGTATGATCTATTGAAACACCTGGATAAGACACCTGCTCGGATCTCCATCCTGGAGCTACTTCAAAGATCCACATCCCACCAGGCAGCCTTAATGGAGTACCTTCAAAGGGTCATGGTGAACGAGGACCTCCCTGTAGAAACGATTTTGACCGTCCTGACCCCAACAGACACACAACCGGCCATCATGTTCCACAACTACGAGCTCGCTCCCAAGGAAGCTCAGAAATATGCATTGTGCATTTCAATAAAAATTAATGGGGTATCCATAAACCCGTGTCTTGTGGACACGGGTGCGTCCATAATTGTGATCTCCATGTGCACTCTTCAGTTGTGTGGGATCGACGAGGAACAAATAAGACCTTCCTCGATCACGGTCACGGCCTATGACAATAGCAAAAGGCCGCCGCAGGGGATGATTATCCTGAAGGCAGAACTAGGTCCCATGTCAATTCCCACGGAATTCCATGTCCTCGACATGGACCCCACATTTAAGGCTATACTGGGTCACCCTTACATCGAAGCCATGGACGCTGTGCCTTCCACCAACCATCAGTGCCTGAAGTTTCCTTACAATGGGAGAATTATTAAAGTAGTCAGTACACCTGTCCTTCACACAGTGGATGCTATCAACACCTCTCTGCCTTCTGTTTGGCCGTCTCATCGGCCCATATTGTCACTGCTGGACGTACGTGATCCATCTCATGTTCCACTAGCACCAAAGGAGCCGGTCAGGGCAACCACAACATCATGTCTCCCTTTTCACTCCAAAGGTTGGGAGATTATGAGGAACATCGGCTATCAACAAGGAAAAGGTCTGGGCGCACAGTTACAGGGTATGCTCAAACCGTCAAAGGAAATTAGGCCGAACCGCAGGTTTGGCCTGGGCTTCAAAGGACCGTTCAAGGCAGATTGGAAGCCCCTCACGTGGACTCTATCAAACCACTTCAACAGAGGGCCCGTTGTTCAGATGGGAGATCACCCACGAGAAGCATATGGGGGATCACATGCTGTATATTTGGCCGAAAAATGTCCGAGGATCACCAAAAGAGGCAAGATCAAAGATCCGGAATGCGAGTGGAACAAATGGTTCGACATACAGGACATTTCCGTTGCACTGGAAAGGATGTTCTCATCTCCGCAGCTTGAAGGACCACCATTGATCTCCGAAATACCAGAGAATATTACCACTCTTGCCAAGGTTCCAAACTATCCTTGTCCTCGCCAGAAGGACTCTGTCATCGACGGATCTTCATCCGTCCTCAACATTGCCGTCGACGGCTCATTAGCCGCCATCCTCTCCATCCAATCGTCTCAGCCTTTGCTGATATCTTCTTCCTGGGCCAGACAATTGTCTGATGATCTTCCCAGGTCCCCTTCTTTGCTTACATACCTGCGCGGGCTTTTCAACCCGCGCCAGGTCTTCAACCATGATCTGCTCTATGAGCCTCACAATCCTCTAGCCATAACCCCTTTTCTCTCTCCTCCAATCTCTTTTCACTGCTTTGTCATTAAAAATGAAAACGAAAAAAAAATGTCAATTTTCAAACTCCCCAACAACACATCTTCGTTGAGGAAACCTCCTACATCTCCCACGGGTGCGTACCGCCTTGCGGACCACCCGTCCAAGGTCCGATGAGCGACCTTTTCTACCCCTCCTCTGAGGGGTCTTCTCCTGTACATTCTACACCATCCTCTTCATCTTCCTCTTCTTCTGTAAATATCGTCAGTCAATCTAGGAATGATAGGCCAAGGGTAGTACCTAGGAAGAAATCCAAGGGTAGGCAGATCCCTCGTCGATTCCTTCTGGATTTGGCCGCCAGGTGTCAGGCCCTTCTTGCCATCCCCCAGTTGTTAGAAAATCCCATCCAGCTACCCAAAATAGAATGCGAGGGCAACTGTGCATCTGATGAAGGGTATGGAGTCTACGAGATCACGGATGAAGAATGCCCCACTGAAGATGAGGGTGAAGAATATGAGGATGCGGCGGGCGCATACGCTAGTGGAATGAGGAGATTCGACGAGCCGTCAACCGCCGTAGAAGAATCCACCAAAGAAGTCAACTTGGGAACTGAGGAAGACCCTAGGATCATCCTCATAAGTGACAACCTACCACCCTCTGAAGAAGAGGCATTAATTGAGGTTCTCAAGGAATATAAGGACACGTTTGCATGGAGCTACGAGGATATGCCGGGTCTAGATTCAACCTTGGTCGAACACCGTTTAACCCTAAAACCTGGGTCCATCTCGGTAAAATAAAGGTTAAGGCGTTTCCACCCTCAGATGGCTTTGAAAATGAAGGAAGAGGTCGATAAGCTCCACAAAGCCAGGTTCATTAGAGTCGTTCTTTATCCTCAATGGGTGGCGAACATTGTCCCGGTCATGAAAAAAGATGGGAAAGTAAGGATTTGCATCGACTTCCTGGACCTTAACCGCACGTGTCCAAAGGATGATTTTTCCTTACCTCACATTGATGTACTGATTGATAACACGGCAGGCTATGAAACCCTCTCTTTCATGGATGGATTTTCAGGATACAACCAAATTCGTTTGGCAGAAGAGGATCAGGAAAAGACGTCATTCACTACCCCTTGGGGAACATATTGTTACGTGGTCATGCCGTTCGGATTAAAGAATGCTGGAGCTACATACCAAAGAGCGATGATGGCCATATTTCATGACATGATGCACATATATCTGGAAGTGTATGTGGATGACTTATTAGTGAAATCAAGGACCAGGATGGAACATCCAGAAGTTTTGGCTAAGGTCTTGCAAAGGTCAAGAGAGTTCCAATTGAAAATGAACCCGAAAAAGTGTGTGTTTGGTGTGTCGTCGGATAAATTGCTGGGGTTCATTGTGAGTGAAAGAGGGATCGAGATAGATCCCAACAAAGCTAAGGCCATCAGGGATATGCCGCCTCCCAAGAATTTGAGGGAAGTTCGAGGTTTAATCGGGAGGTTGCAGTTTATTCATCGGTTTGTGTCTCAACATTCACAAAGGTGTAGACCTCTCTACGAGTTGACCAAGCCAGGAGTAGAATTCCACTGGAATTCTAAATGTCAAAAAGCTTTTGAAGGGTTGAAGGAATATCTGGCTAGTCCACCCGTTCTCATTCCACCCAAACCAGAAAAACCTCTGATCCTTTACGTCTCAGTCTTGGATGACTCCGTGGGAGCCGTCTTCGCACAAGCTGATGAAGAAGGCAAGGAACGGGTAACCTATTACTTGTCCAAACTTCTCAATCCCTGTGAGCAGAAGTACACCGGCATGGAGAAAACCTGTGCTGCCCTCGTTTGGGTAGTGTAGAAATTGAAGCACTACTTCTTGGCTCACGAAGTCCATTTGATTGCTCGAATGAATCCTATCAAATTCCTTCTGGAGAAAGCCGTCCTTACGGATAGGCTAGCACGTTGGCAAAGTTTTCTCTCTCAATTCGACATCACCTACATCCAGCAAAAGGTGATTAAAGGCTATGCCATAGCCGAGCATCTCGCTCACCATCCTCTTCCCAAGTTCGATCCCGTCCAATCAGAGTTTCCAGATGAGGAACTAATGTCCGTCAACCAATCAGATGAGCCAATGTGGACACTATATTTTGATGGAGCTCTGAATTCTCAAGGGAGAGGAATCGGCATCGCCCTCCTGTCACCTGAAGGCCTCACATTCTCATTAGCATACCAGCTCAAATTTCCAGTTACCAACAATATAGCCGAATATGAAGCTCTTCTAGCTGGCCTAGAACTCACTCATTCTTTTCGTATCACTGAGTTGCGAGTCGTAGGTGATAGTCAACTCATCCTTCGCCAGGTGCTCACTAAGTATCGCACTCGCGATCCCAAACTCAAGCCATACCAAGAACTCACTGCTGCCTTTGCCAAACTATTCGCCAAACTGATCTTTGTTCATATCCCTCGTCATCAGAATATTCTCGTCGATGCCCTCGCCTCGTTGGCATCATCCATAAGGTTCCCTCTAGGAAGATGGTTTAAGTCCATTTCCATCTACAAACTTCATGCTCCTACAATCGATGATGCTTCCTACGTAAACATCAAAGACAGGATAGCAAGGAAGATCCTGCAGGAAGATATCCTTGAAAAGAGAGAAATCATGTTGGCAGAGGCCGAAGAAGAACTGACTGATCAAGAGAAACCATGGTTCTATGAAATCGTCAAATACTGCCAAGATCAGTCTTATCCTGAAGGGGCCACCACAGAGGACAAGAAAGCCATAAGAAGGGTGGCTCAGAAATATACTTTGGTTGGAGGTCTACTCTATAGGAGAAGCCTTACTAGTATTCTGTTAAGATGTCTTGGCGACGACGAGGTTTGGAAATGTGTAGAGGAGACGCACTCGGGTGTGTGCGGTGGCCACGTGAATAGTCAGATGCTCGCCAAGAAGATCATTCGGCAAGGCTTTTACTGGCCCACTATGGAAGAGGATTGTGCTGTCTATGTCCGTAGGTGTGTCAAGTGTCAACTTCACGCCGATAAAATCCATTCACCATCTTCCTCACTTCACCCAATATCCTCCCCGTGGCCTTTCTCCATGTGGGCATTCGACATCATTGGTCCCCTAGGTGATCCCAATTCCCTCATCAAGCAGAAATCTTTCATCCTTACTGCGATGGAATACTTCACCAAATGGGCCGAAGCCGAAGCTTACGCGGAAATCAAGGCGTCAACAGTCTGCAAGTTCATCATGAAGAACATTCTCGCCAGATTCGGCATCCCAAGCACGATCGTCACCGATAATGGGCCACAATTCATTTCTCAGGACCTACAGGACCTCTGCAAAAGGTACGCAATTGCATTGCATCATTCATCGCCATATTACCCACAAGGTAACGGCCAAGCGGAGGCCACCAATAAAACATTGCTCAAAATCATCAAAAAAACCTGCGAGTCTAGTAAGTTTTCAGACTGGCCAGAAAAGCTTATCGAAGCTCTATGGGCCTATCGCACTTCAATCCGTACCCCCACCGGGCAGACTCCATTTGCCCTCACTTATGGTATGGAAGCGGTAGTCCCGTACGAGACTCTGATCCCTTCTCTCAGGGTACAATTGGACGAGGAATTTCCCCTCGACGATCGTCGTAATTCACTCCTCGCCCAGTTGGAACTCTTGGATGAGAAGCGGCTGGCCGCAGCCGAACACGCGCGTGTGTATCAAAATAGACTCGCTCGCTTTTACCAAAAGAAAGTCGTTGAGAGAAAATTCAAAGTCGGTGAGATGGTCGTAAAAAGAATTTTTGTCAAACCTAGAGGGCCGCGTTCTAAGCTCCAACCCAATTGGGAAGGACCATTTGTAATTCAAGCCGTGTACCCTGGCAACGCCTACAAGCTAGTCAACGCCGAAGGGATCGAGTTATCCCACCCTTGGAATGGGCTTTATCTTAAGAAATACTACCCTTAGTACAAAACAAAAAAAATGATGAAAAGATAAAAAACATCAAAAATAAAGAAATATTGAAAACCACTAAAAATATGGAAAATTCAAAATGCCGATGCCTGGCAGTCACCATGTAGTTAAGTCCCTGCATCTAACCTTCATGTTAGGATAGGGCCCATTGAGGCTTGGTAGGCACCGGGTCTTGGTTTGCCAGAACCGTGGAGATCCCTGTCCGGCCACGTCGGCCTATGCTCGCTCGAAGAAAGCTAACATGTGCTCACTTATGTATTTTACTCAAAAAAGTCGGTAGCATCACCTACGGTGGGGCCCCACCCAGAAGATCTCCGGAAGCTGTAATCTTTATTCTTTTCTCTTCGACCAAATGAGACAGTCGGCGCCCTTAAAACGCTGAGCATGAGAAACCGAAACTCAAACCCCAAAGGCAAGAGTAGGATCCATTTCCTCGAGCATCGATCAGAGCACGAGAAGAGGGCACTGTCCCCGCAAGCATACGAAAAGGGAGCCCACAAACGTCAAACGACTATATCTCCCTCACAAAAAGAAATACAAAATCAAAAGAAAAGCCTGGTCGTGACCGTGCCTGGTGCGATAAATCGAACCCCTCAAAGCAAAAGTCTGAATCCACAAAGGGGGGCCGTGGAATGTAAATGCTCGAGATTTAGTCTGAAGTTGTCTGAAAGGAAAGAGTTGATGGGCCCTTATTCGCTCGCCGGGTTAACGGCTTTGCCGGTCCTCTTAGGAGGTTTATCCCCTACGCTCTTCCTTCTTCCTCTAGAGATGAACGTTCGATGGAGTTTCTGAAGGGTAAAAACCACCTAGGGTCTGCGACCTTATTTTAATATACACATATGGTTGCCTACTTTGAAAAGTAAAAGCTATCACTGCGAAGGAGTCTCCGTGTTTCTGGCTGGTCAAGACCCCTGTTTACCACCTTGATGTCTTTTTGTTTAACCTCGGGCTTAGGCCAATGCAAGCGCGTCACCTATGGGTGCGACGGCGTCTGATTCCGGGTCAGCGTCGCGCGGTTGGTCATTAGGGTTCCAGGGTGTTCCATCATATACCATCTAGAGTTGTGAGGAAACAGACCCGGGTCGGGCAAATCATTTACCTCGAACACCTTTTGGGTGAATCCCTGTGGTCGGAAGCGACTGGGAGCCTAAGCATGGCATGACGGTATTGTCATCAGGGTAAGTCTTAGCCGGCGGGATCATCATTCGAGGGGTCTAGAGGCCCAAATCAACCTAGATATGCACTTAGGATACCTGGGAGGTTAGTAAGAAACCCCTGTTCTCACGAAGGTTAGGTGCCATTTGGGTGCTTGCCGGGCATTAGCAATAAATTTTTTTTGAAATGATAAAAGCACAAAAAAAATGGAAAAGAGAAATGTACATATTTGCAAACAAAAAAAATCTTTTTTATGATAAAAAAAATGCCAAATATAAAAAAGAAAACAAATTAATTTTGCATGATTACATTTGCGTGCAGCATCTCACTTTTAATACCGTTTGCATTCGTGTACTTGCCTGTCGCATTTATCATCACCGCATCTTTCCCTTGCCTTCGTTAAATAAAGGCTTGGCCCCTTGACCAGTTATCAAGGACAGTCACAGTGACCATTTGCTTATTGAGCAAGGGGCCAAGTCAGAACAGAAATTCTGATTTGTTTGTTTCAGTGATGTGTGCAGGCAACAGAAGCATAGGTGAAAAACAAACAAACCGAACCTTGTGTTTTATTCTAAAAATCAAAAAATTACATCAAGTTCCGCCCTCTCTCTCTGCATTACTCGTCCCACTACTCTCCGGACAAAACACTCTCAAAGATGCTACCCAACTACGAAAAGCGGTACTCCTACCGCTCTGTACTCCTCTTCCTATTCCCGCATCCCGGCGTTGATCTACGGAAGCAGTAGAGAAGCTACCAACACGAAAGCCACGCTCTCGTGCTCCTCGGTAGCGCTCCTCACCATCTCTCAGCCACTATTCAGCAAGGCCAAGGCTGATTCGGAGTTCGAATAGTTGGGCCTCCATGGCCCTTCGTTCCTCCCTTTCAGTCAATCTGTTGGCTCTTTCTCTCTCCGCGTCTCTTTCTCTCTCTGCACGTTCTCTCTCACGGTCTTCCCTCTCCAACTGGAGAGTGATCCTCAGTTCCACGGCATCCCTAGAGGAGTCGTCATCAGGATGACGCCGCATTTCCCTCTCCAGTTCTGCTATCCTAGCCTCCTTCTGCGCAGCTTGGGCAAGCGCTCCTTCCGTCTCCTTTTCCTGCCAAATGTACCATCTCAGATACGCGATAAGGCGTAAACCAAGAGAACCCACACTGAAACTTTTACCTATATACAGAGCATCCCTTCTGCCTCTGCGGCACGCTGCGTGGCATGAGCAAGTTGCTCATGAAGCGAGTCAAGTTCTGAGGTGGGAATCCACAAGCTGGAAGAGGCACCACCCACTCCCATCGCTGGGGAAGCCGCGCCAATCTGGGCATGCTACGACCACGTGAATTAGCAGCCAACATCTGGAATCTGGGGTTTTAATTAGGAACGTACTGTACACCTACCAAGGCGCTCGTAGCTCCGCGGGCATCGCCCGACTGTTGTTCCATCTCTGCCAAGCGAGTTCGTAAATTCGCTATCATGGCATCCCGGACATCCTGCAGCCATACGAGTCAGCATTTCCACCAGAAAATCAAAAAAGGAGAAAGAAGAAAAGAGAAAAAGGGGAAACCTACCTCCACAAGTCCCCGGGGTTGGAGCCGCTCTGCGTACTTTATCCTATATAGACGCAAGTAGTCTTCGCTATCCCGCGCCTGCGATTCTACAATCATGCCACCCCGTTGCCAATCTTCGTACTGTTCGGGGAATCGCACGCGCCAGTCAATACAGGTCGCCGGTCCCCGCGTCTTTCTCCCGACACGAGGTGGCGCAGCCGTATCCACCCATTCCTGAGCCAGTCCTAAAGTCCTCATAACCAATCGTAGCCGAAGTGGCTCGATTTCATTCAGGCAGTGCATCCACAGTTCCCGTCCGAACCGGGCACGACTTGCTAGAACCCACGGCTGGTCGGCATCGACCATGTCTGAGTAGGGTCTCCAGTTTACCATCGCTGCAGGGAACTCCTGTAGCTCCCGCCTTAGCACCATCAGTTGGTAGGTTAGGGGTGCCGCACTCATGATGGGTTCCCACCGCCTGGCTAGCGGCACCATCGCAGGTCGCCAATGCCGAGCGCTCCCCATAGGGAGGTAATAATAGCTCCACAGCTGCTCGACGCAGGTCATCAGAACTTTGCAAAAACACAAAAAAAAAATACAAAACAAGCAAAACCAAAAATACCTGGATGAATGGTGTGAAACCACTCACAGTCATCTCACGATCCGTTTCTTGGAATAGGCCTGCAAACAAGTGTGCTAACATGGCGGCTCCCCAGGCATAATACCCTACTCTTTCAAGGTCTGACAGCAGCTCCAGGAAGTAACATTGGATACCGTCCCCTTTCGAGCTCAATACCAATCTCCCCAAAAGGAAGAGGAGAAATCTCCTCAAATCTATGTTGCATCTTTCCCAGTCGCCGAAATCTGTGCAGTACACGGCGCGGCATCCTATTTCTATCCTTTCCATGAACTCTTCTGAGGATTCATCGTCCCGCCGACGAGTGTCAGTGAGCCCTAATGCATCCATCAGGGACGCCCTAGCTACCGACCTATTTTTTTCGACCATCCAGGTCCAAACCCAGTAACTTCTGGGCACCTTCTCTGTAGTCCGCGTAAGTGACTCCGGTCACTGCCTCACCCTCTACCTTCAGGCTTGTGATCCGGACCACATCCTCCAAGCTGGGCACCATGTGCCCCCAGGGCATCAGGAATGCCCGGCTCACTGGGTCCCATCTCTCACACAAGGCTTGGATCAGAACCAGGTCGGGCTTGATCGGCTCGATCCGAAGAAAGGTACCAAATCCCATCACGTCTAGCCTCGCCTTCTGAAAATCTGGGAGGCCCCTGTACGCTGCTACTACCAACTCCCATAAGATTTGTGATTTCATCACAACCTACACATACAAGGAATGGGGGTGAGGTTTGGTCGGAAGAAAGGAAGAAAGAATGAGAAAAGGGCAAGAAAACTTGGCTTACGAGTTGTGATTGGGCCCTTTCGCTGAAGTGCCCTTCAAGGTCTGAAAGCCTCCTGGAACTACTACCACTGGACCTGCTTCTCTTCGAGGAATGGGAAGATTCGCCCTCCATCCAACTCTCGAATTTTGAACTCCTCCTCTCCCGTGAGAACTTGTGCTCCTCGAGTTAGCTCTCGATATAGCTGGGAAGATAAAAGGGACAAGAATTTATAGAAATGGAAGGAGTGCGGGCCAAGATTGCCTCCATCACCTGTCAAGATAGCCCTCGCAATGAGGCACCGGCCAAGCGGTCCCATGTGTCGCTTCACCGCTCGCACAGGGTGATTGACTGGACGAAGAATAGGACGAATAGCCCCTATGTTGTCTAGGGATACCCTATCATGATTTGGAGGACGTCCGCAAAATTTGACATAACATCCGGGAAAAGGAACTAGGGCCGTCATTATTGACTTCGACGGCAGATTCCTGTGGAAATGGTCACAACAAGACGCGATTCTCGCTCGGGACGGAGTCTCGGCAGACCCATCACATGGGAACAGTGCAAAGGAGAAGAAGTGTAGGGAAGAAGGAACGCACAAAAGAACAAATAACAGCAGAAAATCAAATCATTCCATTCATAATTCTACATAAGCTGTCACAAACACTACAATCATAGAGAGGTGGCGGGTCCACTAGCTCGCCAATCCTCACCATCACTCATCTCTCTGGGCACTCTCCTCCTCTCCCCCGAGGTGAGGGTCCCTCAGAAGCCTCCGGGATCCCCGTGCAGTAGCACCTGCCTCGCCTCTGGGCGCCTGCTCCGCAGCAGTGACTCGCTGCTCCTCCCCTGGCGTGGCGAAGAAGCCACTGGCAGCAAAGCGACCGGACTGGCGGAGTCGCTCCCCGAACTCTCGCGCTCTCTCGTAGCGCGTCTCCATCCCTCCTAGCCTCTGCACGACGGCCTGAAGGCCCAGCTGGAGCTCCCTCACTTGGGCCTCCAAGGCCCTCCTCTCGGTCAGATCCCGCTGTCGCTCGGACCTTCTCTCGGCTTTCTCTCTCTCTGCCTCTCTCCTCATCATCTGCAGAAGAACCCTTAACTCCAGGATGTCTGGAGAAGGTCTCTCCTCACCGCGATGCCGCAGCTCCGCTACAGTCGCCACCCAGGCGTCACGCTCCTCTTCCGCCCGGGTCGCGCGGGCTACCGCACCGGCAAGTTACTCCCGAAGGGAGGCAATCTCGAGAAAAGGCACCGAGGAACTGGAAGATCCGCCAGCCACTCCCACCGTCGCTGTCTGCTGGGCACGCTGTAACAATATAAACAACGGCCGTCGGTGAAACTCCAAAATCTGAAGTTAAAAGTGCGGCACGTAACTTACCAGGAGCGACAGCTCATGTTGAGCGACGGCCAGCTACCGCCTAGTCTCTGACAGTTGGGCGCGCTAGCCGCCGATGCCACGCGTGTCCCCAGCTTGGGGAAGCCCCGCGTAACTCTCTCTCTGCCGCCGCAGGAAGTCGGCACTGTCCTACACCAGTACACCCCCTTGCTGTCCAGGGAGACGTACGGGCCACTCCTCGAGCCTCGCCTTGCCGCGACTCTCCCTCCTGATGCGGCTCGGCTCGTCCGCACTCGCCCACTCATCGTCCAGACCCAGGGTCCTTGCCATATCCTGCACCAAGAAAGGGGTCCCACATCAGTCAAAAGGAACGCGTCCCCTGTCTAGGACGCGTCCATCATTTGAGTGCAACACTCGCCGAACCCTTTCCCCCTCGCGCGGCTCGCTTCAAAACCCAAAATAAATTAAAAGAGGAAGAGATCGAAGCACCTACCGGACCGTGTTCACCTCCTCCCACGCCATCGGGCCCCTCAGGTCCCTCGGGGGCCCGGAGCGGCCCTTCCTCCTCCATGGACGCCGTTCCGTGCTCGGGCGCGTCCCTCCTTGGGCGAGGGGTCCCGCGTCCCTCTCCACCTTCACCGTGGTCAGGCCCACCGAACTCCATCGATCAAAAGAGGAGGAAGACGAGAAAGGGGGCAAGCAAGTTTCGGCAGAAGGCGGGCTCGTTTGCGGGTAAGGCACGGGAGAAGAAAGGCCACCCGACACTTTAAATTTGAATTCAAAGATTAAGACGCGTCCTTGCGCCTGGACGCACCCAAAAGGGGGAAAAGGAAACAAAATCCCCCCGTGCAAAGCGTAGTTCCCCGCTGTTCAGGGCAAGGTCTCGCGGAGCGTGCCTCAAAGGACAACTCAGTGCAAAGAAGAAAGTGTGGGAGAGAGAAAAGTACACACAACACAAAAAAGCCATTTCCATTTCATATAATAGCCGAAAGTACATCATACAGTGAGAAGGGTGACGTACAAGCAACTCTCTAACTCTCACCGTCACCCTCCTGGTCATCTCCTTCCTCCCTCCTCTGACGGGGATCCCTAGGGGGCCTCTCCGACCTCTGTGAACCCTGAGAAGCCGTGCTCGCCTCTCCAGGTGGCACCATGCCAGCCTCCAAGGTACGGCGACGCTGCTCGGCCGAGGAAACTAGAAAACTGCCCACAGAAAAGGAACCGGACTGACGAAGTCACGCACCACGCTCCTTCGCCCTCTGATACCGCTCCTCACTCTCCCGAAGTCTCCCCTCCGCCGTGCCAAGACTCAGCCGGAGCTCCGACACCTGGGCCACCAGAGCTCTCCTCTCGTCCCAATCTCGATATCGCTCTGCCATCCTGTACTCCCTTTCTTTCTCCATGGTCTCCCTATCCCTCTCCCTCTCTCTCTCTAGGGTCTCCCTATCCCACTCCCTCTCTCTCTCCATGGTCTCCCTATCCCTCTCCCTCTCCTCTCTCTCTCTCACCGCCTCCCTCCTCGACAGCTCGAGGGTGATCCGCAGATCCAGCACGTCACGAGGGAGCTCCTCAGCCTCCCGTCGACGCTCCTCCTCCAGCTCCGCAATCCGGGCATCACGCTCTGCCACCCAGGCATCGCGCTCTGCCACCCAGGCATCGCGCTCCTGCTCAGCACGAACAGCACGGGCCAGGGCCTCCCGAATCTCGGCCACCTGTCAAAGCACGCATGCACCGTAAGAGAACAGTGATAGAAGGAAAGCAGCTAGAAAAGGGTCGGGGCCAAGCAAACACTCACTCGAGCCTCGCGGTCACGCTCGGCCTCCTCAGCCCGAGCCACCGCGTGCGCCAGCTGCTCCTGGAGGGCAGAAACCTCCGGAGGAGGGCCCCGCGAACTGGAACCCGCTCCACCAGTCATCCCTGCTGCCGCTGTCTGGTGGGCCCGCTGAAACGCGGGGCAAACGTCAGTCAAAGGCTAAGCATCAAAAATCCAGGTCACAAAAAAAATGCATTGCATAGGCTCACCAGGATCTCCAACTCCTGTCGGATGGCCACCAACTGCCGCCTAGCGTCCGCCAGCTGGGCCCGCAGGTCGGCAATCATGTTGTCACGAGCATCCTGCATTGCACATAAGTCAGTACCATATGCATATACATATAGAAGGGTGAAGCATTTTCATTTCACACTTACCCCTGCCATACCGCCGAAGGAGAGGCGGTCCCCGTACGTAGCTTGATATCGTCTCATGTAATCTGTGCTGTCCTGTACATGGGACACCACTGGGACCCCGCCCTGCTGCCAGTCCTGGTACTGTGCTGGGAAGCGCGTACACCAGTCCACAATCTTCGCCTTCCCCTTGGTCTTCCGCCCAATGCGGGCCGGCGCATCTACGTCAACCCACTCCTGGGCCAGCCCCAACGTCCTCATGACCAGTCTAAGCCGCAGCGGCTCAATCTCGTTCAGGCAATGGACCCACACGTCCCGCCTGAAGCGAGGAAGACCCGCTACAACCCAGGGCTGGCCAGCATCACCCATGCCCAGGTAGGGCCTCCACACCACCTGCATCACCATACATACATCATATTAGTTACCATTCAGTCACACGCATAAACACAAAAAAAATCATACGCATCATACCATGGCCTCGGGATACTCGCTCAGCTCCCGACGAAGTGACGCCAGCTGGTAGCCGTGGGGTGCTGCAACCACGACCGGCCTCCACTGCCGCGCCAGAGGCACGGCCCTCCTGTTCCCATGCCTAGCCCTCCCCATCGGAAATAGTAATAGCTCCACACCTGCATCCATCATACATCATTAGTACAATAATTACATATTTAACTGTGGGAATGCATAAATAAAATGTTTACCTGGAGGAAAGGTGCGAAGCCGCTGACTGTCATCTCCTTCTCTGAAGTCTGGGAGAGATCAGCAATCAAATGGGCAAGCAGAGCCGCTCCCCACGCGTAGTGTCCCACTCTGTCCAGATCCGCCAAGATCCCGAGGAAACGGCAGTGGATGCCATCCCCCTTCGTCCCCAGCAGAAGGCGGCCCAGGAAGAAGAAAAGAAACCTCCGAAGATCTAGGTCCACCAGCTCCCTCTCGCTCGAAATCCTGGGTGAAAGCTGCACGAGCATCCCCCTCCAGTCGAGCCAAGAACTCCGCTCCAGTCTCGCTAACCCGCTGGCGCGGGTCGACGAATCCGAGCGCCTCCATGATCTCCACTCGGCCGACTACCTTGTTGTCTCTATCAGTCACGCTCGTCTCTAACCACAGCAGGTCCAGGGCACTCTCTCGGTAGTCGGGGTAGGTGACCCCGCTGACTGCCTCTCCGTCAACCCGTAGCCCGGTAATCCGAGCCACGTCCTCTAGTGTCGGCACCATGTGCCCCCAGGGCATCAAAAACGCCCGGCTCGGTGCGTGCCACCGCTCCCTCAATGCCTGGATAAGAGGAAGGTCGAGCCGGAAGGGCTCGATCCTAAGGAAAGCTCCAAAGCCCATGGCGTCCACACACGCCCTCTGGAAATTCGGCAGCCCACGGTATGCTGCCACCACCAGGGACCAGCTAATCCAGCCCTTCATCACGCCCTGCAAACCACAAAACTAACAAAGAACACATCAGCATCATGAACAGTAATAAACAATAACACTGTATATATACTACTTATTCTTTTTATTTTATTTTTACTTTTTTAAAATATTTATATTTTCTTGTGGAGGCGTCCAATTCCCTGGACGCCTCCTTCCAATTTACATTTTTCCTTTTTTAGAAAAAACCCAAAACAAAATTTATTAATAATATGTATATTTTTATGGAGGCGTCCAGGGCATAGGACGCCTCCTTATTTTTTAATTTTATTTTATTATTTACGTAAATAAATAAATAAACAAAAATAAAAAGAAAATGTGGAGGCGTCCAGGCCCCTGGACGCCTCCTTCTCTCACTACCCGGCCTTCTCTCACAGCCTCTCTCACGCCCGTTTTAGCCTATTGAACCACAGAGTGAGAATTCTGAAGTACTTACCGGGTCGTGATCGTCCTCTCCCGCGTCACCAGCATCCGCAGCGGCCTCCGCGGCCAGAAGCGGCACCTCCATCTCCTCCTCCGCAGCAATCTCCTCTGCTACGGCCTCCTCAGCATCGTCTCTCAGTCTCCTCGGATGACGAGCCAGTCGTTTACGCTTGTCTCCACCTCGGTTCGGGCCTCCTAACTCCATTGGGGCGAAGAATGGGTCTGTCTGGTTTGACCGGATCGTTTGAATGAACAGTAAGTGAGTAGGGGGGAGCCCCCCCCTATATATAGATTGATCTTTAATTGGGGCGTCCAGGCGCCTGGACGCCCCCACTTTTTTATTTTTTAAAAAAAATTCAAAAAAACTTAGGGGCGTCCAGGCGCTTGGACGCCCCCAAAACAAAAAATCAAAAAATAAAAAAAATAAAAAATTAGGGGCGTCCAGGACCCTGGACGCCCCCAAAAAAAAAAATTTTTTAAAATTATAAAAAAATAGGGGCGTCCAGGCCTCTGGACGCCCCCATAATAAAAAATAATAAAAAATATAATAAAAAGAAAAAAGGGGTTAGAGTATGTATATAATCCAAACAAAAGAAAAAAAGGAAAGAAAAAGAAAAACCACAAAAAAGATAATAATTAAGGGGGCGGGGGTCCGAAACATCCAAATGCCAGATTTTATTCCATCAGAAAGCAGAATGAGCTACATCAGGGGTTTAGGCACCTTAGGCCTTAACTTCCCCAGTTCGGTTACATAAGCCCTCCACGGCTCGCATTCTTCCACCACGTGCGCTAATGCCTTTCCCGCAACACTTGTCTTCCAGGGAGCTTTAATGGCCTTCGCTTCCTTCGCGTCTGCTTCAGTACCCAACTCCCTCTTCTTCAAAGGAACGATGCCAGTCGGTGGCGGGAACGAATGGCGTGGGATGCCAATCTGGAGGCAGCACCGATGCGCGTTGTAAAGAACAAACTCGGTCGCGCCGATCAGTTGAAGATCAACTTCGGGAGAAGGCCTCATGAGGAGATCTAGCGAAAGCAAACATGCCGGTGCGCAAGTAAAGAAGCCTTGTGTCACGGTGCGGAAGTGAGACTGCCAGTCTTCACGTTTCTTCAGCCACGGAACGCGGTTCACTACAGTACCACCGAAGCCTAACACGTCGGCTATGTGATGAAGAGGGCTTTGTTGGAAGAGTTTCGAAGCAGTTGGCATTCCCTCGCGGTGGTCGAATTTGAAGTGCAAATCAAGCCAGCAATTCAAGACAAGTGCGCAACCAAAAGGAGACTTACCCATACTCGAGGCGGTAAGGCCACTGTAAAGATAGGCAAGGACGGCGGGTCCCACCCTCTTTCCACTCCAGATTCCGCAAATGGCACTTAGTTGATCCTCCTCCACTATGTTGTCGGTATGAGGAAACAAGAGAGCGCCCGCCAGACAGATAGTGAACCCCTTCATGATTCCCTCCAAATAGTCATCATCTGGTGACCCTCTCAGGGCGTCCATGAGCCACTCCGCGAGCTTTCGGAGATCGATCCCCTTTTGAGTACGGACCTTTCGGGCTGCGTCGGGCGGCATGAAGCTTCCAAGGACACTTTCAGAAGTCCCCCGTGTCAGCATCCGCATAGCCTTCACCTTCCCGTCACTCTTAAATTTCTTCAATCCAAGCAGAAGCTCCACCTCCTCAAGGAGGATGGTCACCTCGAAGGTCGGGAAGATAAAAGTGTGGGTCTGGGGATGCCAGATCTCCACTAGTGCGCCCATAGCCGCCCAGTCCATACGAATCTTCTCGTAATGTTTGGCATGAATAAGGAGCCCCTGCAAATGCCACTTCGAGAGTATGGCCCTCATGCCAATGGAGATATTGGAAGTTAGCTTTGAAAGCCATGGCAGTTTGAAAACTTCCTCGGGCCTGGGAAGAGTGGATATGGCTGGAAGAGGAAAGAAATAAGAAATGAAGGAAGTAAGAAGAAGGTTCACATGAAAATTTGAAATGAATCAGCTTACCATATGCGACAAGATCGTCCCACTCAGATGACCCTCGAGGTCGGAGAGTCGCCTGATCTCGCTGCTAGGCCTGCTCCTCTTCATAACGCGGGAAGACTCTCCTTCCATCCTGAAATCTCTAGATTCTCCTCTCTTTCCTCTCCTGAGCTTCCAAAACCCACCTTGGTGCATTTGAATGAACTAGCCTAAGGGGAGTTCTTATAGGAAGGGAAGGGTGCTACAGGACAGAACATGTCACATCAGTGGTCATTGTCAAGATTTTGGTCTGGATCTCCTTTATACTGTGGTGCGATTCTACTGTGATTCTGCTACTTTCCGATGTTGCTAACCTTTGCTAGTCTGTGCAGGTTTTACTAACGGACGTCTTTGTCCTATCTCCTGTCCCACCTTTCATTGGTTGGTCCCACCTTGTCATGCATCGTAGTATATGATACTTACGCTACTAGAACATGTCAAGGACCTTGCGGCTCGAACGAATCTGGGATCTGAGTTCCCCTTCAACAAAAATGGTGATGATCCCAGAGGAATTTGGGTTGTACGGATAGGCCGTCAACTTGTGATAGAATGGGGACGACGGTTCCATTCAGTGAGTTGGTGCGCGGATAAACGGGCCCCAGCCCAGTATCAGCTCACCGGGTCGGTATCCTGACCCGTTCTTCACAAGTAGACAATATTATCCTTGGCTATTTTCTATTTTAGTTTGTTTTAAATTTTTCTTTGAACCCAGCATGCATTCATATAGGACTTTAATTTATTGCGAAAGATCATTCAAGTGATTCGATTGTGAAAGCCGTTGTGCTCCAATTCCCACAAATATGAGATATTTCACTCCGAATGAAATACTGAGTTTCCTTAAGACAGCCCTACGCTGCTCTTCCAAAGGAGACCCTTGTTTGGACAGACCCTCAGATATTCTTTTACCTTTTTTGACCCACCTTGGCCGCAGCACTTCCACATTGGCTGGTAACCGCTCCCCAAAGGTGAAACCTCCAGTTTATGACCCAGGTACTTCCACACCGAGAAGTTGGTCTCCTTTTGTTTCGTGCCTGAGCGCACATCTCACCCTCCCTTATTTGATCTCCGTCCAAGCAATCGTCAATATTTGAAAGACCTTCTTCAAGGTCGCCTCATTGAAACTCCAGGAAAGATTCCAAACAGTAACGTCAAAAGCGTGTCTCATCACACCTTGGCATCAACTTATCAGTCCGCTCCCACTTCACTCCACTCCACTTCGATACCATTCCACTACGTGTCGCTCCCTTGCAAAGCAGACGCCAAGGCGGGGCAGCTGTAGACACGCCATTCCTGACGTCTCCTGAGAAAGTCTCATATTACTATACAACGCCCCGCAACGGCTTACGCATTTTAAATCACTCGAGTGCTTCCTTTTCTCGGGTCTTCTTCTACCTTTTTCGGCATCCGGAATCGTCTCGTCACGGCATTCGGACGGCATCAACACCAGTCAGACGCATCAAGAGGTTCCGGAACCAAGATGTTGACTGCCGGGCGGCCGCCGATTGAGGACCCGGGTGGGTCTTAATGGGGGCGTCCAGGCCTCTGGACGCCCCCATATTTCTAATTTATTTTATTTTCTTTTCTCAGGGCCCAAAACTAATTAATATATATATATATATATATATATATATTAATGGAGGCGTCCAGGCCCCTGGACGCCTCCATAAAAACAATAATAAAAAAAATGTTTATAAAATGCCAGTTGGCATAAAAAAATAAATAAAAAAATATATATATATACATATTAATGGAGGCGTCCAGACCCCTGGACGCCTCCATAAAAATAAATAAAAAAATCAAAATGCCAGCCCTGGTATAAAAGACAAAAGAAAAATAAAAAATAATATAATTTTGGAGGCGTCCAGGCCCCTGGACGCCTCCATCAAAACCCTCACGGGCGCCGGCCACCGAACGACGGTTTGTCGTGTGTGAAAAAATCCAAAATATGGAGACGTCCAGCCAGCTGGACGCGCCCATTTCTGAATCACGGGGCGCCGCTCACAAAACCACGCGTTGTGCCAAACCGCGTGCGGCCTTCGTCGGTTTTCGGTGGACCTGTTTGAGGCGTCCGGGACCCTGGACGCCTCCATAAAAATATTCTAAAAAAAATAAATAAAAATAGAATAAAATATTATTTCGGCCCTGATGGAGGTGTCCAGGGTCCTGGACGCCTCCACCCTCCGGAGCTCTATAAATAGAGGCCCACCCCCTCAGTTCTGGGAGAGCTCAGAAGTGATCCGATAGGCTGTCGGAGCCCAGAGGCTACGGAGTCATTTTCTAACCTGTGGGTTCTTTTGTAGGTGGAGGTTCTGCCGGCTTCTCGGGTGCCCACGCTCGCGAGAGGAAGGTCGTCTTCATCCACCGCGCTTCCACGTCGTCCCCACGCTGCCGGAGCTCCGCCGGATTTCACCCTCGGCTCCTCCAATAAGCCTTTTCTTCCCTTTTTTTTCCATAGTTCTTTACATTCATCATACTGCATCCTCTATCCCCCTTCATAAGGGCGCCTCTTCTCTTATACTTCTTGCATACATCATCTCATTTCCCTCCTACTCGAGTCCGAGAGGGGTTTAAAAGATAACACCAACCAGGTGTGTGTCTTGCCATCATTTCATTATTTTTATCGCAAGGATTTGAATACTACCCCTCCATCTTTCTAATCCACTTGTCATTTGTTTGTCGTTGTTTTGCAAGGGTAGCCAAGGAAAGCCCTCTCCGTCGGCCGGCCGGAGGGAGAGGAAGAAGCAACCCGCCATCTCCCGCTCCCTGAGGTAGGCGCGATCACCTTCTTATTTTGGGGTCTTTCGGCCCCTGGCGATCACATCTTATTTTCGAGGCCGCGGCGAGTCACTTCCCCAATGGCCGTTTAAATTTTTTATTCTTATATTCTCTTTATACTCTGTTATATTCTGCTCATATTCTCGAGGCCGCGGCGAGTCACTTCCCCAATGGCCGTTTAAATTCCCGTTCTTATATGTTATATTCTTATCTATTCATGTTCTCGAGGCCGCGGCGAGTCACTTCCCCAATGGCCGTTTAAATTCACGTTCTTATACGTTATATTCTTATCTGTTTGTGTTCTCGAGGCCGCGACGAGTCACTTCCCCAATGGCCGTTTAAATTCCCGCTCTTTGTATTCTCTCTATATTCTGTCATCTTATTATCTGCTCATATTCTCGAGGCCGCGGCGAGTCACTTCCCCAATGACCGTTTCAATTCTTGTTATTTAATTTTTGCACCATTCCCGTCCCCCCGAGGCCGCGGCGAGTCACTTCCCGCTATGGCCGTTTAAACCCCATATTTTGCTATATCACACTTGTCCCGCTCGCCCCGCCGGAGCAATCTCCCGTGGTGGCCTCTTCTCTTATTTCTGTGTTGCAGCAAATAAACACCAAAAGAAAGAAGAGCCCGCGCGCGCTCCGTGTCCTCTCCGCTCTTCCCCGAACCGCGTGACGTCGCTCACACTGACCTATTCATAGGTTTTGGTTGGGTCCTTTTCTGTGATGATGGTGGTGAAGACTTTTTGGCATTGACCTGGGGTTTGTTTACCTGAGCAGGCTGACCCCTAACCTTGGGTTGAGCACTAGGGCTAGGTTTGGAAGTCCCAATTCTACTAGTCTCACCTACTTTCTGTTTTCCCTTCTCCTCTGCATTTAGCCTTTTCAGATTCAAATTTGTCTTTACAGCATTATTAGAATTCATGTTGATCAGAGGTCCTTTCTCCTTTTGTGCAACAAAGAAAATAGTTTTCATTCCAAAGCTTTTAGTTGCACTAGAGTTGAATCATAGGCCCTCTCTTCTGAAATTTACCTTTGACCCCAATAATGCATCTAAATTTTCAGATCCTTGGGTCATTTTCTCAATTATTTTTAGCTTATCCTCATTATCTTTCTGAACTTCATCAATAGATTTTTTTAACTCATTATTCACATTGAGGACAGCTTCATATTTTTCAGAAATAATTTTTATCTCATTTTCATAATTCTGAATTTTCAGTTTCCATGCATCAATTTCATTGTCTAATCTCACATTTTCTTCCTTAGAAATTTTCAGTTCTTTATTGATTTCTTCAACTTCAGAACATGTGAGTTTCAGCTTACTATTCTCAGTTTCTAAGCAGGCAATTTCATCAGACAATGAAGTATCATTTTGCATGATTTTAATTTTTCTTCGTAGATGCCTGTTTTCTTTTCTGACCTCATCTACTCTATCAGTAAGTTCATCATAAGCAACCATCCAATCAGTAATAGTAAAATTTTCATAGCAAGAGGATACCTCATCAGATTCTTCCTCTCTATCTTCTGAGCTGGTTGCCATGAGACAGATTGGCTTCTCAGCTTCAACTTCACTGTCCGAAGTGACACTCAAAGATCCCTCGTCCTCATCACTCCAGGTACTCACCATAGCTTTCCCTTTTGTGTTCTTCTTCTTGGACTTATCCTTGAGGTTCTGATTTATCGGACATTCAGCTTTAAAGTGACCCGCCTTCCTGCATTGATAGCAAACATTAGTTTCAGCTTTCTTTACAGGGTTTGATTTATACCTTGTGTCTCGGCGGCCACTGTTGGGATTTCTTCGGATGAATCTTCTTCCTTCCTTCTTGAGAAATCTCCGGAATTCCCTAGTAATCATGGCAATATCAGCATTTGCCACTTCTTCTTCAGACAAGCTCTCTTCAGTTGATGATCCGTTGGGGCTGGATCGACTGGATCTGCTAGCACCAGCCTTCAGAGCTATAGGCTTCCTCTTTCTGTCAGCCTCCTCTGTCTTCGGCATATTCATCTCATAAGCCATTAGAGATCCGATCAGCTCATCTGCCTTAGTATTATGCAGATCTCTTGACTCTTTCATAACTGTGGCCTTGGTGTGCCAAATTGGAGTCAAGGATCGCAAGATCTTCCTGACTACATCATACTCAGAATATTTTTTCCCGAAGCCTCTGAGACCATTTGTGATAATAGTCAGCCGAGCATACATTTCCTTGATCGTCTCATTAGGCTTCATCTTGAAAGCTTCGTAACCTGAAACCAGTAGATTAGTCTTAGTCTCTCTGACTTGTGAAGTTCCCTCATAGATGACTTCAAGTGCGTCCCACATTTCCTTCGCTGAGGAGCAGGCAGATATTCGTGAGAACTCGGTGGGATGCAGAGAGCACTGGATTGCATTGATTGCACTCCAGATGAGCGTGGACCTTCTAATTTCCTCCTTGGTCCATACATCTTCATTTGGGGACAGCTCGAAAGGTACCTTGCTAACCACCTTCCAAATTTCATAATCTTTAGCCCTCAAGAATACCTGCATACGGTGCTTCCAGTATGCGTAGTTGGTTCCATCGAAGTACGGGGGCTTGGATGTGGAGTGTCCTTCAGCTATCATCCCTCTTCCGTCCATCTGTGCTTATCCTCTTCGGGCGGTAAGTCCCTGTAGAAGAGTCTAGCTCTGATACAAAATGTTGAAGTTAGATGGAAGGCTCTATCAGCACAGGATGTGGATCTAGAGGGGGGGTGAATAGATCAACTGGCTATTTTAAAAATTAGGCCTAGAATCAAATGCGGAATTAGAAGAACACTAAACGAACACAGCCAATGCACCGAATGAAACACACAAGATCTGCTGAACAAGCAATCAAACACACGAGAGGCACAAGGCTTTTAGGTGGTTCGGTCAATCCGACCTACGTCCACCCCACATTCAACTCGAATGTGGATTACTACTGATACACAGCTTCAATCTGCTGGGCTCTACAGCTTGCCAACAACGGCTGGGGCTTACAGCTTATCCCGACCAGAGGAGCACCCTCTGCAACAGCTGAGCATCACAGCTTGCTCTGCTAGGCACTACAGCTTAGCCGACCAGAGGAACACCTCTGCAACCTGCTGCCTCACAGCTTGAAACCGCTGACTAACAGCTTGATAGAACAAGAGTTTTCAAAGAGAAAATAGCAAGACTGAAAACAAACAAAACACACAATCGAATGGAAGAAAACCAAAACAATTGTAGCTCAAAGTTGAGCAATATCAGCTCTGGTAACTGGACCAAGAGACTGATTCACAAGCTCTCACAATAACTCTCTCAACTCATCTCCTCTCTCCTTCTTCTTCTCTCCTTTTCTTCTTCTCTGCTTTTCTTCTCTCACAGTGGATCTCGGTGGCTGCTGCTTCAGACTGGATGTATATACTTCGCCAACTTCGATCAGCCTTTACAGAAGATGAAGACTGATATATATATAACAGCAGCAGGTGGATAAGGGCGCATGGCTTCCACGTTTTCCCACCCAAGGAATTGTCCAGATTCGAGGTGCTTCCATCCACGTGGCAACATCTGGTCACCTCGTCCTCCTAGGATCACGAGCCATGTCAGCAATCTCAGTAGAGAATCCCTGTCAGACAGAGTATCGGATGATCAGATTAAATAACAACTCTGTATAGACTTATCAAAAGAACTGCGTTGAATAGATTTCATATAAGTGAAAGCTATGTACAGACTTGCTGTATGAAGCAACCGCTGTACAGACTTAGGTGATATGAAGACTGTCAATGTATAGACTAAGTGAAGATCAATGCAATGTGTAGACTTCTTAAATGAAGATGCAATGTGTCGACTTCAGTGAGACTCAAATGAATACAAGCGGTGTATAGACTTTGCCAGGGCATGCACAATGCAATGCGTTGACGCTTCACTACATGTCAATGCAATGCGTTGACGCAATACAATGTGACTTTGCCAAGGCATGCACAATGCAATGCGTTGACGCTTCACTACATGCCAATGCACTGCGTTGACCCAATACAATGTGACTTTGAAGGGCATGCACAATGCAATGCGTTGACGCTTCACTACATGCCACTGCACTGTGTTGACGTAATACAATGTGACTTTGAAGGTTGTGAACAACAAGGCATGCTGTACAGACTTTGATATAAAGCATGTAATGCAATATAGACAATGTATACACTTAGCCTTTGAGGAACGATGTATAGACTTAGAACGTGAAGACAGGCTGTATATACTTGAAGAATAAGCTAGTGTATAGACTTGAAACATCTGAACCAATGTACAGACTTGTAGATGCAAAGCCAATGTACAGACTTGTAGATGTGAAGCCAATGTATAGGCTTTGAGCTTCAAAGCACAATGTGCAGACTTTACCACTGTATAGACATGAGGCTCTGAACTGTAGCAACCCTGATAAAATATTAATAATGATAAAGATTTATAAATAAATCTTGTAAATAGAAAAAAAAATAAAATAAAAAATAAATAACGCCTCTGATAACGGCGCTATTCAAATTAGAAACGCCTCTAGCTACGGCGTTAATAAAGAAGTGACGCCCTCACCTAACGGCGTCAATTCCAAACGACAAACAGGGCAAGGTCAAGCAACGCCTCTAGCTTGGGCGTGTTTTAAAACATGAAACGCCCTTACTCAAGGCGCTTCTTAAGAAACGACCTGCACCAGGTCGTCAATTTAAAAATCGACGACCTGACCAAAGTCGTTAATTCAGTTCGTGAACCGTTCGACCCAGACACTTATCCAGGGTAATGGATAAGTATTAGAAAGAGTTAAAAGGTGGTAATGACTCTATATTGGAAGCATTACTTCCACACAATCACTAACCCTAATAGGATTTCCCAAAATCCTATAAAGACTCTCGACAGCCGAACCCTAAACCTATTTGACCAATCGACTGCAGAGGTACGTGAAGAACCAATAGTTCTTCTTATTCCTTGTTTCTTCTATTCCCTTTTCTTATGTACGTAGCACATGAAGAACTAACGATTCTTCATCCCTTCTTACAGGTTAAGAAGCTCCTACGAAAGAACCAGGTGATGTTCTTTCTTCCTTAAATCCTCATCGTTTCCCACTATACGATCATGTATTGATCTTCTCTTATGTGTAGGAAGTTTGTTCTTCATCAACCGGTTGCTCCATCTGACCTTGCTACTGTGGATATTGGGTTGACAGAACTCAACTTCCTTCCTTCCGAGAAGGCTCTGTTAACAAATAGAGTTTTATTTTCTCACCAAAGTCCTTCATTCGTCCAGCTTCAGACAGTTATTAAGGTAGGTTTTCTCAAGATACGGTAGCCCAAATGAATTTAATGTAATATATATATATATATATAAGCATGACATGCATACGGTTTATATATGGTTTCGTTGTGTTTTTCTGAAATATTTTGAAAGAGACGCCCCTGTCAAGGGCGCTAATTTACAAGACACGACCCTGCCCAGGTCGTCAATTTAATAATTGATGCCCTGTACTCAGGCGTTAATTTCACTTAATCATGAATTAACCATGTTAAGAACTGATTATATATGAAATCCTGATTACATTAATGCATGATCCTCTGTCCTCAACCCTACTGATTTTATTATCAAGATTATATGATTATTATCCTTGATTATCATGCAAATCGTGCTTTCTGATATTTATTGAATTCACGACCTGTACAAACTCATTTTCCACCTGTTAACGCCCCATCATAGGGCGTGAATTGAAAGGAAACGCCCCCTCCTAGGGCGCATATCTGTCAAATTCCTGAAAAATATATATTCTGCAAAATAGAATTTAATGATAACACCCCTGCCCAGGGCGCGTTTTTATTCCTGAAATTAATTATATCATGTCCAATATTGTGAATAAAAAGGACGCCTTCTGGTATAGTCGTCAAATCGTGAAGAAACGCCCCTGCCAAGGGCACGTTTTAGATAAATTACTGAATTAATGAAAATTCTGTAAAATGAAAACATGTGTAAACGCCCTTATGTTAGGCGTTAATTACTTGAGAAACGACTTGACCTAAGTCGTTATTTTCTGTAAACTGATTTTTTATCCTGATTCTGTTAACCGATGGTTTCATATTATACATATACGTATATATCGGCACTATTCTCCACTCCGTGAGTATAGTCTCACTTTTCACGTTGTTTTATCGATCACACTCAACTCTCATTGACATACAAGCTCTCCATTGGACATTCAGTTCCTTTGGACTAGCGAGTTAGTCATAGAGACCTCCGTAAGACTCCTCGTAGCCTTGGATTCCCTCAAGGCCGATTGAGCTGGTTGTACCCTAAAAATCCATTACACCATTGATGCCATGTCACTCTAAAGAACATGGTATACCGGCCCTTATGATTATACAAAGAGTATATCATAAGAAAATTCTTAATGAGATGATGATATCATGCCATATCATGTCATTCTTGTAAACCTCAATTCTATGATAAGAATGAGGGTATCTTACCTTTGATATACTGTTCATGTGGACCTCAATTCTATATAAAGAATGTCCATATTGATTTGTCATGGTACCCAAGTTAAGGGAACCATATTCTACCTAGTTTTATCGATATCGTGATTATACCGTTATTATCGCCAATCTATGTCCTTTGTCATATTTTAGACTCTATTCTATCAAAGTTGTCATACATGTCTACAAGCTTGATTATTGAAATTCTATGTTGGCTATAAACAAGAGTGGATGTCAAAACACATGATAAATGCCTGCGCATATAGGGCCCGATCTGGTCCTGGGAGGAGCACCCGAAAGTACTTGTGCCCATGGGAGTTAAAATGATAAGGTATCTGGCATTATATCGAGTACTTGACTTGCTTGATTGGACATTCCACACACATCTTGTACTTGAATCGTACTTGACTTGATATGAATTGCGTGACCCAAAAAAGGGTAATTTACTTGCTTGATACATGATAGCCAAAGTTCTTGACATGACTTGTTAAACGTACTTGCTTGAATATCTTGAATAAACTTGTTATCTTGTTGAAAGTTCATGATTAAGTTCATCTTATTTCCTTGATATTACATTCTCTCTATCTTGTCGCTTTATGCGAGCATGCATAGCTTTATTGCATTCATAAAAGATGTAATTACTTAAACCCCTTGCTAGTACTTGAGATATAATTTCCTACTGAGCGTTCGCTCATTCCGTTTGTCCCTTTTTACTTTTCAGGTAAGTCCGACGACGATGGAAGTCAATCGGATGGGAATGGTCAAGAGTGAAAGTGATAGAGCTGCTCAAGTGTCATCTAGTCTTTTCTATAGTTTCTTGAGTCAACTATGTATTCTTTTCCTTTTTATTAAACAGAGTATTGGATTTGTAATAGTCTATCCATTATGAAATAAAGGATTGGGTTATCTTGCTATTTTGCGCATCTCTGTCTTTGTGTCGAATACACGACCACTCTAATTGACATGATTGATATAAACTCGTCGCGCATCTCCGGGTATCTTCCGCGCTCGGGACGTGATAGTTTTTGTGGTATCAGAGCCAAAGGTATTCAATTCCTAGGAAAAACCCAAGTCCAAGGATAAGTTGAACGTTTAACCAAGTGAGATTGGGTAGAACCAAGGGTAAAGAGTCAATGAGTCTTTTAATAAGATCACAGTGATATAATACTAACGTAGCTATTGTAAATGTAGGATAATGGCTGTCGAACGTGCTCAATGGCGCAAAATGCAGCGTACCCTCCAAGGGATGACTCAAGTGCTACAACAGGTAGCACAAGGTGGTGCTCCACGAGCTGGAAGCTTACACCAAGCCTTTAAGAACATGAATCCCCCAAAGTTTATGGGATCGACCGATCCGGACGATGCCGAGCATTGGGTTCGGGAAACCGAACGCATATTCCGTGTCATGCAATGCACGGATCAGGACAAAGTTCTATTAGCTACATTCCAGTTAGAGAAAGATGCTAGATGCTGGTGGGAGTCTATTGAAGCAACCATCGACCCTACTCAAGTAACATGGGAAGAATTTGTGGAATACTTCAATGCTAAATATTTCTCGGACCGAGTCCAAGAAAAGAAGGCTGCAGAATTCGCTGCATTAAAGCAACGATCTTTATCATTAGCAGATTATGAAGCTCAGTTCTCCAGGTTGTCTAGATATGCTAAGCATCTTATTAGCACGGAGAAGATGAAAGCCCGTAGATTTCTTAATGGGCTTAGGCCCCACTATATTACTCAACTGGCGCCTATGGACATCCAAGTTTATTCTGAAATAGTGCGCCGAGCTCAATTACTTGAAGATGCCACGGAACTATCTGATAGGATCCGTGGGAAAGACAAGAAGGAGCAAGTCACAGGTTCGGGTTCTTTTAAACCCAACTTTAAGAAGAGGCCCAATAATGGAGGTTCATCCTCTCAAGATTTCAAGTTCAAGAAATCCAAGCCCTTCTCTATCACCACTACACCTTCAAACGTAGTCTGCAAGCATTGTGACAAGGCTGGTCACAAAACAGAAGAATGCTGGAGGAAGTTAGGAGCATGTCTCCGTTGTGGAAGCCGTGAGCATCGGATTCCCGATTGTCCATTAATGAATGACCAAGCCGGTGACGGTAAACGACCGGTGACGAAGAATGCTCGTCTTCATGCAATCCAGGAGTCCGAACAAGAAGAAGAAGGCGGATTAGTGGAAGGTACATTGAAAATTTGTTCCAAAAGTGCTTATGTCTTATTTGATACGGGTGCATCGCATTCCTTTATTTCTAAGAAGTTTGCCGACCCGTTACCATTAGAACTAGAATGGATAAAAATAGTTCTAACTACTCCTCTTGGAAGTGAAAATGATATTACTCATCACTACCAAAACTGTGAGGTAATGGTTCAAGGTAAGAATTTACCTATAGATCTCATATGCCTCGATCTAAAGGAGTATGATGTTATACTGGGAGCGGACTGGTTATCCCAATACCAGGCAACGGTTGATTGTCGCAATAGCCAAATTACTTTCAAAGATTTTCCAGAATTAGTCTTTACTCGCCCCAAGAGTCGGAGCAAATCCCCTCTTATTTCGGCTCTTCGAGCAAGCAAGCTCGTCAGGAAAGGATGTGTATCCTTCCTTGCTTTTGTCACTGTTAAAGAAGCTAAGGAAACCAAGATAGAAGACATTCTGGTAGTGCAAGAATTTCCAGACGTATTTTTGAAAGATTTACCGGGATTACCCCCGCAAAGAGAAGTGGCCTTCACCATTGACTTAGTCCCTGGTGCTAATCCAGTTTCAAAGGCACCCTATAGAATGTCCCCTGCTGAACTCAAAGAGTTGAAGGAGCAATTGATGGAATTAATTCGAAAAGGGTTTATTAGACCAAGTACTTCCCCGTGGGGAGCACCAGTCTTATTTGTGAAGAAGAAGGACGGATCCATGAGATTGTGCATCGACTATCGACAGTTGAATCATCTCACTATCAAGAACAAGTATCCACTGCCGAGAATCGATGAGCTATTTGATCAGATTTCAGGATCCAAATATTTTTCCAAAATTGATCTCAGGTCGGGATATCATCAGTTAAGAATCAAGGATGATAACATTCACAAACCGCATTCAGAAGCAGGTATGGCCATTACGAGTTTGTTGTTATGCTTTTTGGACTAACAAATACCTCTGCTGCCTTTATGCAGTTAATGAATAGCATATTCAGGCCTTACTTGGATCAATTCATAGTAGTCTTCATTGATTATATATTGATATATTCCAAGACTATGGAAGAACATGAAGAGCATTTGAGGATTGCATTGCAAATCTTAAGGACAAATCAACTATATGCTAAGCTCAGCAAATGCGAGTTCTGGCTTGAAGAAGTCACCTTTCTCGGACATGTCATATCAAAGGACGGTTTATCTGTCGATCCGTCAAAGGTTGAAGCTGTGAAAAATTGGGAAAGACCAACTAATGCAAGCGAGATCAGAAGTTTCTTAGGTCTTGCAGGATATTATCGGCGATTCATCAAAGACTTCTCCAAGATCGCCGTGCCTCTTACAAGGTTAACTCGCAAGGAGATCCGATATGAATGGAGTGAGGAATGTGAAAGAAGTTTCCAAACTCTCAAGGATCATCTCACTACAGCTCCAGTCTTAGCTCTGCCAATAGAAGGAGAGAAATTCGAGGTTTACACAGATGCTTCTGGTATTGGCCTCGGATGTGTCCTAATGCAACAAGGGAAGGTCATAGCATACTCTTCACGTCAACTGAAGAAGCATGAGGAGAATTACCCCGTCCATGACTTAGAACTGGCCGCGGTGGTATTTGCCCTAAAGATATGGAGACACTACTTATATGGAGTGCAGTTTACTGTATACTCCGATCACAAAAGTCTCAAATATCTATTTTCACAAAAGGAGCTAAACATGAGACAAAGACGCTGGCTAGAATATCTCAAGGACTTCGACTTCAATATACAATACCATCCCGGAAAGGGTAATTATGTCGCTGATGCCCTTAGTCGAAAACCGAGAGCAATGATAGCCAATTGTATGATACAAGAATGGAGGTTACTTGAACAATTCTCCGAGCTCAATATAAGCTTGGACACGGAATCCAAATTTGTCACATTATCTCATGTAAGCATACAGTCAGATTTATTATCTGAGATACAAGCACTTCAGGATGATGATCCTATATTAGTGGAAATCAAAGGAAGACTAGAAGGACAATCTGATTTTCAACTAACTTCTGATGGAAGATTATTGTTCAAAGACAGAACTTGTATACCAGATTGTCCAGAATTAAAGAAGAAGATCTTAGATGAAGCTCACAGATCAAGGTACACTATTCATCCAGGATCAACCAAAATGTACCAAGATGTAAAGAGGAACTTTTGGTGGCCCAACATGAAAAGAGAAATAGCGGACTATGTATCACGCTGTCTCACATGCCAACAGGTCAAGGCGGAACACCAAAAGCCTGCTGGAAAACTACATCCTCTAGATATTCCTAAGTGGAAGTGGGAGGATATTGGTATGGACTTCATCATGGGTTTATCTAAATCTAAAGGAGGACATGATGGAATCTGGGTTATCATTGACCGATTAACTAAATCGGCGCATTTCTTGCCAATATAAAGCCGATGGTCAATTGATGTGCTAGCTGCACTATACATCAAGGAAATAGTCAGGATACATGGAATTCCTGTCTCAATCGTATCTGATAGAGATCCCCGTTTCACTTCTCATTTTTGGAAGGGATTACAACATTCGTTGGGGACAAGACTAAATTTTAGTACAGCTTTTCATCCTCAAACGGATGGTCAGACCGAGAGAACTAATCAAGTTGTTGAGGATATGCTTAGAGCATGCATTATTGACTTTGGAGGAAACTGGCATGGCCACTTGCCTCTAGTTGAATTTGCATATAACAACAGCTACCAAGCTAGTATCCAAATGGCACCTTTCGAAGCCTTGTATGGAAGGAGTTGCCGATCACCCTTGTGCTGGAACGAAGTTGGAGAGAAACAACTATTAGGTCTAGACATGGTAAGGGATACAACTGAGAGAATACAAGTAATCAGATAAAGATTGCAAGTTGCTCAGACAAGGCAGAAGGCTTATGCTGATACAAGAAGGAGAGATCTTGAATTCCAAGTCGGAGATCATGTATTTCTCAAGATATCACCTGGACGTGGCATACGAAGATTTGGTGTTAAGGGCAAGCTTACACCAAGATTCATCGGACCATTTGAGGTACTCGAACGAGTTGGTGAGGTTGCTTATCGCATCGCATTGCCTCCTCAATTGTCCGAAGTACACAATGTATTTCACATATCTATGTTGAAGAAGTATGTTCACGATCCCTCGCATATTATTGAACATGGAGATCTGGTGATTCAGAAAGATCTCACATATGAACAGAAGCCTATGAAGATCTTAGATCGGGAAATACGAGCTCTAAGGAATAAGGTAATTCCTATGCTTAAGGTGCAATGGAATAAGAATACTGAACACGAAGCAACATGGGAGACCGAGGAATCTATGAAGAAACGATTTCCCGAGTCATTCTAAGAGGTATATACTTTACACTCTCCGCATGTATAAATATTATGTATTATGGAATTTGGGGACCAAATTCTTTTTAAGTGGGGCAGGCTGTAGCAACCCTGATAAAATATTAATAATGATAAAGATTTATAAATAAATCTTGTAAATAGAAAAAAAATAAAACAAAAAAATAAATAATGCCTCTGATAACGGCGCTATTCAAATTAGAAACGCCTCTAGCTACGGCGTTAATAAAGAAGTGACGCCCTCACCTAACGGCGTCAATTCCCAACGACAAACAGGGCAAGGTCAAGCAACGCCTCTAGCTTGGGCGTGTTTTAAAACATGAAACGCCCTTACTCAAGGCGCTTCTTAAGAAACGACCTACACCAGGTCGTCAATTTAAAAATCGACGACCTGACCAAAGTCGTTAATTCAGTTCGTGAACCGTTCGACCCAGACACTTATCCAGGGTAATGGATAAGTATTAGAAAGAGTTAAAAGGTGGTAATGACTCTATATTGGAAGCATTACTTCCACACAATCACTAACCCTAATAGGATTTCCCAAAATCCTATAAAGACTCTCGACAACCGAACCCTAAACCTATTTGACCAATCGACTGCAGAGGTACGTGAAGAACCAATAGTTCTTCTTATTCTTTTTTTCTTCTGTTCCCTTTTCTTATGTACGTAGCACATGAAGAACTAACGATTCTTCATCCCTTCTTATAGGTTAAGAAGCTCCTACGAAAGAACCAGGTGATGTTCTTTCTTCCTTAAATCCTCATCGTTTCCCACTATACGATCATGTATTGATCTTCTCTTATGTGTAGGAAGTTTGTTCTTCATCAACCGGTTGCTCCATCTGACCTTGCTACTGTGGATATTGGGTTGACAAAACTCAACTTCCTTCCTTCTGAGAAGGCTCTGTTAACAAATAGAGTTTTATTTTCTCACCAAAGTCCTTCATTCGTCCAACTTCAGACAGTTATTTAGGTCGGTTTTCTCAAGATACGGTAGCCCAAATGAATTTAATGCAATATATATATATATAAGCATGACATGCATACGGTTTATATATGGTTTCGTTGTGTTTTCCCTGAAATATTTTGAAAGAGACGCCCCTGTCAAGGGCGCTAATTTACAAGACACGACCCTGCCCAGGTCGTCAATTTAATAATTGACGCCCTGTACTCAGGCGTTAATTTCACTTAATCATGAATTAACCATGTTAAGAACTGATTATATATGAAATCCTGATTACATTAATGCATGATCCTCTGTCCTCAACCCTACTGATTTTATTATCAAGATTATATGATTGTTATCCTTGATTATCGTGCAAATCGTGCTTTCTGATATTTATTGAATTCACGACCTGTACAAACTCATTTTCCACCTGTTAACGCCCCATCATAGGGCGTGAATTGAAAGGAAACGCCCCCTCCTAGGGCGCGTATCTGTCAAATTCCTGAAAAATATATATTCTGCAAAATAGAATTTAATGATAACGCCCCTGCCCAGGGCGCGTTTTTGATAATTCCTGAAATTAATTATATCATGTCCAATATTATGAATAAAAAGGACGCCTTCTGGTATAGTCGTCAAATCGTGAAGAAACGCCCTTGCCAAGGGCGCGTTTTAGATAAATTACTGAATTATTGAAATTCTGCAAAATGAAACATGTGTAAACGCCCTTCTGTTAGGCGTTAATTACTTGAGAAACGACTTGACCTAAGTCGTTATTTTCTGTAAACTGATTTTTATCTGATTCTGTTAACCGATGGTTTCATATTTTATATAAGTATATATCGGCACTATTCTCCACTCCGTGAGTATAGTCCCACGTTTCATGATTGTTTTATCGATCACACTCAACTCTCATTGACATACAAGCTCTCCATTGGACATTCCGTTCCTTTGGACTAGCGAGTTAGTCATAGAGACCTCCGTAAGACTCCTCGTAGCCTTGGATTCCCTCAAGGCCGACTGAGCTGGTTGTACCCTAAAAACCCATTACACCATTGATGCCATGTCACTCTAAAGAAACATGGTATACCGGCCCTTATGATTATACAAAGAGTATATCATAAGAAAATTCTTAATGGGATGATGATATCATGCCATATCATGTCGTTCTTGTAAACCTCAATTCTATGATAAGAATGAGGGTATCTTACCTTTGATATACTGTTCATGTGGACCTCAATTCTATATAAAGAATGTCCATATTGATTTGTCATGGTACCCAAGTTAAGGGAACCATATTCTACCTAGTTTTATCGATATCGTGATTATACCGTTATTATCGCCAATCTATGTCCTTTGTCATATTTTGGACTCTATTCTATCAAAGTTGTCATACATGTCTACAAGCTTGATTATTGAAATTCTATGTTGGCTATAAACAAGAGTGGATGTCAAAACACATGATAAATACCTGCGCATATAGGGCCCGATCTGGTCTTGGGAGGAGCACCCTAAAGTACTTGTGCCCATGGGAGTTAAAATGATAAGGTATCTGGCATTATATCGAGTACTTGACTTACTTGATTGGACATTCCACACACATCTTGTACTTGAATCGTACTTGACTTGATATGAATTGCGTGGCCCGAAAAAGGGTAATTTACTTGCTTGATACATGATAGCTAAAGTTCTTGACATGACTTGTTAAACGTACTTGCTTGAATATCTTGAATAAACTTGTTATCTTGTTGAAAGTTCATGATTAAGTTCATCTTATTTCCTTGATATTACATTCTCTCTATCTTGTCGTTTTATGCGAGCATGCATAGCTTTATTGCATTCATGAAAGATGTAATTACTTAAACCCCTTGCTAGTACTTGAGATATAATTTCCTACTGAGCGTTCGCTCATTCCGTTTGTCCCTTTTTACTTTTCAGGTAAGTCCGACGACGATGGAAGTCAATCGGATGGGAATGGTCAAGAGTGAAAGTGATAGAGATGCTCAAGTGTCATCTAGTCTTTTCAATAGTTTCTTGAGTCAACTATGTATTCTTTTCCTTTTTATTAAACAGAGTATTAGATTTGTAATAGTCTATCCATTATGAAATAAAGGATTAGGTTATCCTGCTATTTTGCGCATCTCTGTCTTTGTGTCGAATACACGACCACTCTGATTGACATGATTGATATAAACTCGTCGCGCATCTCCGGGTATCTTCCGCGCTCGGGGTGTGACAGTAGGTAAAGACTGGCAGTCCAATGTATAGACTTTCTGAAAGAACGTCTGTATAGACTTGAAAGATCAAGACGCTAAGGAAGACGGACAATGTACAGACTTGCTGTAACAGTCTGATGTACAGACTTCATGAAACTCTAGACACTGAATGCTGTACATACTTAGCCCATGCAATGAGACGCTAAATGAGACGGTGAATGAGACGTTGGACTCTGTACAGACTTTGCCCAATGCCTGAGACGCTAACAAAGATGGACGATGTTCAGACTTGCTGAAAGACCGATGTACAGACTTGCCCAAATGCATGAGACACTAACTAAGACGTTGGACTCTGTACAGACTTGAGCGATGTATGGGTTTAGCTTCGTGCAAGCTACAGTCCAATGTATGGACTTTGAAGTTCAACTGGTGAGTGTACAGACTTCACCAATGAGACGCTCACTGTACAGACTTTGCCTTAGACTCTAAATGAGACGGACAGTGTATAGACTTGGCCAATGCACTGTGGATGTATGGACTTTGACGCCTGCATGCTATGCAATGTACACACTTGGTGACTTCGCATGTTTGTGCAATGTGCAACCAGTGTATGGACTTGTCGTGCCTACACAGGGCGTTGTACACACTTGCTGCCTGATGCTCATGTGCAAACTTTGATGCCCAATAGCGATGTACCTGATGCTAATGTGCAGACTTTGATACCCAATCAGCGATGTATAGACTTTGAGACTTTGAGTGTGTGTTCAGTGTGAAAACAAGATAAAATGCATATAACACACAGACAATCTGATAAAGTAATTTCATGAAAACATAAACAGTGTTGCCAATCAATCAAAACAATGTGTTGCCATGTGAAGTAAAGTTACATGTCAACACCATCAACACAGAGGAGTCACAACATATTGAACCCTTCTGAGCTTCTCAGCTCGTGGGTGACGGCGTAAGATCCGAATGGTATCAGGTTTGACCCGGTATCCAGATCTTGAGTCGTTACACATATCACTGTGTTAATTCAAATAATACATAAATACCTTTTAAGTGTAGTTTTTTGTAAGTTTTTTACAAAACGAAATGATATGTCTTTAAATAAATATAATATGTTTACATAATTGAAATTCAAACAGTGATATGTTTGCTGATGAATTTTTAGAAATAATTTTTATTTACAAATTTTTATTTGATAATTTTTTTATACAAAAACCTTACTTCTAATAAGAGTATGCATAAAAAAACTCTTATTCTTTTTTCCTTTCTTCTTGTTGCCTGTACTCTCACTAATTTGAGAGCCAAAAGCATTCTCTCTTGAAACTCACCTACTCCTCCGACGATCTGTGATCATAACGAGGGGAAGAGTTGGTTGAGAGGTGGAGTCCAGGCCATGTGTTTTACTTGGCTGGCTACGCCACCTCTGTAAAATGAGAAGCAGAAAAAAATGTCTGATGCTTATATTCAATAACAAAAGGGGGGGCTACGCCAAGATCCTAGTAAATATTATATATTAAGCTTATGGTCCGAAATTTGGAGAATTGTATTGATAGGAACAGTGTCCTTGTCATAGCAACACATTTTCTTCGACGACAAAATAGGAGCGCCGGTCGGTAGTCATGTTGCATCACAAAAAACTTACACTTGAAGTGACCATATTTTAAAATCCAAATCGTACCTGCCATCACTCACTCATTTTCTTTCCAATCTTAGGCCTCGTTTGGAAACACTATATAGGGGATTCTAATCATTGGAATCCCCTGCAAAAGTAAAAGCATTTTCAAATGTAACATAAGAGTTTCGGTTTGCATGTGAAAAAGGATTCCCAAAGAGAGAGTGTGTAAACTCATTTGTTGGCCGTTTTCAAAATCTAAGAAGTTAGGGTAGGGTAAGCTTTTGGGTTGATTTTCAAATTTATCATGCCTGCCATAATAAATGCCCATCGAAACTCACATTCCCCTTTGTTGAAAGAGTAGATGACCATTGCGGCCTTTTATTTTTTGAAAGAACAGTTGCAGCCCTTGCTACAGTAATGCTGTGAGAGAAGAGACAGCACAGGTAGCGGAGTGAAATATCGCGAACCCAACCAAATGCGATTGTGAAACCCAGCCAAAATCTCATCCTTGTCAGGTATGGTACGGATGAGGAGATTTTGAAAAAAATCCCAAGATCACGAGCGTTTCCAAACGAGGCCTTAGTTTTCCATCCGAAACTTCTATAAATTAAAACCCAAAATTTCAAAATAGACAATATGAAGATCAGACGTTTATGACATTTACAACAGCATAGAAAGCAAAACCCAGAAGGAACAATGAAACATAGATACAATGAAATTTTCCAAATACCTATCGAATCAATGACATCAATGTTTGTGTTTTCAAATTTTTTTTATCTCATTAGATGCCATGTTATAGAGATTTTTGTGGCATATGTAATTTTCAAGCGCAGATCCCATAAGGCCCTATTCTTTTAAACAAGGATGGCAGTATTTGAACTATATTCATATGTCATATGGGAAGAAGGAATTTCGCTTGTTTTTTTTTAAGTCATCTGATTCTTAGGACACGGTTGATAACATATTGAGTGGGGATTCTAATGATTGGAATCCCCAACAACATTTAAGCACCAACGAATATCCTCCAGTTGTGTATGGGTTTTCGAGTTCTGAAAAATCTAGTATGAAAGAGAATCGGACACATCGTGAGTCAATTTCTCTAATCCTTCAAAGCGGAGAAAGATGAGTTTCCAAGAATTTTACAATGATAGTAATTCATCCCAAGTCAGTACGGTGGATTAAATTTTCAAATATTACCTATGGCAGAAGTGTTACCATTCACGCCCTTAGTCTTCGGTGTGCATAAAGGGATCAACTTTTGTGGAGTTATACTTGTTGCAATGTCTACACCGCATGCATGTAGGTGCAGTTAATTTTATTTTTTACAACTTTTGAGCCGTAAGACTCACATCCTCCTATCATGTCGTTTCACTGTCCAAGAAACCTAAAAAAAGAGACTATGTGAATAGTGAGTTTTAGAGCTCTCTTTTTTTTATTGTCATACAAGACAAGTTATTTTGTGACGTAACTTGCGGTCTGCAACATAGATATTATTTGCTCGGTAAACAGTGCAGCACGCATTACTCTTTGTGGAGTGGGCTTTACCAGATGTCCGCTCAAGTGCACGGCAGAATTTAACCTGAATTATTCTACCTCACTCTCTCTCTCTCTCTCTCTCTCTCTCTCTCTCAAGAGTGAGAGACACTGCAAGACTGACTCCATAGTTCCCTGTGTGACGTTACATGCAGCGCAGGGATAGAAGATCCTTCGGACTGGCGTGTGCCCTGCCTGCCTATTCGAGAGGGCAAATAGGAAGGCGTAGCCCTTCTTTGTTTGTTGGGAGCAATTCTCACATTGTTACAGATGTTCAAAGTGGAATGTATTTTGACCGTGTGAACTTTAATAAGCATCCATCCAATCTTGATATAATTGTGTGAATGGGAGACACCCAAACTGTCAACCAGTAACTTAAAATTTTGACGTACCCTCTGAAAAAAAAGGTTACAGTGGGAGAGGACATGCATTTATGCAGTCATGGTCTAGAAGGGTAGGTGCTTCCCTTTTAGATTAAAAACAAAAAAGTAGAGTAGCCCGCCCGCGTCACCCAATCCAAGTTAATCATCTTTCGTTAATTTCGTATTCTTTTCAGAAACATCAACTAACACCCAACCCATTTACTTGGTAAAAAAAAAAAACGGCACCGCTACATCAAGCCTTCTCCCTAATATCATAAACACGATGGCTCAGCTGGCAGTCAGATTCTGCGCAAAGCTTTCAACGTTGTTAACTCTTCCTATTTTGGCCGGAATTGAAAGGTTACAAGGTAGACAGATCCACCTTTACCTCCCCACGACCACGTATTTTATAAATAGTTCAGACAACCGCAATCACACGCACAAGTTCTTTACCTCGCTAAGTCTGGTAATCCTAGTTATTCTATCAAAATACTACCAAGAATTGGGTCACACCCAAACTGCCAAGATTAAATCCTTATATTTTTCTTTTTTTTCTTTCAAATGCAGACAAGATCAGACATGCTGGGGGTACGACTTTCCTGCACATCTGTTGACCAACTCAAACCTCCACCGTAGAAGGAATATGAAGAAAACCTTTGTTCCACAACCGTAAGACTGATGAGTTCGTTGCACGGTCCCCACAGATTTTCCTACGGGTGATTACTACTTGATATATTGAGAGAGCCACTTGAAGCCTTCACCATATCCCATCTTGCGGACAATGCTGCACATGAAGACCTCAAGAGGGCGGACGTTAGAATCCGCGAGGCTCACTTTGCCCTTGCCAGTGCTGAAGTTGCTCAAACCCATGTGGTAGCGCAGCTCATCCTCCGAGGCAGCATAGGGGATGTCAATCTTGTTGCCGAGGATAAGGAACGGAACATTTGCTAGGGACTCATCAGACAGTAGAGCATCCAACTCTTTCTTCGACTCTGCAAATCTCCCCTTGTCAAAGGCATCTACTAGGTACACCACTGCATCTACCTGCACGAATCATAACCTAAATCATATTTCCAAAAAAACCTAACTCGGTTGCATGAAAACAGTGAGGCAGCATGATAAACTACCAAGCATCAAATACTTGTGTGTGTTGGGGGGGGGGGGGGTCTCTTAAGAATGGGGTTGGGCAGGCATTCTTGGCTGTTGGAACCCTCAAGATGCATATTCTCGCACCCTGAAACAAGATTATCATCCAATAGAAACATAAAACAAACAATTCAAACCATCATGACCTAGTAACGGTTCATTGTCTAAATTACATGAATGGTATACATGCAGTAGGAATCAATCAGAAGATGAAGTTACAACAAACTTTTAAAATTCCAATAGATGACCTTTCTGCGTCAAAGATGGATGCTTCATCTTTTCCAGAGAGAAACAGTGGGATATTATTCAAGTAATACAGACGACATGATAAAGACCTTTAAAAGGGAGACAATACCATAATAAGTTAATAAACACGGACGTGTACAAGTATGGCTACAAGAAATGCTCCTAAAGATCCTTCTCCCACAAAGCAATGCAGACAATACACTCAAAACAATGAATAATAAATGCTCTCCTCCAGGACAGTGACTCCACAAGGGCATGTCTAGTAAGCATGGAAGACCGTGTCCAGGACAACTAGGGCTGTCAATTGGCTGGATCCAGGCACGGCCAACCCCAGCCCAGCAGACCCAGCTTCAGTTTCTTTCGATAACAAATCTCATCATCCTCAGCAGAGCCACAACACATTCATTTGGGTTCAGCTACATGAATCATGTCCCACCACATTATCTATACAATGCCATGTTTGTAGTTCAACCAAGGAAGGTCAAGACCATCTTATTAGGCATTCCCGGTCCTTTTTACCATTCACTGCTGCAATTTGATCGCCCCTAACTAGCGTTGAACTTCGATGACAGTGCACATGACTAAACCATCTTAATCCTATTTCCACAAATTTATTAACATCAATTGGAGTTACACCTAAATATGGGTTGATCTAACTCCTATATATGTCAGGCTGGCCTGATCCAAAAAACTATTCAATCTTCACAAACCATAGGACCATGGTTGTCAAGACATCCAAGACGACCAAGGCGAAGGCGCCTAGACGAAACCTAATTTATATAACTAAGTACAGTGTAAGAGAACTACTACTATACATTTCCTACATATAAGTTCTATTAATAGAAAATTTGATATCCACAAATCTTCAACATATATCTATATTTCAAAAAGTAAAAACAGAATAAATGACAAACAATAAAAAATTAATAAGAAAACTATTAACAATTTGTGAATACCTATCAATAGATATAAAAATTTTAATCTAAAATTTAGTATTCAAATAGCTATTCTTAATATTAAAAGGAAGCATAAATATGACACATTTCTAGATAAATTATAAGCACGTCAACATAATAATTTCATAATTTTTCACTTGTGCATTATCAAAAAAAGACACAAAATAGTACTAACTTCAAAAAATGCACCACGCAAATATGAATCAATATCCTTAAGAGGAGGGAAAAGGAACTAACTGGGAGAAGAATCCGCGAGAAAGGGGAAAGAGAAATGCAAGTCTTATCTTCTCTTTCCAATCTTGACAAATCATTTATCAATTTTTCAAAATTACCCCTGATTTTTTGCCCAAATACTAAAATAAATCTCAAATCAAGGAGTGGATGTCTTACCAAGACAGACTAAGCGAGCCCAAGATGATCTATGTGCACTAAGGTAGCCAAGTGAGTGCCTTAACCGACTGCTTGCCTAAGCGCCTGGTCGCCTTGGGTGCCTTGGAGTGCCTTGTCGCCTAGGCGACGTCTAAGTGATGCCTTGAAAATAATGCATATGACAGAATGACCCAACCTCAGAAAGTTCTCTGGGCTCACACAATTAAAGGGCCTGCCCCGCTTTCTCCTATAACAATCATCTTCATGCCTGCCTTCATGGGCTGGGCCAGATCTCTCAGGTCTGGGTCAAGCTGGCCCCACCAAGGGTCCAAGCAGGAATCAAGGCTTAATTTTTAAGGCCAGGATTAACTCCAAAATGCTAATTCCTGAATGCAGCCCACCCATATCCAAATATGATATATGAACAGAATTTTATTGGGCCATAAAATAGGGGGGAAATCGGGATTTTACATCCAACTTTCCATTTGTTTAACTTTATACTTTTAATTTTTCTCCAAAAGCTACTGAAAATATATTGTTTTCTAATGTTAAGCATCATTAGCAATCGTAGGTTATAATATATTCAACACATCATCATCATCTTCAGAACGTTATCCCATTATTTGGAGTCAGCAATGCTGTAGCACCCCGTATAAAAATAATAAAATATAAAATTTTTCCAAGTAAATAAAATCTTAAATAACTCTATAAGAAGATAACTCTATAAGGCCAAATAAAAAGATAGAATGCCCCATGAGGGCCATTATATAAATATACCACCATTGAAGTCATCATCCGTAATAGGGCTTCTTAAAAGACTATTCACCTGAAATAGTGACTCTATACAAGGTCGTCTTTTTCCTTAGCCACAAGGCCACTGTATAGGCTTTAAATATAACTCCCTTAAGACCCCACCAACCCACCAATCATACATACATACAAAAACATCTTAAAGGCCTAGACATGTAACATCACCGGACAGGGCTGGAGCATAAAACCCAAAAGTAAATAGCGCCCCTTACCTGGGCGCTATTCACTGAAGGGCGCCCCTTCCCAGGGCGCCATTCACATTACAATATCAAAAAATATATTAAAAGCCAGATGATATATCGCCCATGTACAGGGGTGCTATTCACCTAAATAATGACACCCTCAAGGGCGCCATTTCTCTCAGATCTACCATCCACAACTCCTCTTCGCTGGTAACGTACCTCTTACCCGACAATGGATTCAATGGATAGAAGCATTAATTGTGGTGGGGACACCGGGTCCACTACTGGGCCCAATGCTCGGAGCCGACGCCGCACCGCCACTGTACCGAGCTTATGGCTCGGCGACTCAGCGTCCTGAGCATAATATTTATTTGTGTGTATCGTATGTGTGTGTATTTGCAATCGTATGTGTGTGTATTTGCATCGTACGTATTTGTGTAACATACATGTATTAGTACATGTATTTTTCTTTTCGTTTTATTAGGCTAGTCTAAGTCAAATAAACACATGTGTAATTTTTTATTTTATTTGGTTAAAACCCACAAGTCAAATATTGGTTGGTGGGTTTGTCTTGTTAGGCTAAGGGCATAAATAAAATTAGTAGAAGTTAGAGGATCTTGTTGTTATAGCTTTCCTCCTATATAAAGGAAGGCAATGCTTGTTACGTATAATGAACTATATGAATGAAAGATTGAGTTTAAGGAGCTTTTGCCCCTTTGTTCTTCTCCCTTCCCTCATTTCTCATTTTTGTGAGATTCGAGTGTCGCCCGGTGTGAGACCGTCCGGCGTGAGGCCGAGCTGCGTGAGGTAGCAACCTATCCGTCCTGTTTGTGTCCCGGAGTCTCGTCGATCCGTCTTCCACGTCGCCGCCGCGTCAAATTGCTTCTTTTTCCCTGACAATGGATCCTTATGTTTCTCTTTCCCTATAAACAACTCCCTCCATCCGACGTAGAAACCTTACTGTCCACCTGTCATTCCTCTGCCATTCCTGAATAGAAGGTTATCTGTGCCTTTTCTATTCTCCACCTGCAGAAGAGAGAGCTTAACATTTTCTCTTCACGTGCAGGTTACGTACAACATCCTGCGGCTGAAGGCTTGGCTGCAGAGGACTTGGAGGGCTAGGATTTCCACGGTTAAACCAGTTAACCACGTCAAAAAGGTAGGTGTTCTCAAGATCTAACTTAACTAGTAGTTAATATAGATTAACATGCATGCTAGTTACATTTCATAGCCACAATCTGGCCACCTTAGTCAGGGGTCAAAAGGCTTAGTGGGAAGGTTAGGCTACGCCTATCTGAAACACTAAATCTTGCGTGAGTAGATTCTCCGTCAAGTACTCCATGTACATACTGATTATATAGTTATCGTTACTCATAATCTGTCCCAACTTCTTGTAAATTGATCCATGTTTAAAAGTTAATATCTATGAAATTAAAATCGAAAATTGTTGCATGAGCATGACCTTGCAATCCTGTTATTTTTCTATGTCTATATATGTCTCTACTTCCTGATTCTGTGAACATGTTATAAATTATGAACAGTAAGATTACGTGATTAGTAACCACCATGTTCAGAAATTTATATCTATTGAACCAAATCATGAAACTCATGCATGAGCATAACTTTGAAATCCCCAGATTTTTCTCTATTTTATCATTGTCTTCATTTTCGGATTTTGTGAAATTTCGAATGATGAACAGTGTTATGAGTCTAGTGGAGCACCCTGGTGAAGGGCGCCATTCAATAGGGCGCCCCTGGCCAGGGCGCCATTCTCCAGTGTGAATTAAAAACCCCCGATCCCGTGATTAGCCTATTAAACCCTATCGATTAGCCTGTTGAACCTGTTATCTGTTAAACCTTGCTGATTAACCTGTTAAAACTGTTAAACCTGTTAAACTTGTTACATGTTAACCTGTAAATTACATATCTTGTTAAGCCTGTAAAAATCCTACAACCCGTTAACTTGAGAATAGTATGTTAAACCTGTTACATGTTAAACCACGGCGATTAACCCGTTAAACCTGTTACCTGTTACAGCACGTGTAAACTTGTTATACTGTTTGAAACATGTGATTGTTAACCTTCTGAAATAGAGACCCTACGTCTCTATTTTCTAAAATAGAGACTCTCCGGAGAGACTCTATTTTAACCTTCTGAAATAGAGACCCTCCGGGAAGTCTTTATTTCTGAATCCCGTTAAACCTGTCACATGTTAAACCAGTTACCTGTTAAACCTGATACCTGTTAACCTGGTAATTACTTACCTTGTTAAGTCTGTTAGCTGTTAAACTTGCTAATTACTGAGTCTGATAATTACATATCATGTCAAACCTTGTTAATTATATAGCCGTCATTAAGCTATGTTAATCCTGTAACCTGTCAAATCACATAACCTGTTAAACCTGTTTACAGTACGTGTAAACCTGTTATCCTGTTAGATTGTTAACCTTCTGAAATAGAGACTCTCCGGAGAGAGACTCTATTTACCGAAATCGAAACCCTCCAGGAAAACTCTATTTCAGCATTGAAATAGAGACTCTCCGAAAAAACTCTATTTACTGAAACAGAGACCCTCCGGGAAGACTCTATTTCAGCATTGAAATAGAGACTCTCCTATAAGACTCTATTTACTGAAATAGAGACCCTCCGAGAAGACTATTTCAGCATTGAAATAGAGACTCTCCGAGAAGACTCCATTTACTGAAATAGAGACCCTCTGCAAGGGCGCCATTTCCCTGTAAACTGAAATTTTTGGGCTTCTGTCCAACCCTTACCCAATGATCTCTGGTCACCTCCTTAACCCCGATTGACCTATGTGTCATGCATTTTAAGTAGATTGGTCATAAATCATCATTTACATGTGATATCGTTCTTGAACTCTATTCCTATAAATCTACCTTATATTCCTACAATGTGTAAAATTCTTAAAATTATATATTGGCTATATAAATGAGTGGATGTCAAAAAATATACATGAAATGTTGTGCATATTAAGGGCCCGATCTGGTCCTGGGAGGAGCACCCGAAGGTACTTGTGCCCATGGGAGTTTATTAACCACGGTGTTTGACATTGCACCGAAGTACTTGCTTGCTTGACTTGAGACATTCCCACTCACTCTCTCATGACATGCTTGACTTGCTTGAAATGAATTGCTTGGCCCGAAAAAGGGCAATTACTTGCTTGAATGAAATGAATGAAATAGTCAATTCCATTACACTACTTGCTATTACACGAGCATAAGATCACTTATTTGAATATTGATTTCTTGGAAAGATTTGCTTGAATATTAATTATTATCTTCTTAGAAAGACTTGCTTAAATATTGATCTGGGAAAGACTTGTGCAATTACTTGGTAATTACTTGTTAGTTTCTTATTGATACATCTCTTCGATATTCATGTGATACTCTTTTGGTACAATTCTTGATATTCTTGCTCGATCCAACATGCATCATTATACCGCATGAACTTGTAATTAACTTAAAGATTGTTAGAGTTTGAGATATAAATCCTACTGAGCGATTCGCTCATCCAGTTGTTTCCTAACATTTTTCAGGTAATTCGGATAGCGACGTCCACATGAATGGGAATGACACCGAGTGATGAGTGCTAGATTTGATGTATCGTCAGTTAGTCGCATAGTTGTCAAGGCGGGCGCCTGGGCGTCGCCTAGGCGCTCTTGAAAGGGCAAGGCGCTGTAGCGCCTTGTTGACACTGGAAAAGGCGACCTGGACGGTCGCCTAGGCGGGCTAGGCGCCCAGGCGAGCGCCTAGGCGCCAAGGCGGGTCAACTTTGACCGTCCGAACTGGATCCGACATAACTGGTTATGTACATTTTGTTAGAGATTAGAGTACCTGTAGAGATGAACAAACAATAGAGGAGGAAGAAGAAAGGGGGAAGAAGAGATCAAGCCACAAGAACACCAAGATTTACGTGGTTCGAAGGCGATGTGCCTTCTTACATCCACGGCCGCAGCAGGGTTTCCGCTATGATAAAACACACCCAGATACAATACCAAGAGAGAGTTTGCAGTCCTTATATATAAGGAGATTAGGGCGCCCAACAGTCAGGGTACAAAAGACAATAATGCCCCTGCTATAAACATAAATTTTGTTCCGGGGGCTCCGCCCCCGGAAACCCCCGCAAGGGGCGCTGCCCCCTTGACCCCCCGCGTGCGAGGACGCACGAGGGCGAGTTCGGGCTCCAAACTCTTAACACATTTAACTCTTTCTTTTTTATAATTTTCTTGATGTTATTATATTCTTTTATAATTTTTCTGAATTTTTTACATTTACTTTTGAATCATTTGCATTTACTTCTGAATTTTTTGTAATTTTTTGATATAATTTAGTTTTCTATAATTGCCACGTAATTTAGTTACAGCAATTTCTTCATGTAATTTATTTTTTGTATTTTCCACATTTTTTATTCTTGATTTATATATTGGAGGATATATATTTTAGATTTTTTAATTAGTGACCGAAGTGTCGCCTAGGCGACGCCTAAGCGGACGCCTTGTCGTCCCGTGAACGCCTTGGGTCGCCTTGTCGCCTTGACAACTATGGTTAGTCGTGCCTTTCGTATTTGTAGAATCTACTGTGTATTTCCAGTTATATCAAAGGCTTGTATAATTTATTTGAGTCAGTTATGATCTAGTTAGATGGAACTGAATAAACTTGTAGCCTTATAAATGATTTTGGGATATTGTCATTTGATTAAGTAGATAATTGTCATCTTAAGACTATGATATTAGGTTCAAATTTAAGTTAGTGATAAATTACCGAGTATTATGCGCACTCTGACTCTACGTGAATGACACGATCTATATAGACGCGTCGCGCACCTGGGTATCTTCCGCGCTCGGGACGTGACAGTCTTCCTGGTATCAGAGCCTAGATTTTCAAACCTAGGAAATTAGAAGTCATGATCGAAATCTAGGAAAAACCTAAGTCCAAGGATAGATTTACACCTTACCCGGTGAGTGGGTAGAGTCATGGGTTAAATTCTATATTGACTTTTGACCTTGTAATGAAACCCGATCTTTATTATGCTTAAACCCTTTTGTAGGATCATGGCTACTGAAAGAGTACAATAGCGCGAGATGCAGCGCACCGTGCAAGGCCTTACACAGGCGCTACAGCAAGTGGCGCAAGGCAGTGCTAACCGTGGAGCCGGTGATCTCCACAGGGGTTTCCGCAACATGAATCCGCCAAGGTTCATGGGTTCATCTGACCCCGAGGATGCCGAAAATTGGTTAAAAGAAATGGAACGAATTTTTCGTGTGATGCAATGCACAGACGAGGAGAAGGTTCTACTGGCTATATTCCAACTGGAGCGGGACGCTCGATGTTGGTGGGAATCCGTGGAAGCAACATTACTCGATGACCACGTCACATGGGATGAATTAACTGAGCATTTCAACAAGTATTTCTCCGACCACATCCAAGAGAAGAAGGCCGCAGAATTTGCTGCATTGAAACAACGGGCCTTGAAAGTGGCCGAGTACGAGGCCCCGTTTTCAAGACTGTCTAGGTATGCACCCCACTTGGTGTGTACGGAGAAGATGAAGGCTAAAAGGTTCCTCAACGGGCTTCGGCCCCACTACATTACACAACTTGCACCGATGGACATCCAAGTCTACTTGGAAATAGTTCGGCATGCACAGTTGCTCAAGGACGCCACCGAATTATCGGAGAGGATCCAAGGAAAGAACAAGAAGGAACCTGTCACTAAGCCCGGGAAATTTTAAAGCATCATTCAACAAGAAGCGGTACTACAGTGGAGGGGAGTCCTCCAAAGGAAAGAGATTCCAAAAGAATGTCAAGCCATTCTCCACCACCACACCTTCCAAGGAAGTTTGCAAATACTGTGATAAACCTGGCCATAAGACTGAGGAATGCTGGAGGAAGCTAGGTGCCTGTCTCCGATGTGGGAGCCGAGAACATCGGATCCCTAATTGCCCACTGATGAATGAGCAAGCCATTAAAGATGAGAAGTTACAGGCAAAGAAGCAAGGCCGTCTGCAAGCTCTCCAAGAGACGGAACCAACAGAAGGTGGAATCGTGAAAGGTACACTAATCGTTTGCTCTAAGACTGCTAAAGTTTTATTTGATACTGGAGCAACGCATTCATTTATTTCCAAAAAAAATGATACTGCTTTTACTAAGGAGCCCGAATGGTTAGACTTAGTCATATCTACACCTATCGGGAACAAGCCCGACCTCACACAGCATTACCCAGACTGTGAGATTATGGTTAAAGGAAATAATCTGCCTGTCGACCTAATTTGCCTAGATATGGAAGTGTATGATGTCATACTAGGTGTTGATTGGTTATCCACATACCAAGCAACTGTAGATTGCCGGAATGGCAAGATAACTTTTGTGGATTACCCGAAACTGGTTTACAATAGCCCTTGAAATAGATCACCTCTTGTATCAGCTCTCCGAGCTAGTAAACTGATAGAGAAAGGATGTACGGCTTTTATTGCATTTGTAACTGCCACGGACGTCGAGGAGTCTAAGCTTGAAGACATCCGTGTAGTTCGGGATTTTTCTGAAGTTTTTCCAGAAGAATTGCCCGGTTTACCCCCGGAGCGGGAGGTGTCATTCACTATCGACCTCGCTCCTGGTGCTGGACCTGTTTCCAAGGCACCTTACCGAATGTCCCCTATTGAGCTGAAGGAGCTGAAGGAACAACTAATGGAACCATTGAACAAGGGTTTCATCCGGCCGAGTACTTTCCCGTGGGGAGCACCGGTGCTATTCGTGAAGAAGAAGGACGGATCGATGAGACTCTGCATCGACTATCGGCAGTTAAACCATCTTACAATCAAGAACAAGTACCCACTGCCGAGGATCGATGAATTGTTCGATCAGATATCTAGAGCTAAATATTTCTCCAAGATTGATCTTCGATCTGGTTATCACCAACTGAAGATCAAAGAAGAAGATATTCACAAAACTGCATTCCGAAGCAGGCATGGGCATTACAAATTTACTGTTATGCCTTTCGGACTAACGAATGCCCCTGCAACTTTCATGCAATTAATGAACAACATATTCAGGTCTCACTTAGACGAGTTTATTGTGGTCTTTATCGATGATATTCTGATTTATTCGAAGTCTAAAGAAGACCACGAAGAAAATCTTAAGAAGGCATTGCAAATATTGAGGGAAAACAAATTATATGCCAAATTCAGCAAGTGCAAGTTCTGGCTCGAGGAAGTATGGCCATATAATTTCGAAGGATGGAATTTCCGTGGACCCATCAAAGGTCGAAGCCGTGAAGAATTGGGAGCGACCAACAAATGCAACGGAGATTCGAAGTTTCTTGGGTCTAGCAGGTTACTACCGGCGTTTCATCAAGGACTTCTCAAGGATTGCTGTTCCTCTCACCCGATTGACTCGCAAGGAAATACCTTATGAGTGGAAGGAAGACTGTGAGAAGAGTTTCCAAGTTTTGAAAGATCTCTTGACCACTGCTCCAATCTTATCATTGCCAATCGAAGGAGAGAAGTACGAGGTATATACCGATGCTTCGGGTATTGGCCTCGGGTGTGTATTAATGCAAAATGGGAGAGTCATTGCATACTCTTCCCGACAACTGAAGAAGCATGAAGAGAACTACCCAGTGCACGATTTAGAACTAGCCGCAGTGGTATTCGCCTTAAAGATCTGGAGGCACTATCTCTACGGAGGAGAATAGTTCACTGTATACTCCGATCACAAGAGCCTCAAATATTTATTCTCCCAAAAGGAGCTAAACATGCGGCAAAAGCGATGGCTCGAATATCTCAAAGATTTCGACTTCACTATACAATACCATCCCAGTAAGGGTAATTCTGTAGCTGATGCCCTCAGTCGAAAGCCGAGAGTGATATTGGCCAGTTGCATGATTCAGGAATGGAAGCTATTAGAGGAATTCTCCAAGCTCAATCTTAGCACTGATGAACAAGATGGGTGCATTACTCTACCCCATATGAGTCTACATCCGGATTTGCTACTAGAAATTCAGAAGTTACAAGAGGAAGATCCTGCACTAGTGGAGATAAGGGAGAAGCTGGACAAGAGACCGGATTTCAAGCTGGCACCCGATGGAAGACTATTATTCCATGAATGGACATGTGTACCCGACTATCCCGAGTTGAAGAAGAAGGTTCTTGAAGAAGCTCATCGATCGAGGTACACGATCCACCCTGGAGCCACCAAGATGTATCAAGACTTGAAAAGGACTTTCTGGTGGCCTAATATGAAAAGGGAGGTAGCGGACTTCGTATCTCGCTGCCTGACATGTCAACAAATGAAGGCGGAACATCAGAAACCCGCCAAAAAGCTACATCCACTAGATATTCCCAAGTGGAAGTGGGAAGACATTGACATGGATTTTATTATGGGCTTGCCCAAGACTAGAGGTGGACATGATGAAATTTGGGTAATTATCGACCGCCTAACTAAATCGACTCATTTCTTGCCTATCAAAAGCCGATGGTCGGTTGATGTCCTTACTGCCTTGTATATCAAGGAGACAGTTAGATTGCATGGAGTTCCCGTGTCGATCGTATCCGACCGAGACCCATGCTTCACCTCTCATTTCTGGAAGAGTCTACAACATTTTCTGGGGACGAAACTCAACTTCAATACTGCTTTCCATCCCCAGACAGATGGACAGACGGAAAGGACAAATCAAGTTGTTGAAGATATGTTGAGAGCATGCATTATAGATTTCGGTGATAGTTGGCATGACCACTTACCCCTAGCCGAGTTTGCATATAATAATAGCTATCAAGCCAGTATCCAAATGGCACCTTTCGAGGCACTCTATGGCAGAAGTTGTCGATCTCCAATATGCTGGGACGAAGTCGGTGATAAGCAAATTCTATGCCCAGATATGGTTAGAGATTCAATCGAAAAGATACACCTCATTCGGGAAAGGCTAAAGATAGCCTAGTCCAGACAGAAGTCATATGCTGATAATAGGAGAAGAGATCTGAAATTTCAAGTTGGAGACCATTTTTTTCTCAAGGTATCTCCTGGCCGAGGTATTAGAAGGTTAGGTGTTAAGGGCAAGCTAACACCAAGGTTTATCGATCCATTCGAAGTGCTGGAAAGAGTGGGCGAGGTAGCTTACCGCATTACCTTGCCTCCACAACTATCGGAGGTGCACAATGTATTCCATAGTTCTATGCTGAAGAAGTATGTGCACGATCCTCTCCACGTCATCGACCATGTCGAACTGGTGATACAGAAGGACCTTACTTATGAGCAGAAGGCAATGAAGATCCTCGACCGAGAGGTCCGAGTTCTAAGGAACAAGACGATCCCTATGGTGAAAATCCAATGGAATCGATGCTTAGAACAAGAAGCTACTTGGGAAACCGAGGAGTCCATGAGAAGGAGATTTCCATAACTATTCTAGTCTGTAAGTACCCCCTCCATGTCTCCGTATGAGCAACTGAATTTGAGGACCAAATTCTTTTAAGTGGGGGAGGGTGTAACACCCCGTATAAAAATAATAAAATATAGACTTTTTCCAAGTAAATAAAACCTTAGATAACTCTATAAGAAGATAACTCTATAAGAAGGCCAAATAAAAAGATAGAATGCCCCATGAGGGCCACTATATAAATATACCACCATTGAAGTCATCATACGTAATGGGACTTCCTAAAAGACTATTCACATGAAATAGTGACTCTATACAAGGTCGTCTTTTTCCTTAGCCACAAGGCCACTGTATAGGCTTAAATATATCTCCCTTAAGACCCCACCAACCCACCAATCATACATACATATAAAAACATTAAAGGCCATGTAACATCACCGGACAGGGTTGGAGCATAAAACCCAGAAGTAAATAACACCCCTTACCAGGGCGCTATTCACTGAAGGGCACCCCTTCCCAGGGCGCCATTCACATTACAATATCAAAATATATATTAAAAGCCAGATGATATAGCGCCCATGTAAAGGGGCGCTATTCACCTAAATAATGGCACCCCCAAGGGCGCCATTTCTCTCAGATCTACCATCCACAACTCCTCTTCGCTGGCAACGTACCTCTTACCCGACAATGGATTCAACGGATAGAAACATTAATTGCTTCTTTTTCCCTGGCAATGGACACTTATGTTTCTCTTTCCCTATAAACAACTCCCTCCACCCGACGTAGAAACCTTACTGTCCACCTGCCATTCCTGAAGAGAAGGTTATCTGTGCCTTTTCTATTCTCCACCTGCAGAAGAGAGAGCTTAACATTTTCTCTTCACGTGCAGGTTACGTACAACATCCTGCAGCTGGAGGCTTGGCTGCAGAGGACTTGGAGGGCTAGGATTTCCACGGTTAAACCAATTAACCACGTCAAAAAGATAGGTGTTCTCAAGATCTAGCTTAACTAGTAGTTAATATAGGTTAACATGGATGCTAGTTAAACCTTTCATAGCCACAATCTGGCCACCTTAGTCAGGGGTATATCAAAAGGCTTAGTGGGAAGGTTAGGCTACGCCTATCTGAAACACTAAATCTTGCGTGAGTAGATTCTCCGTCAAGTACTCCATGTACATACTGATTATATAGTTATCGTTACTCAATCTGTCCCAACTTCTTATAAATTGATCCATGTTTAAAAGTTAATATCTATGAAATTAAAATCGAAAATTGTTGCATGAGCATGACCTTGCAATCCTGCTATTTTTCCATGTCTATATATGTCTCTACTTCCTGATTCTGTGAACATGTTATAAATCATGAACAGTAAGGTTACGTGATTAGTAACCACCATGTTCAGAAATTTATATCTATTGAACCAAATCATGAAACTCCTGCATGAGCATAACTTTGAAATCCCCAGATTTTTCTCTATTTTACCATGTCTTCATTTTCGGATTTCGTGAAATTTCGCATGATGAACAGTGTTATGAGTCTAGTAGAGCACCCTGGTGAAGGGCGCCCCTGACCAGGACGCCATTCAATACGGCACCCCTGGCCAGGGCGCCATTCCACCTTGGGGCGCCCCTGGCTAGGACGCCATTCTCAGTGTGAATTAAAAACCCCCGATCCCGTGATTAGCCTGTTAAACCCTACCGATTAGACTGTTGAACCTGTTATCTGTTAAACCTTGCTTATTAGCCTGTTAAACTTGTTACATGTTAACCTGTAAATTACATACCTTGTTAAGCCTGTAAAAATCCTACAGCCTGTTAACCCGAAAATAGTATGTTAAACCTATTACCTGTTAAACCACGACGATTAGCCCGTTAAACCTGTTACAGCACGTGTAAACCTGTTATACTGTTAGAAACCTGTGATTGTTAACCTTCTGAAATAGAGACCCTACGGGAAGTCTCTATTTTCTTAAATAGAGACTCTCCGGGGAGACTCTATTTTAACCTTCTGAAATAGAGACCCTCCGGGAAATCTTTATTTCTGAATCCCGTTAAACATGTCACATGTTAAACCAGTTACTTGTTAAACCTGATCCTATTAAACCTGACACCTGTTAACCGGGTAATTACTTACCTTGTTAAGCATGTTAGCTGTTAAACTTGCTAATTACTGAGCCTGGTAATTACATATCCTGTGAAACCTTGTTAATTACATAGCCGTCATTAAGCTATGTTAATCATGTAGCCTGTCAAATCACATAGCCTGTTAAACCTATTTACAGTACGTGTAAACCTGTTATCCTATTAGATTGTTAACCTTCTGAAATAGAGACTCCCCGGAGAGAGACTCTATTTACCGAAATAGAGACCCTCCGGGAAGACTCTATTTCAGCATTGAAATAGAGACTCTCCGAGAAGACTCTATTTACTGAAATAGAGACCCTCCGGAAAGACTCTATTTCAGCATTGAAATAAAGACTCTCCGAGAAGACTCTATTTACTGAAATAGAGACCCTCTGCAAGGGCGCCATTTCCCTGTAAACTGAAATTTTTGGGCTTCTGTCCAGCCCTTATCCAATGATCTCTGGTCACCTCCTTAACCCCGATTGACCTATGTGTCATGCATTTTAAGTAGATTGGTCATAAATCATCATTTACATGTGATATCGTTCTTAAACTCTATTCCTGAAAATCTACCTTATATTCCTACAATGTGTAAAATTCTTGAAATTCTATATTGACTATATAAATGAGAGTGGATGTCAAAAAGTATACATGAAATGCTGTGCATATTAAGGGCCCGGTCTGGTCCTGAGAGGAGCACCCGAAGGTACTTGTGCCCATGGGAGTTTATTGACCACGGTGTTTGGTATTGCACCGAAGTACTTACTTGCTTGACTTGACTTCAGACATTCCCACTCACTCTCTCGTGACATGCTTGACTTGCTTGAAATGAATTGCTTGGCCCGAAAAAGGGTAATTACTTGCTTGAATGAAATGAATGAAATAGTCAATTCCATTACACTACTTGTTATTACACGAGCATAAGATCACTTGCTTCAATATTGCTTTCTTGGAAAGACTTGCTTGAATATTAATTATTATCTTCTTGGAAAGACTTGCTTAAATATTGATCGGGGAAAGACTTGTGCAATTACTTGGCAATTACTTGCTAGTTCCTTATTGATACATCTCTTCGATGTTCATGTGATACTCTTTTGGTACAATTATTGATATTCTTGCTCGATCCAGCATGCATCATTATACCGCATGAACTTGTAATTAACTTAAAGATTGTTAGAGCTTGAGATATAAATCCTACTGAGCGATTCGCTCATCTAGTTGCTTCCTAACATTTTTCAGGTAATTCGGATAGCGACGTCCACATGAATGGGAATGACACCGAGTGATGAGTGCTAGATTTGATGCATCGTCAGTTAGTCGTGCCTTTCGTATTTGTAAGACCTACTGTGTATTTCTAGTCATATCAAATGCTTGTATAATTTATTTGAGTCAGTTATGATCTAGTTAGATAGAACTTAGTAAACTTGTAACCTTATGAATGATTTTGGGATATTGTCATTTGGTTAAGTAGATAATTGTCATCTTGGACTATGATATTACGTTCAAATTTAAGTTAGTGATAAATTATCGAGTACTATGCGCACTCTGTTTATACATGAATGACACAATCTATATAGACGCGTCGCGCACCCGGGTATCTTCCGCGCTCGGGGCGTGACAAATGCAGATCCTATCTGACCATTTTAATCTATTTAATGTCATGCTTATAGTTAATCCTAAGGGGGTTGAATCCTTTCTATGTCAACCTCGGTCACTTTAACACGAACTAATTTAATTTAAAGGCCCGCCATGCGTGCTGGCCTTATCCCTTTCCCTTAGACCCAAGCTGATGCATGTCCAAGTTGGACCCATGGAAGGCACAATCATCCCGGATCGGATAAGCTGCTATATGTCCAAGTTGGACCCACGGAAGGCACAATCGTCCCACATCGGATCGGATCCAATCCGATCCCAATCTCACCTTTCCCAATCCAAGGACCGGGTCGGCAGGACCAGCTGGGATCGGCCCTGATCGGCCTGGATCATCCCCAGATCGACAAGGATCAGTCAAGCCGGTGCAATTCACCCTTTAAATTTAGACAAAGAAATGAATAGTACTATTCATCTGATCTTAGATGAAACAGTATCGGAGTCCGGAACTTACCATCATCGTTGCTGTCGACGTCCCCGTCACCACCGACCGCCGGTGCCGTCACCACCGGCCGCCGGTGCTCCTCGTCCTCCTCGACCTTGCAAGGTGGGGAGCCTCCGTCGACATGGGGAAAGGAGAAACCCTCACCAAGACTCAAAGTTCAAGTATTGTTTGTATAAAAACCCCTGTAAAAGTATTTAAACTCAAATGAACCTCAAAATAAAATTTAAAAATAAAAAATAAAAAAATAGGGTAGGCCTGGGTCGGACTGGGTTCGGATTGAGATCGGCTGATCTGGATTGGTTTGGGACCGGCCAATCCGATCGGTTTGGGACTAGCCAATCCGACCCTTTCTTCCTTACTCAGGATCTAAAGCCTCCAGGCCTGAATTTTTAGACCATGGGCCAAGGATCAGGGCCCTTCCCAACCCAAAAGTTTGGCTAGGATCAAAGGGCCGTGAGTCAGCTCAGCCATTGAGATCCTCAAGCTTAGTAAAACTCCTACATCCCACTCAACCATTGTCTGTCATGTAGTCTTGGCCCATGGGTGGTTGAAATGTAGAGTTAGTTAAGTGAGCATCCTAGAGGGAAAAGCACCTTAAAAGGAAAAAAGAGTCATCTATCACAATGGACCTGAGGACCTTCGTCCAGATCCACCCTATGTCAAAGTCACGCTTGGGCACATCCACATTTGTTTAAATATGGTAGGGGAATAATATGGTACCTGCAGATACAATATGTTTATCTTCTTTAAAACTCAGTCAAAACTTGCATGCTTCAAAATTGGTACAGGATATGGACGATGTATTCAGACCTAGACTTACGGATAAGTGAGCACAAAGATATATACTTATATATTGATTAGACTTAATGTCATTAATTAGAATATGATGTCCGACATGAAAAGAATTAATATTTCATCAAATGGAATAAGGATGAAAACCCCACATTGTGTAGAACTAAGATACATAAGAATATTTATAATGATGCACAAATTCAAGCCTAAAAGAAACAGAACCTTCTCATATTTTTCAGATATACAAAGTAAGGGCACATCAATCCTTCTTAGTAAATGCTGAATGGTAAAGCACAGGTCTGTAAGGCAGAGCTTGGTAATCATTTCTATGATGAGCTCAATCCAGATGCATGCACATCCCAAGTTCCATTCCCACGGAAGATGAAATGTAGAAGTCCTAAAACATAAAAGCATCCATAAAATAGCAACTTAAGGCCTAACATGCCCCCAACTGGAAGAATCCCACAAGAACCTAAAAACTAGAACACAACCCGAAAAGGTGACAATGGCAATAGAAGAAGGGGTTGCATGTCTAAGAGGAAAATGTAAGGATAATTATAGAGTAAGAGAGATGCTAAATAGTGTAGCTGCAGCATAGCTGCAGCCTTCCCACAGAGTGGAGCTGGAAGCACCCAAGATCTTGGATCAATTGGTGCTCGTTTCCACCCGTCTTCATCTTCATGGAAGCTGCGGCAGCCTTCCCTCATGGCAGCAGGGAACAGCCTCCCCTGAACAGAGCAACTCATTACGGTACAGGCAGAGCCTGAGCTCCAGCAGACTAGGATTGTGAGAGACGGGGAGAAAGGGAAGTCTCAACATGATTATGAGAGCCATGGTGCACTGCCACAGGGGTCAAAATTAATTGCCATAGTCATTTGGTGTTTAAAATAGAAAAACATACTGTGCCTTATAATTCATACTTGAAATAGATAAAATGTGTGCAAACCCAAATCTCCACCAAAAAGATGGCAGATGTATGCAAATGAAACATATATTATATGTGAACATGGTTTAAAAAATTGCCCGGTCCATATCGGAACCGGGTGAACCGGATTGGAACCAGCCCGACCTGCTCTTGTTTACCCAGTTTTGGGATCAAACCAGCCAAAAAATTAGAAATAATATCAATAAATTGCGGAAATCAGGGCACTTTCATGGTGAACCAGACAGAACCAGCTCGAAACTGGCTAAAACCAGCCACTTTCATGGTGAACTGGCTGGTTTGTAACCCAATTTTATTAGTGTCTTTTCTCATTTATGTCTGTAGAAGATAGACTAGGTTCAGGCAGCTTTGGGCCTGAACCAGGTCTGTTGAAGGCCTCTGGGTCGCAGGTTCATTACCGGACCCACTAAGGTGGATCCAGTTAAGTTAAGTCTTGAGTAGATGGTTCCAGAAATACCCCTAATTCAGGTTATTGTAACAGGGGTTTTTCAGTCATTATCTTGATTAGTTTAACCTAATAAGAGAGATGAGGAGGGCACAGCCTGGGTAATAGCCACCACCACTCCTTCATCGCCATTTTCTTCCTCCCCTCTCTTCTCTCTACCAACCCTGTAGAAGATAGACTAGGTTCTGGCCGCTCTGACACCAAGATGTTTTTCCTTGTTACATGTTTCTGGAAGAAGGAATGCGGCAGAGAAGAAGAGAAGAGAGGAAGAAGATGGCGGTGAAGGAGTGGCGGCTATTACCCAGACTGCGCCCTCCTCACCTCTCATTAGGTTAAAGTAATCAAAACAATGACTGCAACACCGCAGTTACAATAACCTAAACTAGAGGTATTTCTGGAACCATTTACTCAAGACTTTTAAGTTAACCGGAACCACCTTAGTGGGTCCGGTAATGAACCTGCAACCCAAAGGCCTTAAACCGACCCGGTTCAGGCCCAGAGCGGCCGGAACCTAGTCTATCTTCTACAATTTCAAAGCAGTTAACTACAGGCTCATCGGCTCAATGTTTGGTCAAAAGATCAAACAGAAAGGATGGCAGCCCAACCTGAAGGCTCGTAGGCCTGGTTCACCAGCACAGCCATTAACAGCCCTAAAGAAAAAAACCCAAGAACAAGCCCAGCAACGTATTATGGCAGGCATACTAACATTTTTTTTGTTTTTTTGACAGGAATTGTGGTTTGCACCACCAATTTTATTGCAAGAGGTAGTACAACCAGTAGGTGTAGAGGAGAGGACCTCTACAACCTTAAAAGAACAAAGAAAATTCCACTATGGAGACAATTACAGGAAAACAATTATTTTTTTTGAAGGTGGTTGGTACCACATTTTATAAAATGCAATACAGGAAAACAATTATGTCCTTCCCCAAGTGTCCAGACTCCAGACTTCCAAGGGGCATACTAAAGACTTTTACTAGTGAATAGTGACATTAAGAAAGGCAGAGCATAGCCTAGGGGAAATGCAGGAGATGAACATCAACATCCAAGATTTCGGGATAACCAGGACGACAACATTATTTGCAGCAAGAAACAGATTACTGTGTGTTTAAAGGAAACAGAACAGAACAGTACAGAGCATGAATAAACTAAAAAGATGCACAACCTAAACCACAGGAAACGAAAAAGTGAAGAATGATGAGAAATTGTGTCACTGGTAACATCATTGGTCCCACAAGAGTGTCACATCCTGGGTATGAAGAAGAGTTTTAACATTCAAAGTACTGAACATTATGACAAAAAGATCTGAGATCCCCAACAAAATCTGGAGATTGCCAAATCATTTTTCATGATTTTGTAGTTTGTACAGATGCATGCTTAGTGTGTGTGAAATTCTTCACATGTTGGCCTAAGTTTTTTTTCCTCAGATTGTATCAGAGTCAAAAGCAAATCATAGTATGACACTATGAACTTCTACAGTATAAACATATAACAAGAGAAGTGCTAGATTTAAGTTTGATTTTTTTGAGCTGTTACAGTTCATTTTGAGAATGTCTCTTGCTGAAAAGAAGAAAAAAAAGGGATAAATATTTGCTCAACTGTGGAGATGGCAAACACTTTAAGTGATCAAATTTTATGGACAGTGCAAGTGCAGAACAGATGGTGATTCACTTATGCAACAGGGAAAATGCATCAATCTCCCCTACAGCTATTCAAAGGAAAGAAAAAAAATGTCATGTAGGTGATGCAGGAAAAAAAATGTGAGGTGACAGAGAAATAAAAACTCATGGAGGGCAAACCATCGAGATCAAGTATACTGTTGACATAATAAAAATTAAACTCAGATGGGGGTGAACATATAGCAAAGGCTCAAATGCCACAAAGGAATTGCATCAAAATAATGCAAAACCAAATATATGCATTTGCATACGGATATATGTATATAAGCACATGGAATCTCTAATAATCAGAGACCACTGGTTGACAGTGTTGTCAGAATATCCTCCAATGTATGATCCAAGAAGGATAAACAGTCCAAGATCATAATCATATGATGCTCTACTCAAACGTGGCTTTCACATTGTTTTAAAGTACTCCAAATATCCACGATATAAGCCATGATCTGTTACATACCTCAATGATCTGACAATAATCCTTAAAACATTAGTAACTAGTACCCTAGAATTTTACTTTGGCATGCAATCCTTGAAAGATTACCATGACCCTACATGCCCAACTTATTTACCACTGTCAAGATGTACATACTTCCTGTAATATTAACTTTTTTTGTACCAATTATCCATTGTCTTTCGCAGTCATTTAGTAAAGGCCAATGAAAACAGAGCAAAAAGCAGAAAAAAGAGAATAATGCATAAAACTGAGTATGCCAAGCTGTATGAACAGAAATATATATAGAAGGGAATGTAACACAAACACTTTAAAAGAATGGTATCTCAAAGCAACAGCAGTTAAAAGAACAAGAAGGAAAAAGAGAAACAGGAAAGTAGCTTAGTTAATGTAAACCATATAAAAAGATGCATCGAAGAATACATGAACGTCGATTTTAGAGGAAGGTTCCTAAATACATCATTATTCGCCATAAGAAAATCTACAGGACATCACATCAATGGCATGGTAAAATGTATACTGACTAAATTATGTCGATCGGAAACTTGAAGCTAATTAACGACAATCAGATGAAAATGTGTCGACTTCGCGTTTCTAGATGAATGCCAAAAGGCTTACATGTTGAACAAGGTTAAACATTGAACATTGACTCCAGATCCCATGCCAAACAAATAACACAAACGCCCAAACGATAGTGCAAAATAAAATGCAAATCTATCAAGACATTCACAAGGAAATACCATACACCATAACCAGAAAAGAGAGAAGAGAGACCTTGGCATAGTAGTCCTTCCAGACCCGGCGAGCGATCTGATGGCCTCCCAAGTCAAAAGCCTTGAACTTGATTTTACCAATGCTCAATTCTTCTGACGTCGGATACTGGGTCGGCTGATGCTGAACCAATCTCTGCATACATAGCAGACAAAAAGAAAGGTTGACATCTGAATATTGTTAGAAGCACGCAACAGACACCACTATTTTTTCAGCAAAATTTGACAAAGCCCAAAATACATTACATAAATAAAGGAAACAGAACATGCCTAAAGAAAACAAATGACAAAGAAGATCGACGCAGAAAAAGGGAAACGTAGCAGAGAAATCGGCATCCGACCTCGTCTTTCAACATGTGAAGCAGCGTGGTCTTCCCGGCATTATCGAGCCCTAGGAACAAGATCTTCGCCTCTTTCTGCCACAGGCCCAGAGAGGCGAGGACGCCGTAGAACCAGTCGACCAAGAACATGATGTCCGGCGGCGAATGCACCCCCCAAACACCGCGGATCGCCTGAATCGCGGCGCGGGCAGCCGAAACCCACTTGAAAAATCACGGATCCGGCGAAACACGTCTCCCCCGACGTTCCAATCGCCGGAGACGAGATCCGGCGATCAGGGACAGATGAAACCCTAGAGAGAGAACGAGAAAGACGAGGGAGTAGAAACTATATATATTCGGAAATGACGAAAATAGCTGGGTAAGAGGACCCGAGGTTAGTCTTCTTATCCCTCTCAAAATTTTCCGCACCTTTTGAAACCGGCGGAGGTCCGGAGCCTTCTTCTCCTTCTTTTACCGCCTAAAACCGGTTGGAGAATATCCGATCATCTTCAAATGCGAGCTTTCATTGCCCGGGGGCGGCCAATGGGAACCGGGAGTCGCCGGTACCGATGGGGTGGTTGATACCACCGAGGGGGGAGGTGTCGTCACTGGTCCACGTGGATACGTTAAGGTCCGCACTGCGAACCAATCTGGACCGTCCAAATTACGGTTTGCAGGGGTTGGACTGTCAGAGATGGAGCCACGTTTTACCCGTGGAGCTTAGTTTAGCTCAATTTAATTATTTTACCGATGCATTTCAGTGGTCGGCCATCTCGTTGTAGCCGGGGGCAGTTGGAATGGGGGCCGTCCGAGTAATAACTGATGACGGCGCGGGGGTCGTATCTGACGTCGCCGTTGATCATACGATTGGGGGTCGCGGTGGGTGGGGTGGGGGTGGGGGAGGGGGGTGACACGGGACAGGACCTGCGCCGGTCCACTAGGGTCTGAACCCGGTTTACATGGTCAAGGTTGAGTCGACCCGGATATAAAAGGCAGCTCAAGTTAAAAATGAGTAATGCTTCCAGCACCACCGCCAGTGGCGCAATTGTTTTTTTTTTAATCTTTCTCTCATATTAAATTATCTTCTCGTGGGACTCATGTCATTTAAAAATTTATTATACATTACAAGTTAAGAAAAGGTAAAATGTGCACCGTTCAAAATGTGAACCGTTCACGTTAGAAAAATTTTACTTAGTCGTGAGACCCAAATAAATTAGTAATTGGGCCCCACTTCAAAGAGGAAGATGTTTGGATCCACCCAAAAAAAAAAAAACTTTCAAAATAGACCCACCTTCACCAAGTATCTACACCACACCGTTGGAGATGCAAGAAACATACTACTCGTTAAAAATAGCTAAAAAGCCACTCCTAAACCCTAATTTTTATAATTTTTAAAAAAGATACTAATCTTTTAAAATATCAAGAGAAATTATAAAAAATTAATTTCTAAAACGCCTCTCTTTATGGGCATGCCAAGGTCTCCCAACCACGAAGCTCTCTTAGAGTGCAATTCTAGTGCAATATTACATTTGCATAGCTAACGTAAACACGACTGCATTTATTATTTTAAAACTTAATCTATACGCATGATCATGTTGGTTATGATTTAACATAGTGAAATTCTCTAATTATCTTAAACTACAATGATGTAAGCAAATTTTGAATTGATTTAGTATAAGAAAGCCAGATCAGTTATCTCATCTTCAACTTATCATGCATGACAAGATTGGAGAGGGTTGACAGTGGGGAGGTGGGGGTTGGCATGGGAAAGAAATGGTGCTAATGGCTACTCAGGTAATTAAATGAGTTATTAAGTGATGAAAACCTGCTGGGGATGGGGGCTAAGCTTGGGGTAACGTGCTGCTTCACAACACTCTCAACATTGGATGCGAACAGTGAAGATTCATTTGAAATCCAAAGCTACAAGGAAGATTAAGGTGTGTGCTTTTGGATGAGGACAAAGACAAGGTTATTATCTTTTATCTTATTTAAGGGACAAGGGATAAGAGAAAAGAAATACATTTATTCAAGGATAAATCATGAGGATAGAAGTCTAACATATTTCAAACTATAAGTATTATAAATTAAAGAACAAAAAAGATAAAAGAGCTCACGACTTGCACATGTGATCTCACCATCTCCCTCTCTTGGGGGAGATCTTAGATTCCATCCTGAATTCTCTCTACTTGTTAAAAAAATATCTAGCAAAAAAAATAACAACAAAAAGACAAGCAGCACGAAGGATAAATATAGATAACAGTGCGTCTGTGAATAATTTTTTTAAAAAGCTATTTTTATCTATAAAAATCATGTTGTGTTAATTTTTTACTTAAATTTTAAAATTGATGAAAGTTGACACTTCCTATTTGACATCGGTGTCATAATTTTTAAAATTTGTGTAGAACTATTTGGCAGACAACTGTCTATAATTTAAAAAGTATTAAAGTGACAAAAACAGTTCAATATAGATTGTTATCATTCATAAAAGGGAAATATAACTATTAAATAGTATTTCAAACATAATATTTAAAAAATTACATATATCAAGATCTATGTCTCTCGTTCACATAATCCTTCCACATTTTCAATGTAATTCTATTTCAAATTTTTTTACTAAGACGACGTTGTGCATGTGGTATTGTTAAATGTCGTTGTTTTTCAAATCTGATTCTTTCTTAACGTCTTCGTTCTATTTCTCTATCAATATCTGCATCGTATTCTTTTTCAATTTGCATCAAAGTTTCATCTTTTCCTCCTTTATGATCAGGAATAAAATTATGCAAGACACATGTAGCAATAATTATCTATTGTTTAGTAGTAACATCCGATCTAAAACTATTGTTAAATTCTGATCGCATTACTTCCCATATTTCGGGCTTCCAACTAGTTGATGTCCTTTTTTCAACACGACGATGTTCTACCAATATTTTGGTTAGGTAAGCTAAACAAGTTTCATCCCACCTCAACCTTTCATTAGGACCACTTGTTGAGGATCCTTGTGTTTCAGACATCATATCTATAATGATTTAAAATAATTAAATATTAATTTGAAAAAATTATAATTAATTGATTATTCTCTTTAATGAAAGATCCAGCATAATTCATAAAATCTATGCCAATTCGGAAACTTTTTTTATGATCCATATGACTCTTAATGCAAGTTCTTTGGTCATGCTCAAAATTGATTCATGCTCAAAATACAACTTAATGCATATATAAATTAAGTCAGGCTAAAGTCACAAAATTCAAACATAAAACCACACAGCCATATACACATGTTCACACACAGATAGACTACAAAATAAAGAATATCAAGAAAAATAAATTAATATGAAACACCCACCCATCTGTCATGAAAACATTGCATGGAAAAAATTCAATAGGTAGAAAATGCATAGAGAAGGAGAGCAGTACCCATTTGGCACACACCTCACAGAAGAAGAGTAGAGCACTCGAGAATTCTGGAGACGGGGCATGTGAGGAGGGTTGCAGGCGGCGGGGGTCAGAAGAGGGGAGGGAGAGGGGAGGGGGGACGCTGGTCAGGGGGAGGGGGGATGTCGGTCAGGGAGGGTGAGGGGTGCAGGGGACAGACGAATGCGACGGTAGGGAGGGGAGGTCGACGCGCGATAGCAGCGGGGGCCGAAACAGGGGAGGGAGGCAATGGGGGTCGGAAGAGGGGAGGGAGAGAGGAGGAGGGCGCTGGTCAGGGAGGGTGAGGGGTGCAGTGGACAGACGAACGCGACGGTGGGGAGGTTGACGCTCGATGGCGATGGGGGCCGGAACAGGGGAGGGAGAGGGGAGGGTTGCAGGCGGTGGGGGCTGGAAGAGGGGAGGGAGAGGGGAGGGGGGACACCGGTAAGGGAGGGTGAGGGGTGTAGGGGACAAATGAACGTGATGGTGGGGAGGGGAGGTCGACGCGCGATGGAGGGAGATGTGGTGTGTGGAGAGGGTTGTAGGCGGCGGTGGCCGGAACAGGGGAGGGAGAGGGGAGGGTTGCAGGCGGCAGGGACCGAAAGAGGGGAGGGTTGTAGGCGGCAGGGACAGTGATGGGAGGGGGGACGTCGATCAGGGAGGGTGAGGAGTGTAGGGGACAGACGGACGAGACGGTGGGGAGGGGAGGTCGACACGCGATGGAGGGAGACACGGCATATGGGGAGGGTTGCAAGTGGTGGGTGTTGAGTTATGGTTTTGATGATTATTGTGATTGTTACGTTATGGTTTTGATGATAACTAAACTTAATGTGTGATTAAGCGATGATAACTAAACTTGTGGTTGATTGATCATGCTCTTGTTATCTATGTATGGTTGAGATGGCAAATGGCAACGGTTACATGGTCTTGATTCTTGGTTTGCATATGTTGATTTTACAAGAGGCAATATGTTTCATAACCTCTTTAATGGGAACAAGCATGGTATTAACCCTGACTATCTTGCTTGCAGGATCAAACTCATGGCAGTCACCTGGTGAACCAAACGTGTGGATAAGCACCCTGCTTTTCTACAATCTAAAACAGGTGGTATATGTCATGTACTGTCAAGAACCATTGGTAAGGCTCTTACCCTGTTATACACTCCTTGTTATTGAGTGTTCCATGAGGTTTTTTCATGAATAATTTACTTGGGATGATTGAGTTTTATCTTATGATTCTTAGCCCAAAACTTGATCCTTACCTCAGAACATGTGTGTTTCAAAGTGTTCATATGCACCTAGTTCATGAGTTTTCTAGCCCTTGCAAAACCCGCCATCGTGCACCCTCGCACGCGGATCAACCTGCGCGGTCAGGTCGCGGGGGTCAAGGGGGCAGCGCCCCTTGCGGGGGTTTCTGGGGGCGGAGCCCCCCCGGAACAAAATTTTGATTATAGGGAAGAGTGAGCATTGAACTTGTTTAAGACAACTCATGTAATGACAAGTGCTCATTTGCTTTAAACCTCCCAATGCTTAAATCAAGTTGAATCCAATCTCAAAATGCATGGATTTGATATGGACATGAAGCTCTTGACTTATGGACATGTTTCCTTGGGCTAACACTTCATTTTTGCAGGTATGGGTCATTTTAGTCGACCAACACACCTTGATCGGTTGACCAGAATTGCCAGAACCGAAAAGAAGGAATTTTTGCAAGTTTCGGTCGACCGCCACTATAGGGCCGGTCGACCGGTTTTGCCAGAGATGAAAAATCAATCGACTGTAAAATTTCAGTCGACCGACCCAGTGCTTCCGGTCGACCGCCAGTCCCGTGGCCCCCTTTTGTTGACTATTGTTTCAAGCTCGAGGAGAGGTCTTTCTTCCCATTTGTTTAATCCCAATGACCCCAATTACACCATGGTTTGTGGATATGGTCTGGGGCTTATCTATGGACCATTCAAGGGCTATAAAACATATCATTTGGAGTCATAAACCCTAAAGAACCAAGAGGGCTTCAAGGGAGATCAAGAGGAGGCTGTCCAAGTGAAGAAGAAGGAGGAGTACTGTAGCCGTGAACAGTACCTCGTGCAGCAACATCTTCATCCAACTTCAAGCCATTCAAGGTAGATCTGAAGCCAACATCCTCCAAGGAAAAGAAGCAAGTAAGGATTCCAAGAAGAGTGCCTAAGGGAGAAAGAAGAGAAGCCAAGCAAGCAAGAAAGGAGAAAAGCTAAGTAAGCACGGATTGAAGTTCCGGTCAAGTGAAGATTGAAGATACGTTCAAGATCCGCAACATGCATTCAAGGGGAACCCAAAACATGAGTTTTCTAAACTAAGCCTCATCATCTTTATGTTTTGGGTGTTGTAATTGAGTTCATCATAAACTGCAAGAACTTGTGTGTGTGTATGTGGATCATTGTTGGATCCGTGGTCGTGTGTGTATGTGTCATATTTGATTCGTGTGTGTGCGTTGATCTTCCTAGATCTGCGTTTGTGTGTGTGTGGGCCTATTTAGATCCGTTCTGTCTCGTGTGTGTGGATTGCTGCACTTGTGGCAGCGGGTGTTTGTGTTGGTGATCCGATTGTCGGATCGTGTTGGAGACTTCGTCTCCATGTGTGTGTGTGTGTGTGTTGGGGCACGTCCCCTTGTGTGTGTGTGCAGGCGTCATCCTGCGTGTGTGGTTGGAGCATCGTCTCCGTTTGGAGATTTGTCCCCGAGTAAAGTCTCACCGGGTTTGGTGAGGGGTGGACGTAGGATTGCCGTCGTTGCATCCGAACTACCTTAAAAACTGCTATGCACTATGGTTTGAATTGTGTGGTTTGGTCCTTTTCTTCTACCTCCATTTTAAGTGAGTGTCAGTGTTAATTGTTGTTCCGGATTTATCTACGTATATATTGCATAATCTATATCTCATCATATAAAGTTTGATAAATCCAATTTGTGCACAAATAGTTTTGAATCTTTTAACTAGCATTCTATCACATATTTCAAAAAGGCCAAGAGTTTTCGTAAAATTTGTAAACACCCAATTCACCCCCCTCTTGGGTGTCATTGATCGCGTGACTTCAGTGGGGGTCGGAAGAGGGGAGGGAGATGGGAGGGGGACGCCGATCAGGGAGGGTGAGGGGGAACGGTGGTCGAGACGAGGGAGGAACATACCTTCGTGGAGAAGTTTCTCTCGAGGAAGAATCTAGTCGATCATTTGTTCCTGCGACGAGAGAGTCTGCGTTCTCAAAAAAAATTAGTGGAGAGTTATTTTTATTTAGAAATAGATTATAACGGGGTGGGATTCTCTTCCTAAAATTTAGAAAAGGTACACCAAATGGGGTTAGATGGGTCTCTTACTCCTATTTTTTAATTTGAGAGAAAAAAAGAAAAAATAGCAACCAAACACCCTATAAGGAAAAGGACGCCAACGTAGAAAAATAAAAACACCAGCATCACGAGGATTGAACGGTGATCGAGTTTCTCGAAGGACAATGTAGCAAGAAGCATCCTTAATTCATGCCTCCCATGTCATTGTCTTCAACTCAAGCAGATTCTTTGTCTTCCTCTTGTCTTTATCAAGGCCTCCAAGATCCTCGCAAGTCTCAGTTTTAATATCTAAAAAAAGTATACTATATACTATATACTATAAAAGAACTATCTAATTTTTTCCTCTGATTTAATCAGTGTGTGTGTGTATTTTGAGATTTTTGGTGGCCGATTCAAGGTTTAGTGGTCCAGTTCACTTTTGTTTTTCTAGGTTTATCTCTCTGTCTTATTTTCTCTGCCAGGGAGATTACGATGTTTCTTCCTTCCGCTTCTCGATTCTTATTTTTTTTCCTTCGTGGTCATAACTCGTGAGAGAGAACGCGGTGAGAGATGTCTCGTTTCTTGTAGTGGCCCGTTACTCTCTCTCTCTTCATCTGTATCATGAGAGAGCAAGTGCCATTGATGAAAGCAGAGCCAGAGGATTGGAGATTAATTTGCCATGGGCGTTGGAGCTCATCGTGGGTTTTTTTGGGGGGTTGTCGATTCTAGTTCTTCAAGTGTCTATATATGTTTTGTATCTAGTTAACCTCTAATTATGTCTTTTTGCACATTGTTTCATAGCACTTTCTCTATTGTTGAGTCTAAATATTATTGCCCATTTTTTCTAAAAGAACGAGAACTTAAATCTTAATTTGTTAAAAGTTAAAATGGTTGTATTTTATGTTTCAAAGTAAAAGCACATCTACTTTTTTGGTGGGAATGAAGAATTATGATGCTTTTATCTTCATGGATGTCATTGACCTTGAATATTAACCAGAACTAAATTTTATGTATTTCTAAGGGCAGTGATGAGAATGTTTTTATGTATTCTTAAGGGCAATGATGAGAATACAAATTTTATTATCATAAATTATGAATCATTTGATGTCATTAGATGTCAGATTGTTAAATAATATTCAAAACATGTGAGCTATATCTAATATTTTATAGTTATGTTTATCGAGGCTTCCAAGTTTCTGAATCTGTCTAACTTAAGAGTTTGATTCTTTTGAGTTTGTCGACTTTGAAAATCAAGTTCATATTCCCTTCAACTGTCTTCAAATACTTTTACTTCGAAAAAGTAATTTTATTCTTGAACTTTAAAAACTATTATGACTAATATATTGACAAAATTTGATCACGTGCATTTTTATGGCATAGTATAATTTTATTTTTTTTATGCGCGTAGCACATTTCTTTAACTAGTGTTATCAAAAGTCAAACATAATAAATAACAAATTCAAAGTGAGATTTAAAACATAGTAGATTGAATTAAAATTCAATGGACTTATCTCAATCAAGCTAAGTCAAAATGACTTACAATGGTTCCTTGCAAGTGGCCCGATTATGTCTGAACTATGAACAACAATTGCACTATATGGGGTTTCTTTTAATCAAATTATGCTATGACTTTATGTGCTTTCTTTTTGGACATCTATGTCCACATTTTGTTGTAGGAAGTTGAAGATTCGAGTCTACATCCATTGCTTGTTCAGTCAAAACTAGTTCTATCTCACTGCTCACTTTAGATCTGATAGGTAGGCATTGAATTCAAGCTTCTTTATATATTTGTTGATGCGATTCTTTTATGTAGCACTTATCTATATAGCGATGGACAATCACCAAGAACTTACAATATATGTGCATGCATGCATTAGTAATCCAATCATCTATGTAACGACTCAAGATCTGAATATCAAAAAGTAACTGACACGATCTGAATCTTGACCCGTCACCCATGAGTCACGGAGCTCGAAAGAGTTAGATTAACATTGTGAGAGTGCATTGGAATTAAAATAAATGTAGACAGCAACTATAAAATTAATTAATTAAATGACAGAAATAAAGTTAACATTTTATAATTAAATAAATACATTATAGAGTCCAATCTACAAGTACAGTCAACAAGAAAAGGAAACATACTCAATCGTGGGGCATATCCCAACTTTGGCAAGCTGGCACTACAAACTACTACTAGCATCGCCAAAAGACCTGGAACCATGCAGAGGCACGTCAAACCTGAAAAAGAAGGGGTGAGCCTCATCTCATTGGCTCAGTAGGGGTCCCACGGATCCCCACTATGACACAACAGGGGTAAAGAGTAAAACAACAACAATAATAGTAGACAGTAGAAACACGGCTCTCTAAAATACTCCTACGCTCAACAGAGAAAACCTCGACCTCACAGTCAGAACCACCAAACCAACTGCCAAAAATCACGGCTACGCTATTGGGAAAAACTCACAACACCTTTGTAGTAACCCGATAAAATATGTAACCTTTAATGAGAATAATAATAAAAACTTAACTGTCAACTATTGAAATTTAGCCCAATTAATAAAATAGGCTGAAAGACCGTAAATGGGCTCCAATAGATAATTCCATAAAAAAAAACCAATCAATGGACTACTGCTTGGGCCAGTCTCCATAGGTCGACAATAAGGGTCCTTGTTATGTTAAGGTTTGGAGGTTGAGTCGATCGAAGGAGAGAATGGCGGCTTTGTTTGAGGAAGGATTTGGATTAAACGTGGAATGTTTGAGTTTTAATCAAAGTAAGATTTATTAAACCCCTAGTAGGATTCGTAAGAGTAGAAGCCTTATAAATAGAACACCCCATGCGACTACAGAAGCTATTGCTGCTGCTGCTACTACTATTAGGATCGAGAGGAGCAAGCGAGGTCGTGTTTGTAAAGAACCCGTAGAAGCTTAACCTAGCGTCGTTCTCCTTCTTCTCTCTTCTTCGTCGTCCATCTTCTTCTTCCCACAAAGGTAGCTGGTCTCTCGGGCAAAATATACCTAAATAATTCATGTTAAAGTAGGCATGCATGAATCCATCGTGCTATTTTCCATGATCCATGCTAGTTCCATGTTGATTTTTAAGCGTTCTGATCCTTTCTGTTTCACGGAGAATTCGTGACTACTGCAGTGGACGCGTATTAATCTGTGTCTGTTTACGCAGATGCTGATTCTTGCGCTTATTCTTGAATTGGCGTCAAGCTAATAGACGCATATTAATCCACGTCGACTACCCAGATGCGAACTCCTTAGAGAATTAAATATTTACATCGACGTTTAAAAATCATTATCTATTAAACCATGATAAATAAAATTTTGATGTGCATATTTTTAGGATCTCTAGATTTTTCTTCTAATTATCATGTCCTTAGTTCTGTTAAAAATTTTATAGTTTAAAAGTGCAACTGTTCATTCCCTTGTAAAAGAAATGAACAATAACCTCGTATGCCTGATCAGATCAAAACGGTTGAATACTATGAAATTGGTGTCTTCATAACTGATGCGTATTCTTGGAATCTGCACCTCCCCACGAGGACTCAGATTAATATACGTCAGCTATCTAGATGCAAATTACTTATCCTTAATAAATAATTTGAAAATTATGTAGAATTAACATCTAGGTGACAGACGTGTATTCAAGAATGCGTGCCTCTTTACAGAGACGTAAATTTAATGCACGTCTGCCACTTGACGTTCTCTATTAAACCTAGATAGTTTAATAAATTGACGTCCATTACATGGATGCAAATTTAAGAATGTATGCCCTTCTGGATGGACACGAATTATTTTTCTTTTTATTTTTGAATAATTTGAAGCTTATAAGAATTAGCGTCCATGAGTCAGATGCGTATTTAAAGATTCTGCGCCTCTTTATAGAGACACATATTAATATGTGCCTGCCCCTTTGATGTTAATTACCATTTAATTTTAGGAAATTGGATATTTAAAGAAATTAATGTCTTGTTAGTAGATGCTAATTTAAGAATTGACAGCTACTGTTCTAGACGCAAATTCTTCCAGTAGAGTTTCAACGTGGTTTTGATCCTAGACTGTGGATCCTTGGCACTGTTGTCTCACTGTCGAGACATGGTCCCTATTTTCTGAGCTTTTCATGATACACCCTATCTCTTGGGAAAGAAGGACCCTCTGTCGAGAATCCCTCTCGTCGGACTGGAAATTCTCCCTCTAAGGCCTTCGTAAGTCCTCGACATCGAAGGATTCCCTCTTCGATCACTGGGCTGATTGTACCCTAAAAGCCCTTAACCCTGTTTTAGTCATGTCACTCTGAAGAAACATGACATCCAACCATCATAGAGCGCCAAGATTTGGTGTTCTGTGAGAGTCCAGTCACTATCCAGAAGCTATGAAATTGGCGACTGGGACAGTCGACGCCAATTCTTTAATTTGCGTCCCTGAGGGTGACGTGAATTCATCGTCCCTTTACTGTTCACAGTAATTAGCGTCTTGAGCAGAAGACATGAATTCTTGAATTCATGGCAACTGAGTAGATGCCAATTCTTCCCAGATTCTTGCATTTTATGGTTTTAAATGGTAGAATTTTCCGATAATTTCCTTGTACATGGCTCTATCCTTGAACTCAGTTATCTTCTTGGATCTTCCCTATTATTCCTACAATGTTAAAATCCTTGGAATTCTATTGGCTATTAAATAAAGTGGATGTCTAGATATTTACGTTGGATCTTTGATCCGTGACTTCAATGTCTGGTGATAATGGGGCCCGGTCTGGTCCTAGGAGGAGCACTCGAAAGTACTTGTGCCCATGGGAGCTATTATTGACTATGTTGTGGTATTGCACCGAAGTGCTTGACTTACTAGATTGGTCTATGACATTCCACTCTTAACTTGCTAATATTTAATGACTTGATGTGTTTGACCCGAAAGGGGTACTTTACTTGAACTCGAATAACCAATATCCTGTTAATACTATATTGGTAAACTTATTAGTTCCTGCTATCTATTTTCTGGTTCGCACTTACGTCTTATTCCATCTTGAGCTCATTTATGCATGGATAAAATTGCATTCATGTAACATGTTAATTACTTTAAGTAAACCTGATTATAGAGATGTAATTCCTACTGGGCTTTCGCTCATCCAATATTTTATCCTATTTTTAAGGTAACTCAAATGAGGATATACAATCCGACGGGGATGGCCAAGAGTGAAGAGCGTAGAGCCGTACCCGAAGTCTTGTGTCTTGTCAGTATCAACCTTGTAATTTTCTTTTATTGAGTCTAGAGAGGTGGAATTGTTGAAATGGAATTGTGGACTGTGAACTTGAATATTATGGAATAAGAAATTATGGTTGTGTTTTCTTTAGCATACTCTAACTTGTGTGTTGAATGCCTTGAGCTCTGATTGACATGAATGATATAAACCGTCGCGTTCCGGGTTCCTTCCGCGCTCAGGACGTGACAGTTTTTGTGGTATCAGAGCGTAGATTTTTCTAAATTACCTAGGTTGTCAGGTTTAAAGATTAGGATGTTTAAGTTCCATACCTTTTATCCAGTGAGATTGGGCAGCGCCATGGGTTAAGTCGATGTAGGACGATGAACCCTATAGTTTTAGTCAAGCGGGTTAATTATTCTTATTTCTTGCAAGATCATGGCCGCCAAACGAGCTAAGTGGAGTGAGATGCAAAGGACCATGCAAGGTCTCACTCAAGCACTGCAACAAGTAGCCCAAGGAGGGGCAAATCGTGGAGCTGGAGATCTCCACCGGAGTTTTTGTAATATGAATCTCCCGAAGTTTGTTGGATCAACTGACCCTGATGATGCCGAGAACTAGATTAAGGAGATAGAGCGGATTTTCCGCGTAATGCAATGTGTGGACGAAGAGAAGGTCCTGCTGGCCACTTTCCAGTTAGAAAGAGATGCTAGATCTTGGTGGGAGTCGGTGGAGGCTACTCTGCCGCATGATCAGGTGACATGGGGAGAATTTGTGGAGTATGTCAATAGCAAGTATTTTTCTGATCGAGTGCAGAAGAAGAAGGCCGTGGAGTTTGCCACATTAAAGCAACGGAGTTTTTCCATTGCGGAATATGAAGCATAGTTTTCAAGATTGTCTCGCTATGCACCACACTTGGTGGGCACGGAGAAGATGAGGGCCCAGAGATTTTGAATGGGCTCAAGGCCCAATACATCACTCAGCTAGTGCCCATGGATGTGTAGACTTTTCCCGAAAAGGTTAGGCAAGCACAGTTGTTGGAAGATGCCACCGAGCTGTCAGATCAGATTCATGGGCGTGATAAGAAGGAGCTTGTTACGAGTTCCGGTTCTTTCAAGACCCCTTTCTCCAAGAAGAGGCCCAATGGTGGAAGTGATTTCTCCAAAGATAAGAAAGTCAGGAGGAGTGATAAACAGTTAGTTCTTGCCCCTACTCCGTCTAAAGAGATATGCAAGCATTGTGATAAGGCAGGGCATCGAGCTGAGGAATGCTAGAGAATGTTGGGAGCTTGCCTTTGTTGCGGGAGCCATGATCATCGGATCCCTGAGTGTCCGTTACTCAATGAGCAGGCTGGAAATGAGAAGCGCCAAGGTGGAGCAAAGAAGCAGGGTCGTCTCCAAGTGCTGCAAGAAGCGGAGCCGAGTGAGGGCAGTATTGTGGAAGGTACTCTAAATGTTTGTTCCAAGTCTACTTTTGTTCTATTTGATACCGAAGCAACTCATTCTTTCATCTCTCAGAGTTTTGCTGCCTTGTTGTCTGTGAAGCCTGTTATGTTAGAATCTGAGCTAATTACTTCTACCCCTATTGGAGCTGGGACCGAGATTAAGTATCATTACCCTGATAGTGAAGTCTTAGTTGGAGGTCGAAATTTGCTTGCCAATCTGATATGCATGGACATGGAGGGGTATGATGTTATTTTAGGAGCAGATTGGTTGTCTAGGCATAAAGCTATCATAGATTGCAGGAAGGGTCTAGTAACCTTTAGTGGGCGTCCTAGACTTGTCTATTTTGGTCTTCGGAGTCATGGTGGTTTGTCTCTAATTTCGGCCCTTTGAGCTAGCAAGCTTATAAGGAGAGGTTGTGTTGCATTCTTAGCTTTTGTCAATGTAGCTGAGCATAAAGGATCGAAGCTGGAAGAGATTCGTGTGGTTAAGGATTTCCCTGATTTATTTCTGGAGGAATTGCCTAGTTTGCCCCCGGAGAGGGAAGTGGCATTCACTATTGATCTGGTTCCTGGTGCTGGCCCGATATCTATGGCTCCTTATCGAATGTCCCCCACTAAACTGAAAGAGTTGAAGGAGTAACTGATGAAATTACTGAAGAAAGAATTTATCAGATCAAGTACTTCCCCGTGGGGAGCACCAGTTCTGTTCGCCAAGAAGAAGGATGGTTTCATGAGACTATGTATAGACTACCGGCAGCTTAATTAGCTTACCATCAAGAATAAGTATCCACTGCCGAGGATTGATGAATTATTTGATCAGATTTCAGGAGCTCGGTATTTTTAAAGATTGATCTTGTTGGAGTTGGATGGAAGGCTCTTTCACCACAGAATATGGATCTAGAGGGGGGTGAATAGATCAATAGGCTAATTAAAAATTATGCCTAGATTCAAATGCGGAATTTAAAAGAACACTGGACAACCACAGTCAAAGCACCGAAACAAGATCTGCTAAACAGACAAGCAAACACACGAAAGGCACAAAGACTTTTAGGTGGTTCGGTCAATCCGACCTACGTCCACCCCACATTCAACTCGAATGTGGATTATTGCTGATACACAGCTTCAATCTGCTAGGCACTACAACTTGCCAACAACGGCTGGGGTTACAGCTTATCTCGACCAGAGGAACACCCTCTGCAACAGCTGGGCAATACAGCTTAGCCGTCCGAGACCAAGTCTCGCCTGCTGAGGATTACAGCTTCTCCTGTCCAGTGGAGACCTCCACTGTAATGCTGCCTCACAGCTTGAAGAAACAAGGGTTCGGAAATAAAAAAATGCAGAAGTAAAATGAAAAAGAAAACCCAAATGGGAATGTAGCTCGGAATGAGCAAGCCTCAGCTCTGGTTTCTGAACCAAGAGACTGAGTTACAATAAGAGCAGCTCTCAATCTAAACTCTCTCAATTTCACTCTCTCAACACATCTCTTCTCTCTTCTCTTCTCTCTTTTTCTTCTTCTCTGTTTTCTTTCTTCTCATTGTGGATCGATGGCTCTCTGTTGTATATACTTTTCTTTTCTTCAGTCGATCTGCCTCCATCTGAAGATGAAGGCTTCATTATATACTATCAGCAGGTGGATGAGGGCGCGTGGCTTTCACATTTCCCGCCCAGAGAATTCGCCAGAACCGAGGCAATTCCATCCACATGGCAGCACCTGATCACCTCGTCCTCCTGGGATCACGAGCCATGTCAGCAATCTCAGTAGCAGATCCCTGTCAGACAGATTATAGGATTATCAGATTAAGTGAAGAACTCTGTACAGACTTATAAGATGAACTGCATTGTATAGACTGCATTGTATGGACTTGTGAATTCGAATGCAGTGTACAGACTCTACTCAATGTATAGACTTCATCTATGTGAAGCATCCGCTGTACAGACTTCATATGTGAAGCAGCCGTTGTACAGACTTAAGCAATATGAAGACTTGACAGTCAACTGACGATGTATGGACTTCAAGTGTGAAGACGTTGTGAATGCAGATGTACATACTTCATATGTGAAACAGCCGCTGTACAGACTTCACCAGACTTCACTCGTTGTACAGACTTCACGAACGATGCATGCAATGCATTGGAGGATGTACAGACTTCCTGAAGTGTGAAGGAGTTGAGTGTATAGACTTCACGATGTGAAGACTTGCCAACAAAACATGTATAGACTTCACGTCGTGAAGCAATGTATATACTTAGCTGAAGAAACTCTGTACAGGCTTGACCAAGGCAAGGCAATCGAGTGTAAGGACATCCACAATGTACAGACTTTATAATGCTAAGATGATGTACAGACTTCATGCCAAGAGAAACTCTGTACACACTAGCTCAAAGCAAAGCAGTTGACTGTATGGACTTCCAGTGTGTAGACATGCCAAAGATAACTGGACGATGTACAGACTTGAACAAGGTAAAGTCTGTATAGACTTGGAAATTCACAATGTGTAGACTTTGGCAAGGCAACGGCAGTAAAGCAACCACTGTATAGACTTGCTGAACAGAGCGTAGGTAAAAGTCCCAATGTATAGACTTGAAAGTGTAACGAAGAAAAGATGCTAATGTACAGACTTTGGCAAAGCAGCGATGTATAGACTTGCACTGTTCCAGCTAGAGGATGTATAGACTTTACCCAGTGCAAGCTACAGTGAATGAATGTATAGACTTAACAGTCTCCCTGGCTGTACAGACTTAGTCACAGGCTGAACAGTCGAATGCATAGACATGCTTCCACCGACCAGTGTATAGACTTTGCAAACGTGAGACGCTGAATGAGACGGTGGCTGAGACAATGCACAGACTTCAGGTGAAACAATGCAGCTACAGTGCAATGTACAGACATGCCTAAGACACAGCATGAGACGCTGGCTGAGACGAACGCTGTACATACTTTGAATGCAATGTATGGACTTTGCATAGACGATGCATAAGACACAGACTAATGTACAGACTTCACAAACAATGCATGAACGAGACACTGAAGTCTGTATAGACTTTAACAATGAATACATGCTGCGATGTACAGACTTTGTCCACGAACTGTGCACATGCATGAACGATGTAAAGACTCTGAAATGCACGCAATGCAGCAATGTCTAGACTTTGGGCTTTACCCTGCAGTGTATAGACTTGCTGGTCTGCTAGGAATGCAATGTGTGGACTTGCAGCTGTGCGAGCCATGCAGTGTATAGACTTCATGCATGCAGACATTGAGCTGCAGAATGTGCAGACTTTGCCAACAATCAACAATGCAGTGTATAGACTTGGCCAATGCAGCGTTGTATAGACTTCAAGTCAGAATGCACAATGTGGGGACTTGGAAAACAAAAGGGGACGTCGACCCATCAGAGGGGAGCGTCGACCCATCAGAACTGTCCAGACTACACAATGAAATGTATGGACTCTATGTTCATGCTGCAATGCAATGTAGACCTGTGGATGTGTGCATGATAGTATAGACTCTGACTGCATTATGTATACAGACAACCTGATAAAAACAATTTCATCAAAATAAGAACAGTTGCCAATCAATCAAAACAAGTTGTTGCCAATGAAATAAAACTTATTGTCAACATCATCAACACAGAGGGGTCACAACAGATCTCAGATATGGGTATCATCAGTTAAGGATTAAAGAGGAGGATATTTTCAAGACGGCATTCAGAAGAAGATATGAGCATTATGAGTTTACTGTTATGCCTTTTGGACTTAACCAATGCCCCTTCAACATTTATGTAGTTGATGAATAGCATATTCAGGCCGCATCTGGATCAGTTTGTTGTGGTATTCATTGATGATATTCTGGTGTATTCTAAATCTGAGGAAGAATATGAGAAACATCTGAGGACAATATTGCAACTTTTGAGAAGTAATCAATTATATGCTAAGTTCAACAAGTGTGACTTCTGGCTTGAAGAAGTTTCATTTCTGGGGCATGTAATCTCGAAGAAGGGAATTTCTGTTGATCCATCCAAAGTTGAGGCAGTGAAGAATTAGGAGAGACCCGTCAATGTAGCCGAGATTCATAGTTTTCTGGGTCTAGCTGGCTATTACAGGCGTTTTATCAAGGACTTTTCAAGGATTGCTATTCCATTAACAAGATTGATAAGGAAATAGAATACGTATGTATGGACTAAGGAATGTGATGAGAGCTTTCAAACCTTAAAGGATCGATTAACTACTGCACTTGTACTGGCTCTACTAGTTGAAGGAGAGAAGTTCGAAGTGTATACTGATGCATCTGGGATTGGTCTTAGGTTGTGTATTGATGCAACAAGGAAATGTGATTGCATATTCTTCCAGGCAGCTGAAGAAGCACGAAGAGAATTACCTAGTGCATGATCTGGAGTTGGCCGTTGTGGTTTTTGCCTTAAAAATTTGGAGGCATTATCTTTATGGGGAGTAATTCATTGTTTAATCTGATCATAAGAGCTTGAAGTACCTATTTTCTCAGAAGGAGCTCAACATGAGGCAAAGATGTTGGTTGGAGTATCTCAAGGACTTTGATTTCTCTATACAATATCATCTTGTAAAAGGGAACTCTATAGCCGATGCTCTTAGTCGAAAGCCGAGGGCTTTGTTGGCCTGTTGTATGATTCAGGAATGACAGTTGCTGGAGCAATTTTCTAGGTTAGACTTGAGTGTGGATGAGGAGAAGAAGTGTGTTATTCTATCCAACATGAATCTGTATCCTAAGTTGTTTTCAGAAATCAAGGAGTTACAAGATAATGACCATGTGCTTGTAGAAGTTAAAGAGTAAGCTAGATCAGTGACCTGATTTCAAGTCAGCAATAGATGGGAGGCTGTTATTCCATGAAAGGACTTGTGTGTCGGATTGCTCTAATATCAAGAACAAGATTCTAGAGGAGGCACACCGATCAAGGTATACTATTCATCTGATGCAACTAAGATGTATCAAGATTTAAAGAGTACTTTCTAGTGGCCTAATATGAAAAGAGAGATCGTAGAATTCGTGAGCCGATGCTTGGTTTGCCAGCAAGTTAAGGCTGAACATCTCAAGCCTGCCGAGAAGTTGAAACCACTTAAGATACCAGAATGGAAGTGGGATAGTATTGACATGGATTTTATCACCGAATTATCGATAACCCGAGGAGGGTTTGATGCTATATGGGTGATTGTGGATCATTTAACAAAGTCTGCGCACTTTTTGCCTATTAAGAGCTGTTGGATAGTAGGCGTGCTAGCTGCACTTTACATCAAGGAGGTTGTGAGGCTACATGGAATTCCTACATCAATAGTCTTTGATAGAGATCCGAGGTTCACTTCTCACTATTGGAAATGATTGCAGTCGTCTCTGGGGACATGATTGAACTTTAGTACAACCTTTCATCCCCAGACTGATGGGTAGACAGAGAGGACAAATCAGATTATTGAAGATATGTTGAGGGCATATATGATAGATTTTGGAGGTAGCTGGCATGAGCATTTACCTTTAATAGAATTTGCATACAACAATAGTTATCAGTCCAGTATCAAGATGGCACCTTTCGAGGCACTTTATGGTAGGAATTGTAGATCTCCTTTGTGCTGGAGCAAAACTGGAGATAAAAGTTTGCTAGGACCGGATATGGTGCAAGACACTACTCAGAGTATTCAGTTAATTAGAGAAAGATTGAAAGTCTCTCAATCAAGGTAGAAAAGTTATGCCGATAACCGAAGGAGAGAATTAGAATTTCAAGTGGATGATCATGTGTTTTTCAAGGTATCACCAACTAGAGGAATTAAGAGGTTCGATATTAAAGGAAAGCTAAGTCCAAGATATATTGGTCCTTTCAAGATTCTAGAGCGAGTAGGAGAAGTGGCTTATAAGATTGCTTTACCGCCGTAATTGGCAGGAGTGCACGATGTGTTCCACGTATCTATGTTAAGGAAGTATGTATATGATCCTTCGCATATTATTCAACACAATAATCTGGAGCTACAAAAGGACTTATCTTACGAGGAGAAGCCTACAAAAATCTTGGACCACAAGTTGCATCAACTAAGGAGCAGGGCTATATCTATGGTAAAGTTTCAGTGGAGTAGGCGAGGCCAAAAAGAAGCTACTTGGGAGCTTGATGAGACTATTAAGAAGAAATATCCACAATTATTTTCTGGTTCACGCTTAACCCTCTCTTAGAACTTGTGTGAATTTGGGGATAAAATTCTTTTTAGTGGGGGAGGGTGTAGCAACCCGGTAAAATATGTAACCTTTAATGAGAATAATAATAAAAACTTAACTATCAACTATTGAAATTTAGCCCAATTAATAAAATAGGCTGAAAGACTGTAAATGGGCTCCAATAGCTAATTCCATAAAAAAACAATTAATGGGCTACTGCTTGGGCCAGTCTCCATAGGTCGATAGCAAGGGTCCTTGTTATGTTAGGGTTTGGAGGTTGAGTCGATCGAAGGAGAGAATGGTAGCTTCGTTTGAGGAAGGATTTGGATTAAACGTGGAAGGTTTGAGTTTTAACCAAAGTAGGATTTATTAAACCCCTAGTAGGATTTGGAAGATTTGGAAGTTCAGATGTGCATTAAAATTTGAAGGTGTTGCTTCAAGTGGGAACAACATTAAAAGGAATGTTATTGCTGCTATCTCTTATGCTCTGGATAAATTGTCTTTTTCATCTTCTATCTTAGCTGAGCAAATGAATATCTTCGCCCATTTCAAACTATTTCCCAAGGTCACTCCTAAGCGGTCTATTGCAGTGATATGCAGTTTGGCTCCCTCCCGTTTCACCTTGCATGTAGATGGGGCTTCCAAGGGTAATCCGGGGAGATGTGGAGGTGGTGGCTGTGTTCGAGACCACTCTGGCAACATGATGGTATGTTTTGCTTTTAACTATGGTGAAGGAGGTAGCCTCTTAGCTGAAGCAAGGGCACTTCATGATGGGTTGGCTTTAGTCATAAATGGAGGCCTCCAGGTGGAAGCAATCTTCTCTGATTGTGCCCTATTAGTGGATTCTATCCGAAGGAAAGTGGCTCCAAGTTGGGTTATTCTTCCTTGGTGGAAGGACATTCTAGATCTAATAATCAAAAGTGGTTGTTCGGTGCAACATGTTTACAGGGAGGGCAACCAAGTTGCCGATGCCTTGGCCTCTCATGCATGCTCCGTCCACACTAACAGTAATTTTACTTGTGTTAGTGATCTCCCTGGATTGGCAAGGGGAGCACTGAGGATGGATAAGGGCAGATTGCTCACTCTTCGCACTTGTAATTAGTCTTTTGGTTCTATAGTCTTTTGCTTTTGGTTGTTGATATGGACAAGGGTATGCCCCGAAGAAAATGTATTCTTTCATATAATCAATAAAATTTTTGGTCACAGTGTTGGTCTGGGGGAGTGAGAACATGTTCCCCCCTGGGGGAATGTGCACTCGACCGGACTCATGACACTGATTGGCCGGTGTTGTCTAAAAAAAAAAAAACCCCTAGTAGGATTCGTAAGAGTAGAAGCCTTATAAAAAGAACACCCCATGCAACGGTAGAAGCTATTACTGCTGTTGCTGCTGCTGGGATCGAGAGGAGCAAGCGAGGTCGTGTTGCAGAGAACACGTATGAGCTTAGAGTAGCGTCGTTCTCCTTCTTCTCTCTTCTTCGTCTTTCATCTTCTTCTTCCTACAAAGGTAGGTGGTCTCTCAGGCAAAATATACCTAAATACTTCATGTTAAAGTAGGCATGCATGAATCCATCGTGCTATTTTCCATGATCAATGCTAGTTCCATGCTGATTTTTAAGCGTTCTGATCCTTTCTGTTTCACGGAGAATTCGCGACCAGTGTAGTGGAAGCGTATTAATCTGTGTCTGTTTACGCAAATGCTGATTCTTGCGCTGATTCTTGAATTGGCGTCAAGCTAATAGATGCATATTAATCCACGTCGACTACCCAGATGCGAACTCCTTAGAGAATTAAATATTTACATCGACGTTTAAAAATCATTATCTATTAAACCATGATAAATAAAATTTTGATGTGCATATTTTTAGGATCCCTAGATTTTTCTTCTAATTATCATGTCCTTAGTTCTGTTAAAAATTTTATAGTTTAAAAGTGATACTGTTCATTCCCTTGTAAAAGAAATGAACAGTAACCTCGTATGCTGTGAACGACATCACGGGAAAGTTACGGACAGGGCTGTACAAAGGTGTGAGAAACGCGGGACCGTTGTAGATGCCTAATTTTGGACATCCCGCGGACCTTGTCTAGCCATCATAGAAGTGACACTTCCTCTTGGTTGATTGGTAGTGTGGAGTCTCATCCTTGTTTAGGTAGACCTCACCCTGTCCTCACACCTCAAGAAGGCCAGGGTGCTGGCCGCCCACATCCCAAGAAGGCCAAACTGATGGCCGCCCTCAGCTTCCTGGAAGGCCACAGAGTTGGCCACCCAGTCCTCAAGAAGGCCAACTCGATGGCCGCCCATCTCTTCCTTGAAGGCCACCAACATGGCCGCCCAGGTCCCTAGAAGGCCAAAGGCATGGCCGCCCTCATTCTTCTGGAAGGCCAACTACCTGGCCGCCCAGCTTCCCAAGAAGGCCATCGACTTGGCCACCTTCTGTCAACCGTCCTTCAACTCCACGATCCACCCACTCCGAGCATGTCCTCCGCTACTACTCCCACTCGTGGGGTCAAGGTACACGTACTCTCACACGTCTTCACCTCCAGACGGGAGGAAAATGAATGGAATTCCACCTCCAAATGCATTCACGGGAAAGAGTTGGACATTTTTCGCTAGGGGATTGGACATTTTGGGGGAGGAGAGAGTTCGAGAAGTTCGGCAGCTCGGAGAGCCCTCCTCACTTTCGTCTCCACGAAGAGCTTCATCCATGGGAGAGTCTGGTGTTGACACTCATTTTATGACCAATGAGTTGGGTCATCTCCTTATTTATCTTTATGATGCTTCGAGTTATACGCCATTTATTGGGCCATCTTGGTCAGCCTTGAGGCTTATTTCATGGGTCATTCTCCTTGATTGGGTCTCGCTCCTTATTTGTTTCTCCGTGGGTTGAAGCTTAGTAGGCCTTTCATTTATTTTGCCACGCCACTATCTCTGGCGGTCTATCAAATGGCTGTTTGATGACGTGTTGCAGTCTATTTTAAAGCCATTTGCTATGCTAGAGTCTAGAGCCAACGCCTTTCTCTCAGCCTTATCCTTTCTTATCCGTTGAGCTCTAGCGGTCTATAGTAAGGCCGTTAGAGGCATTGTGGCGGTTTTACCTTAGACCGTTTCTTGGCTCCAGAGTCCTGTTCACGAGCTTTTCACCCGTTTGTCTTATCCTTTGGTGAACATTTGATGGTGGCGGTCTATCCTTAGACCGTTTGTTCCAAGTGGTGGTTTATCGTAAGACCGTTTGTGCAGATCGAGAGTCATGCTAGAACTATTTTTTTCTCTGATACGCCGTGGCCGAATTAGAGTTTTGATTTGATGATTTCTCTCTCAATAGAGACTCCCAGAATCTCTGGTTTGTTTCTATGGACTCTTGGGAGTGTTATCTTCAAGAGTTTGCTAAGCTTGCCCTACTTTTTAGTTGGAATCTCTCCAACTCGAACCTAGGGTTTGAGGGCCTATAAATAGGACCCTTGAGTTCATGGCTGGGGGATGAGAATTCTAGAGATTATGTTGAGGTGCTGCAGCGTTCTGGAGCGAGTACCCATCAAGGAGAAGTGATGTCTACGTCCATTAGCCTTCAAGTCTAGGGAGTATTAAGTTCCAAGGGTTTAATAGTGCTGTTTTCTTCTTTAGTTTCTTCCCCTCTTCATAGCATTCACAAGCATCTCCCCTCTTCTTCTTCCATGTTCTATCATCTTTGCATCATTTTTAAACATCCTCCTATCTTTTTCACTCCCCACAAGGGTTAAAAAATCACCACCCCAGGTATTCACCCTTCCTTTTGCATGCACTTTAGTTTATTTGCATTATAGTTGCTGCACTTGTCATAGGGCTAATCTGGGTGTTTTTCTGTGCTTCTACACTTTTTTGCAAGTTCACAGGGTCCCTAGCACGAGGCCCAGTTCTTATGGCCGGCCAAGAGAAGTGGAGATTCAAGTCCCAAGTTGATGTTCTGTGTTCTCTGGCGGCTCTACATTGGACCGTTTGCGAGGCTCTGGCGGCTTATCGTAAGGCCGTTTCTGGTTCATTCGCGGCCTGATATTAGACCGTTTGAAGGCACATACATCTAGTTTTCATCTCCCGTGGGCGGGTGTTTCATCCTCCTCTTTTCAAGGTATTTACCTTAGCTTTGCGATTTTAATTACCTTGGTGGCGATCACACTTCTTTAGTTTGGGCAGTAGTCTTCTTTATCTTCCTCATATCTCTCTTTCTTGGCTTTAGTTTAGTTGCTCCACACCTACGGTGTGTGTTTGGTTTATTCCTTTGCTCCACGCCCCGGCGTGTGTTTTTCTTTTCTTTTGCTTATTTCTGATGAAGATGACATGCCCATGTGCTTTACATGTAGTGCCCCGGAACTTCATAAATAATAAAGGCCTAAATAAATTTATAAATAGTCTATTTGATTAATAAGTCATTATAAGGCCAAGTAGTGTTGATCAATTAACCCAACTCACTTAATTAAAGTCTAAAAGGTTTTTAACTCAGGCCCATTAAGTTAGGCCCATATTCTAGAAGGTATTCAAGCCTATCCACGGATTTTAGGATAAGTATTAATTATATATATATATATAATGATGTGGATAATTAACAAAAGAGTTTTAATGATTTAGAAATTCTACCTACGATGACTGTAATGGTCTATCGTAAGACCGCTACATCCATGTAACGCGTGGTCTCCAGACCGTTACATGCCTGTAAGTTTCGTGAGTGAAGAAACTCATGAAAAGATTGGAATTTGGTGATCTTATCCACTAAGGATCGACTTGGGAATGCTTGTAATATTGCTAAGGACTCTTAGAGATTAGGATTTGATGAAATAAGGACTCTAAACTCCATCTAATCCTCAAACCCTAGTCTAAACTCTATAAATAGGGCATAGTTCTGAACTGTGCGACCCCTACTTTTGGGACGTAAAGAAGCATGGTAATGAGTCATTATCTCAGGTAAGTTCTTTAGAGGTATTTGTTTACAATACTTTAGACTAACTCCCCTCCGAATTTCACATCTTTAGGTCAAGAGGGCGTGGAGTTAGAGCCTAAAGAAGTTGATGAAAAAGTCACAAGAGAAGGAAGGGATCTAGGGCAAGGTTCTCAACCAAATTCAGAAACTACAGTCTAAGTAAGAGGTAGGTTATCTCATGAACGGCAAAAACAGCATGATAGGACTAAAAGCCCTCTGGTTTGATTGAATTCCATGCATTATAGAGCATTGATTTCATGTTTTATTTGTTCTATGCACATCATGCACCTCTTAGCCAAATTAAGAAATTAAAATATGACTATTCATCTATTCATGATTACCTATGCATGTAGATGGCCTTACTTCGTTAACATGACTAGAAACTCATCATGTTTTGATAAAAGACATGATGTGAGTTGATCTCTTAGTTTCTATGATTATTTTCTGTTAACAGATACTGTAACGCACTAGCATAGGACCGTCACTTTCAAGTAACGGCCCTACTACAGACCGTTACAAACTCTGTAGTATTTGAATTGCACTCATGTTTCTAACGCGCTTGGACAGACGCGTTAAATTAAAGTAACGGCTTGATCATGACCGTCACTTTCACTGTGACGCCCCCTCTTAAGACCGTTATATCCTGCGTTCTGTCAACCCTAAGACAGAAAATAACTTGCCAATATTATTTATTGATTAAGCATAGTTACTTAAGTTTTAACCTGATTATATGATTTTTAGGATATCTGATTGTGCATGATAGGTATTGCATGTTTTGATATCTTAATGATATTTTAAGGATATGTTAATTTCATGCCAAAATTCTATAGTCTTGTATTATAAAGCATGACTTTTAGACGTTGTATTGACGGAGTTCACCATGATTTTCACTTTGATTATACATGTCTCTCTTTGTCAATAGAGTCAATTCTATAAGTACATGGCACATATTCTGGTATGTCGTCATTAGTTCACACTTTGCACTATAGGAACACAATCTTGGACATGAGGACCTCTCTATTGGATAATCCTTCCAATGGACTAGGAAATCATTGTTTCAAGGCCTCCGTAATTCTCCGCGAGCCTGGGATTCCCACTAGGACACCGAGTTGGTTGTACCAATGAAAGCCCATTAATTAGAACACTCTATCGTGGTTTTGATTCTTGAAATGTAACGGCCTTGAACTGGACCGTCAGGATCACGTAACGGCCCAGTGCCAGACCGTCACATTCCTCTGGGTCTATTTTTATCCTTCTGGACTCGGATCACTGTAACGGCCTATTACTGGCACGTTACATAATGTAACGGCCCAGCCAATGACCGTTACATAGCTTGCATTTGTTAACCTAAGGTTTGACCAAGGGTTGATATTCCAATGATTCTAGACAAACCTTGATGATCTAGAACTTGTCATATTGCTTAAATTGATCTAAAAGAAATGGAAGTTAAGGAAAATACCGTTATACTGTCGATTTATTTCTATGAGCATGACATTGTTTAAAGTCTATTTCTTGACTCCTACATTCTTATGTTGAAGCATTCATTCATTGATTTTAGTTATCATGGAATTGTTGGAAGTGCTATATTCTTGGCCATACTTTACTGTTATACTGCGTGGAAGTAGCTTAATTTATAACTGAAGATGCGATCGAGCACTGATTGTGTTCAAGGGCTCTATGCTAGTCCCCTCGGCTGATTACCGGAAACATACTATTTTATAAACCATGGGGTATGATGCTACTGGCGTCGCATTACGCTGGGAGTACTATTTCTATAAATAAGTGAAGATCCACGGCACGACATGACATTCTTGCTTGATATTCCACAGAAATTCACGAACTATGTACTCAAAAGAGACTAGTGTGATGAATATGTGGCTTGCTAGTACAATCTCGTTACATTCTTGTTCATGGAAGGCCAATATCATGTTCTTGTTATATTCTTGCTAGGTCATTCTTGATCATTCTATCTTACATGGTTATCTTGTTTCTATTGATTTGATCGCATGATTGATTCGCATTCACATGATTTTACCTTATTTCTTTAGAGCTAAAATGATAATTACTTAAATAGTGCCTTCATGTTGATGCGAAGATACCTACTGGGCAAGTGTGCTCATGACCTACTTTCTAATATTTTTCAGGAGATGGAAATAGTTCGGATTCGGATTCGGGCTATACAAGTAGCGGATCCGGAAGCGAGTGAAAGTGTTATAAAGATGAGAGTGAAGACTTAGGAAGTTAAAGAGTCTAGATTGAGTCAATGTAATTTTCCTATTTCTTGAGTCTAGTTGAATGGAAATCAAATTAGTGATTGTATCTTGAATATTGAGCATTATGAAATAAAGTTGAAGTTTGATTAAATCTTGTGCAATTGTATTTACTTGTGTGATTGTCTTGCGCTCTGATTGATTCTTACTTGCAAGAGGCTTACCATGCCGGCTGTTCGCGCTCCCCGAGCGAGTCTTCTGCTATAATAAAGGCTCGGGGCGTGACATTACACTTCATGCTGGTTGCTTGAGTTGGTGTTGCATTTGTTCATGATTTCACATTATTCATATCAACTTGTTCATCATCATATCCACACACTTGAAGGGAACAATTTAAAACCAACAACCCATTTTTTTGGCGATCACAGTGGGACATCTAGTGCAAATCGTGCTGAGCTTCTATTTGACCTACTGCTGTTGATTTAACCCAGTTGCCCTTGTGTTTTCCTCGGATTTTTCCTGTTGTTTTCTGCTCTTTGGTCACCTTGGCGGTCCACTATTCGGCCGTTTACGGCTTAAAAGTGGCCCAGAAATAGGCCGTCTTATCTCTCTGGCGGTCTCATATCAAACTGTTTCTCCAGTCATAGGTACGCATCCCAAGGTTGAGTTTATTTCCGCAGTTTATACTGTGTCTTTCATGCTTGGGTGCTATCTGATCTCCTCCTTGGTTGTTATACATATTTACATCATTGTTTGCATATTTGGTTGTTAGTTTTTAGGCTAGAATTTGCATGCACTCCGGTGTACATAGGCTCATTCATATTCATACTTTAGTTGCATTTTCCTACCTTGGTGTGTGAACCTCTCGTCTCCATATTCCTTGGGGCCGACTAGGTGATCACATTAAGGACCTCCATAAGTCCTCGTGAGCCGTGGATTCTCACACGGACGCCGGACCGGTTGTACCTTTACCACACTGTGTCTAGGTTGCATAAATGAGGGAGAGTTTACACTTAGAGTTAACCAAGTCCCAAATACCCTTCTTATTAGGAACCTTGTTGGAGAGAATATCTAAATTCAAATCATTAAGGTTCTAAAGAAGAAAATAATAAAAATTGGTGCATCATTATAACTTGGTTGATTTTGAGTGTCTCTCATCCCTTTCTTTGTCTTTATAAAGTTGGAGTCTTTGTTTTAGTCTCTCATTGTGTGCTTGTTTGTGTTGTTTGCATTTTGTCAAGGTCTTCCGTTGCATGTGGAGTTGCTTCCGATCTCTAGAATCATCACCTAAGGGCAATTCCTTTTCTACCTTCTATTCCAATCCTCTATTCAAGTCAAACATGTCCTCTTTCGATCTTCCCCTTTCCCAGGAGGAGTCTCTCCCCCAGGGCCTTCTAGGAGACCCATCTCGGGTCGTCTCTTTCCAGTCCGGAGAGGGGTCCGTCCCTCCTCCGTCCCCATGGAGGGCGCACAGCCCTCCCTCTCTTCTCCCAATTCCGCCAATCACGTCCTTCAAATGATGGCCCAGTTGGATCTTACCCAACTTCAGGCAGTCTATCAGGCCCTGCAGGGGTCCAATGTCCCATCTCTCACGATTATACAAGGTCTGTCCAATGCCTCCATTGCTCAACCAAGAGTTGATGGGCCCGCTGTTCAGCCCGTTCCAATTGATCTTACTTCGATCCAGCCAAGGACTATTCGATTCTCTAGTCTAGAAACGGGCCAGTCCTCTGGTTCGGCCCAGCAAGCTTTTGACAAAGGGAAGACCAGCCTCCCTCCTCCTATCCAGGCAAATTCTTTTGGGTCCATCCCATCAGCGCCACAAGTGCTTGTCAGCCCATCCGATTTCATGTGCCCCCAGCAAGGGGCGGCCCAAGTCCAAGCCAATATGGGTCATTCTTCCGCCCAATACCCCTCTTATGGGCCTCCCCTTTCATCTGTCTACCCTTCAGCTCCCCGCCTTGAGTCTACTCCTTTCACTACCTCTGCTCCGTCTAGGGAGTAGGAACTACTTGATAAATGGGCCTCCATGCAACAACAACTTGACTTCCTTCAGAAGCGGGTTGGCCCACAATCGCTAGCAGATGTTCCAGTTCCTAGTTTCCAGAACATTCAGTTCCCACTGTAATCTGAGCTCCCCACTTACCGTAAATATGACGGGAACAACAATCCTTTCATCCATGTGAGGGACTTTTTGTACGAGTCGGCCCAATTTCAATACGATGATCGCCTTATGGCATATTTGTTTCGCCGCTCGTTGGATGGGGTTGCTTTAGAATGGTTCTACTCTCTGTCGTTGGAAGATGCCGAGAGTTTCAAGGTAGTGAAAGATAAGTTTATTCAGAGATTCCAAGACCAGGTCGGCCCGGAATATTTCTTTACAGATGTGGTGACCGAGAAAATGAAGCTAGATGAAGAATTTGCTACGTATGCCGATAGGTGGAGGCAGATGGCAGCCCGAGTGCCAGGCCACATTCCGGAGGAAGAGAAAGTCAAGCTGATTTCAAATGCTACTCCTACATTCCGAAATATTCTTGCTATGAATGATATAGCCAATATGCACCAACCGTATAGTCGGGAGCGCTTTATTTAAACTCAATTCAAAGACTCCCCAATCCACTCACTCTTTGAAGCCCAAAAGCCTAAATATCATAAAAAGCCTCAGGGGCTTGTCACCGAGGGGGTCCAAACAAATGAGCAGGTGCAAGCCATGGCATTCCCCTTCCAATCCACGCCATTCCACTTTCTGCAAAACCCCCGTAATTCCCAATTCTCCACACCACAGAACACCCAACCCACTTTCTCCGCTCCACAAAACCCTCACCCTACCTTCGCCACTCCATAGAACGCATTCCCCGCTCCGCAACAACCTCTACAACCCCCGCAATATCACAATGTCCCTCCCCCCAATGGCTACACCAACAACAACAAGCGTCCGGGTCCGAAGAGAGCCCAATATCCTCCTTTGCTCGAGTCTCTCACAGACATATTCTCTGCTCTCATGTCCATTAATGCCATTCAACTTCCTCCAGAACGACTTAATTGGAACCCGGCCGTTGATCAGACAAAGTATTGCATGTTCCATAGGTAGCCTGGCCATACTATTGAGAGTTGTTTTCAGTTCAGAGATTTGGCATACGACCTACATGAAGGGCAGCGTATAGATTGGGCTGAGATGCACAAGGCCATCATTGAGATCAAGGAAAAAAGAAGGCAAGCACCGAGGCAGCAAATGTAGCAAGCACCGTTGCCGCAGCAGCAGCCGCAATAGCAACCACAGCCGGTCCAAGACTTGGGGATCCATCAAAACCCCATGCCAAATCATCCTCCCGCGCCGCAGCCTCAGCCGCCGGCACCGGCTCAAGTTAATTTAGTTTAGCCCCCTGCTCCTGACGCCGGGTGGTCATATGATGATGACGGTTCAACTCAGCAAATAATGGCCCTCCACCATAACCACCGCCACCCTGCTTCATCTTCTACGCCCAACCATCAAACCCTTCCTCCGCCCGCCAGACCATTCATCCTTCCACCAGCTACCACCATTACTCCACTTACCTCAACTCTACTACCAGCACCCCCACTCGCGCTTCCACCTCGTCCATTGCTCTTCACCCCCACCATCATCACCACGCCTCCGCCCAATCCCTCGCTCACTATGCCTCCGCCCACGCCGCTCTCCACGTCTCAACTTACCTTTACCCCTCCATCAGTACCTGCACCCATCATCACCGCGCCCGCACCTAACCCTCTGCATGTCATCCTTCCCCCGCAACCCATTACCTCCACCATAATCCCTGCTACTCCCATCATATCCACCACACCCTCTTCCACACCACTCATCCACCCCATCGGACCCATCAAGCCATCAACCGATCCCGTGCCGGCACAAAACCTTGCCCTACGGAGCGGGCGTTTGTTTCACAGGAATTACACTTCCACTGGTGCACCTACACCCAATACTCAGTCTTCCCAACCGGCTGCTGATCAGGAAGAGGCCGAGCCACTACCGGGTACCCAATATGATCTATTGCATCATTTAGACAGGGTGCCCGCTAAAATATCTGTATTAGAGTTGATAAAAAGGTCTACACTTCACTAAGATGCATTAAGAAATTTTCTTCAGAAGGTGATGGTTAGCGAAGATGTGACAGTTGATAGTCTACCGACGGCCTTGGCAGCTATCTCGAAAGGGCAAGCAATTACATTCACTGAGACCGAGCTAGCACCTCCAGAAGCTCGGCAAATGCCGCTATGTATTTCGATAATCTTAAACAAAGTGAGTATTGATGCAGCTTTAGTTGATACAGGGGCATCTATTAATGTTTGCCCGCTCAGCACTCTCCGCACCTGCAATTTATCAGAAGAACTATTACGGCCAACCCCGACCACCATAGCAGCGTATGACAATTCAAGGAGAGCATGTCATGGGGTTGTCACCATTCAAGCTGAGCTTGGGCCTCTTACCATGCCCATAGAGTTTTATGTGCTGGACATTGACCCTATGTTCAAATCCATTTTGGGTCGTCCGTGGATAGACAATCTCAGCGCCGTACAATCCACCGCCCATTAATGCCTCAAATTCCCTTTTCAAGGGAGGGTGGTTAAGGTGAAAAGTTTGCCCACAGTTCAGTCAGTCAAGACTATCTCGGAGAAAGTGCTGCCAACTTTATGGCCCAATAGTCGGCTTGTTATTTCGGTTTTAGATTTGAACTTCCCATGGGCTTATGCACCACGTAAGCCCGTCTCTATAGCAGTAAACATTAAAATGAAGACCCAGGTTCAAGATTCGAAGGGCTGGGACATCATATTGAAATTGGGCTATCAGCCGGGGAGAGGCCTCGGTGCGTAACTACAAGGACGGACCAAGTCGGTTCCTAAAGGAAGAAAAATGAATAGGAGGGGCCTCGACTATCAAGAGTCCGCCTTCTCTATCTTGGGAAATTCTGGGCCCTTGACATGGGACTACCGCCAGCATTTTGTTAAAGGCCCTCTCCAGCCCGGCACATTAAAAGCATCTCCAGATCAGCCCAAGCAGGAAGATGAAGTCCACATAGTCAACAACCCGCGATTATTGCCTAAGGGGCTGGTTGATGATATGATTGATTGTAGCCAAGAATTTGAAAGGCTATTTTATGAAGATGAAAGTTGCCAGGAAAGTCTGGAGGTACGGCTTGTATGTTATCAGCCGCAGAAGCCAGCTTACAGTTCACGGGAAAGGGCGAGCTCACCCATTGTCTTCACTTGGTCTCCCTCCCGTCTTGCGTCTCTCTTCTAACAGTTGGAGTCTATACCCCATCCACCTCCTATCATGGTCAATCCATTTTTTACGGAAATGCCACATGAGAAATTATTTGTACCATGTGCATGTGGGCAATGCCCACCTATTGATCTCTCGACCATGTGGTCCCCCTCATCCGATCTCTCCAATATGTTGTTCTCTTCTTTTGACCCGTTCTTTGATGTTCTTTTCCCGTCTCTCTTCCCCCGTCAACTTCCTCCTCCTCCACCTTCTTCTCCCTCTTGCTACATGATCTCCACTGACTCTCTCCAAAAAAAAACGTCAAATTTAAAACGGAGATTTCAGTGGAAGATTACGCTGTCCTTTCTCCATCCTCCTCCCAGGGGCATGAGGTCCCTACTGCCTCCTTCCCATTAGATTTCCTTTCTCCTAGGTTAGACGTAGGGTCCATCGAGTCTAGGGAAGTAGAGTCTATTAGGTCTAGAGAAGTAGGGTCTTGTTCTAGGTCGTCCAACCCTTCCTCACCTGAGCCGCACCCGCTTGCGCGTCATTCCAAATCTGTTCCTGATAGGTTCTTGCAGGATCTAGCTCAGCGATGTCATGCTCTTCTGAAATGCCCAGAGTTTATCACTACATCAATTATGATAGAAGAAGATGAGGAGCAAGAAGGGGTGTGGAGCGACGACGGATTAGGTGTTTATGAAATCATGGATGAAAAAGGCCCGGTCGACGATGAAGACGGCAACGTAGATGACATCGATGATCTGTATGCGCAAGGATTAAAGAGATTTGACGAGCCATCGTCGGCGGTGGATGAACCTACGAAGGAAATAAATCTGGGAACTGAAGAACACCCCAGGCCCATTATTATTGCCGCTAATCTCCCTCCAGAGGTAGAAGAAGATTTAATCAAGGTTCTAAGGGAGTATAGCGATTCTTTCGCCTGGTCTTACGAGGACATGCCGGGTCTTGACTTCTCTTTAGTGGAACATCAACTCGTGCTTAAACCAGGGGAAACACATGTGAAACAAAGGTCAAGAAGATTCCACCCCCACATGGCCTTGAAGATTAAGGAAGAGGTCGATAAATTGCACAAGGCCAAGTTTATTAGAGTTGTCTTATATCCTCAGTGGGTGGCAAATATAGTCCATGTTATCAAGAAAGATGGAAAAGTGCGTATTTGTATTGATTTCAGGGATCTTAACAAAGTATGTCCCAAAGATGATTTTCCGCTACCTCACATAGACGTATTGGTGGACAACACCGCCGGGTACGAAGCATTATCGTTCATGGATGGTTATTCAGGTTATAACCGGATCCGTCTCGCTCCTGAAGATCAAGAGAAAACCTCCTTCACCACGCCCTGGGGTACGTATTGCTATGTGGTTATGCCGTTTGGTTTGAAGAACGCCGACGCCACTTATCAGCGGGCAATGATGGCCATATTCCACGACATGATGCATGTCTATATGGAAGCTTACGTGGATGATATCTTGGTGAAGTCAAGGACTAAAGAAGAACATCCCGCTATTCTGGCTAAGGTGCTCCAGAGAGCTAGGGAGTACTAGTTAAAAATGAATCCAAAGTTGGAGTCTCTTCAGGGAAATTGCTGGGCTTCATAGTCAGCAAACGGGGGATTCAAATTGATCCTAACAAAGCAAAGGCCGTCATGGAAATGCCTCCGTTGAAGAATATCACGGAACTTCGAGGACTGATTGGTCGATTACAATTCAATAGAAGATTCATATCCCAACATTCTTAGAGGTGCTGCCCGTTTTATGAATTGCTAAAAGCGGGGGCCAAATTTGAATGGAATCAAGATTGCCAAAAGGCCTATGAGGACTTAAAGGAATATTTGACCAATCTCCCGATTTTACAACCTCCTGTCCCTGGGAAACCCCTAATCCTATACATTTCTATCATCGAGGACTCCCTAGGGGCGGTCTTAGCACAAGTAGATGAAGAAGGCAAAGAGCGGGCAGTTTATTACCTCTCCAGGTTGTTTAACCCGGCGGAGACCAAATACACCGCTATGGAGAAGACTTGTGCCGCCTTAGTGTGGGTAGCTCAGAAACTGAAACACTACTTCCTAGCCCACCCAGTTAGGCTGATCTCTAGAATGGACCCGATCCGTTATCTCTTAGAAAAGCCCGTCCTTTCTAGTAGGTTAGCTCGCTGGCAGAGCTTCCTCTCTCAGTTCGATATCACATTCGTTGTTCAGAAGGCAATCAAAGGATATGCCATCGCTGAGCATCTTGCCCATCTTCCCATTCCCTGCACGGACTCTATTCAGGATGATTTCCCTGACGAGCATCTCTATGTTCTTACCCATCATCCCTTTTGGTCTCTGCACTTCGATGGTGCACTCAATTCCCAAGGCCGAGGGATAGGTGCCGTTCTGCTCACTCCGGAAGGGGTGACGATTCCTTTTGCATATCAGCTCCATTTTCCTGCTACCAACAACATCGCTGAGTATGAGGCTCTCCTAGCCGGATTAAAGCACACCTACCTCTTGGGCGCGCGCTATTTAAACATCATTGGAGACTCTCAGCTTGTCCTGCGGCAGGTTCTGTCCACTTACCGCACCCGTGACCCGAAGCTCAAGCCATATCAAGATTTGGCCACTCTCTTGGCTAGGCAATTCCGCAAATTGATCTATATCCATACCCCTTGATCTCAGAATATCCTCACTGATGCACTTGCGTCACTGGCTTCCTCCCTATCTTTCTCTCTCAGTCGGAGGACTGAGACCATCGTCGTTCAGATATTGGATGCTCCTTCTCTTCAGGATCCTTGGTATCACAACCTTAGGAAGACCGTAGAGGCTAGGGCTGAGAAGGAAGATTTGAAGGATGTGTCTTTAACAGAATTAGAGGAGATCTTGGAGGAAGAAGAATTGCCGTGGTATCATGAAATCGAGCAGTATTTCAAAGACGGATCGTTTCCTAAAGGGGCAAACGCCGAGCAGCGTAAGGCTATCAGAAGAGCCGCCTCGAAGTACACCATCATTGCTGGAGAATTGTATAGGCGCGCTCTCAATGGAATGCTCATGAGATGCTTAGATGATAATGAAGCTTGGAAGGTGGCCGAAGCAGCACATTCTAGTGAGTGTGGAGGTCATGTTAATGGCCAGGCTCTAGCAAAGAAAATCCTTAGGCAGAGTTATTATTGGCCCACTCTAGAGAAAGATTACTCCCTCTATGTCCGAATGTGTCTTAAAAGCTAACTCCATACTGACAAAATCCATGCTCCTGCTACATCTCTTCATCCTCTCTCTGCTCCTTGGTCATTCTCTATGTGGGCTTTCGACATTGTTGGCCCACTCGGTGATCCCAACTCTCAGACCAAGCAAAAATCCTTCATCCTTACCGCCATTGAGTACTTCACCAAGTGGGCCGAAGCGGAAGCATAGGCGGAGATTAAAGCAACCATGGTGTGCCGCTTCATCATGAGGAATATTATCTCGTGGTTCAGAGTGCCAAGCAGCATCGTCACCGACAATGGACCCCAATCCATCTCTCAAGAGCTCCAGGACCTATGTAAGAAGTTTAATATTACATTGTATCATTCATCTCCATATTATCCTCAAGGCAACGGTCAAGCTGAGGCCACTAATAAAACCCTTCTTAAAATTATAAAGAAAACATGCGAATCTTACAAATTTTCTGATTGGCCTAAACGATTAGTGGAAGCTCTATGGGCTTACCGCACCTCCGTTCGTACTCCTACGGGGCAAACCCCCTATGCTCTTACCTACGGGATGGAGGCGGTGCTCCCATATGAGATCTTAATCCCTTCCCTAAGGGTGCAGCTCAATAAGGAACTTAATCTCGACGAATGTCGAGAGGCGTTGCTTATCCAGTTTGAACTCTCGGATGAGAAGAGGATGAATGCGGCCGATCACGTGTCCGTTTATCAAAAGAGAGTTTCACGTTATTTTCAAAAGAAGGTAATTGAACGTAAATTTCAGGTAGGTGATATGGTTTTGAAACGAAAATTCATTCGGTCCGGAGGTCCTAGGTCCAAATTGCAACCTAATTGGGAGGGTCCGTTTGTCGTTAGAGAGGCTTATCCAGGGAACGCTTATCGCTTAGTCAACGCGGAAGGTGAGGAGCTGTCTCACGCCTGGAATGGGTTGTATCTTAAGTGCTTTTATCCTTAGAGTCAGGCTAATGAAAGCCCGGTAGCGAGATGTCCCTTCCTTGATCACGAAGGAGGACCCCGAGTTTGGCAAATCACACACTTCACGACGTCCCTAGTCGGGTTCCCCAGTCATGAAAACGCTATTTTCTCCTTGGCCGTGCCTGGGGAAGTCACGGTCCCTGTCCGTTTCTCTCCTCGGCTGAATCTAGGGGCAAGAGGCGAATAAGGGGGCGATGACTAATCTAGACACCCTGATGAGAGGAGGTCTCAAATAGGGGCAGTCCGTTATGAACTGATTCCACAGGAAAAAGAAAAAAGGGGAGCAATAATCGCGACAGAGCAAAATTAAAAGTCCATCTCAAAAGCTCAAAATTCAAAATCAAAGCTCTGCAAAAATATAAAACAGGCATGGCAAGAGTGGCAATACAATTTCCCCGTGGGACATTATGAGCCCGGTCGTATGCGTGCCTAGGGTGGATAAAGATTCGATGACGGACACAAAGCCCCGGCTCAATAGACTGAATCTCTGAAAGGATTGTCATGAGAAGGACTCAAACCCTGGAAACTTCTACACCTGGCCTAAGCTTACCCCTTATTTCTATTTTTCTTTTAGGACCAGACAGTACCTTGGGTAGGCCTCGGTAGAAGCACCATCGTACAGATTGGCCTTGGCCAGGGATTGTCATCTCAAAAGCATGCCGACCTCAGGAGATTCTGAGAAGGACAGGTAGGGCCCTTGTTGCCGGGACAAAATTGGCTTTTCGAAATCTAAAAAAATCATATATTTCAAAATAAAAAATTGATATATTTCAAAAATCTAAAAAAATTATATATTTTAAAAATCCAAAAATTAATATATTTTAAAAATCCAAAAAAATCATATATTTCAAAAATCTAAAAAATCATATTTTCAAATATCCAAAAAATGATATATTTCAAAAATCTAAAAAAATCATATATTTCAAACTCCAAAAAAAGATGATATATGTCAAAATCTCAAAAAAATCAGATATTCCAAAACCCACAAAAAATTAAATATTTCCAAAATTCCAAAAATACCATCCTCATTGCATAGTATGCATTTGCATTCATATTCATTTCATTTTTCGCCTATTTAATAAGGCTCCACCCCTTGACCAAATATCAAGAACTGGTCATTTTCTAACTTGCTGCAGGCAAGGGGTTGAGTCTAAGAACATATCTAACTTATTTTCTTGTCTAAGTATGTACATATGCAGGTTCAAGCGCCCCAAGATTCCAAGCTCACAAGTCTTCTATTTCTGGTCCCCTCACGGTCTATCATTAGACCGCTAACCATCTCTGGCAGTTGATAATTAGACCGGTTTCCCTTCCCGAAAGCTAGAAAAATCAACTCTCAGTAAACTGTCCCTCACGGTCTTAATTTAAACCATCAAGAATCTTCTGACGGCCCATAATTAGACCACTTTCCTCTCCCGAGAGTTGAAATCTCAGTTTTCCTAGATCTTGTCTCTAGCGGTCTATCGTAAGACCGCTAGTCTCTGGTTAGCGGCCCTATAATGGACCATTTGTCAGACAGAGAACCCTATTCTAAACTGATTTGTCCATCCATTCAAGATCAATCAAGCAATCCATTGCACATTTCCCAACATAAACATCTTATTCCATTTCAATCAAGTTTATTGAACATTATTTCATTAATCATTCCAAGTACACCAAGAAGAAAAGCTCAAATTACATTTAATTTTCCATCCGCGCAGGGACGGATCTTGCGTAATTATTTCACATAAGCACGGTACTCCTCTTCATCCTCTGCCACTTCTGCTTGCAGAGCACGCACCCGGCTGATTTCCCACATGATTAGTGCGTTCTGGACGGCTCGCTCGTCCTCCTCAGTCCCGATCTTCCTAGCAAGAAGGGGAGGAAAGTGTGATAGTGCAGGAACCGTAGTACGGGGTAGCCCAACTTGTAGATATCACCGGTGATGGTTGTAGATCGCCAAGGTAGTGTCCCCTACTAGATGCAGGTTTAGGCCCGGTCGCCGAGGTACTCTAAGGGAAGTGCTTTAAAGAGCTCTTGGTCGCATCACGAACTTATCAATAGGCAAAGTGTTGAGGTAAAGGCGCCAATCATCTCGTGTCCTCTTGTCCGCCACCTGGTACTCAACCTGTGAAGAAAACCCAAATGCGCCTTCTATGAAGGATAGTGGGTGGGTCCTGAATATACGACTAGTTGAAGGTAAGTCTTCCTTGGGTAGGAATTTGAGTCTCACCCCCATCCAACACTCAAGGATGATCATTGATCCGAAGAGTGGCCCTCCTAGGGAAGCTGAGCTAAGGCCTTCGTAGAGGTATGAAAGGACCGCTTGAGAGATAGATAAACCCCGCCACAGCCCACTAATAATGCTAAGATTTTGGATGTCCAAGAGGTGGTCGGTGGTGGTGAAAACGAAGACCCCGCACAAGCAAATTGAGGTAGCTTGGCTATGGCTTCAAATCTTCCGCTCTTGTTCTTACAATAAGCGGTTATCCATTGAGCCATGGGTATCAAATGGATATGGCGTGGGTTGATCATGGTGCTAACATCTTTTGGATTATGTATGAAATCCTCTAATATGAGTGATGGGTCTATAGGCTCAACAGTATGGCACACTAGGTCTTCATCCCCCACCTTAGTCTTAAGAAGGGCTAGGTAGTTCTCTACCTTCTCTAATAGGACAATGGCTTCAAAGCTTGGGAAGAGGAAGGTGTGTGTTTGTGGATGCCATAGCTCTACAAGGGCTGAAATACTTGACCAATCCAAGGAGATTTTCTGGAAATTCTTAGCTAGAACCACTAAAGGGTGAAGGTGCCATGCCCTTAGGATTGAGAGGACCTCTAAAGGAAGTTCCTTGATCATGGGAGCCACCCACTTGAGGCTAGAGTAGCATCTTGGGCCAGGAAGAAGCTAAGAAAAGGAAAAAGGAAGAAGAAGAAGAAGAAAGAGAGGGATATCATCATGAGAAGGAGGAAAATTAAGGAATTGCATGAACTTTTGATCAAATTACAACTTACATCTCTTGAGGAACTTGAGCTCAAGTGCTTGGGGATTGAGGTCAGTCACTGTAGCTCCCCATGCTCTTTCTTAGCAGCCTTTGGCCTGGTGTAGACCATCTCCCCCATGGCACTAATGTCAAAGCTCCTCTTCATGATGTTCTTGAGTGGTTTGATGAAATTTCAAAGCTTGTAGCAGAGAATTATGGTGAGCTGCGAATTCTAGGCTTGTTCCTACTTATAGAGCTCTGATTTTAGTGTTGGTGCATTAGGATTAGGGCTGGGTAGCCTTAGTTTAAGTCAGGACGAGTTCTAGTGCAGATTAGAGGCCTTTATCCTCGGGTTCGGACTCTCACGGAAGAGTCCCGCTCGGACTAACAAGGTTTCTACCCTAGCGGTCTATCGTAAGACCGCTAGGAGTCCCCACGCGGTCTAAAGTTAGAACGTTTTATCCCTTCATCCACCGCCTTCTTCTGTCCTTCTGACGGTCATTGGCTTAATCGTTTTATTCTTCTGGCAGTCTTAAATCAGACTGTTTGTCAAGTTTTTGTCAGATTTTGGTTAACTTTTTTCCCTCTCAGTCATCAGTCTTGCCATTTTCTCTCTCACTCATACTCTCTGTCAGTACTAAGGTAGTGGTCAGTCAGTTAGCATTCACATCCATACGCATTTGCATCTTAAATAAAAAACACCAAAAAGATTTCATTTCACTATCAAAAGTCATGTACAAGTGTGAATCAAGAAAAAAAAGGAAGAGTACAAATCACTCAGTCGGTCCCTCTCCCGGGCTACCACTGTCACCTGTGCCCTCGTGCCACTTCGCTGGCAGCTCCACGGCGCTACTCTCCTCCTCTCGACGGCATCGTCGCTTCTCCTCCTCGTTCCTCCGGTGACCGGAAGAACCAGTGAAGTAGCCTCGGTATGCGCTGCTCGGTGCAACGCTCTGGCTCCTGCTAGCATCCGACCTCTTTCCCAGAAGTCGGAGGGCATCCTTCAATCCCGCCACCACTCCCCTCATCTCAATGACCTGCACTCGGGACTGGTCTCGCTCGCTCCTCAGCCGGGCGATGTCCGCTCTGAGTCGCTCCATCTCCTCCTCATCTACATGACGACGAACCGCTCCTGTGCTCAACCGCTCCACCTCTACACGGAGTCGCTCGATCTCTGCCCTAGCACGCTCTGCCTCAGCCAAGGCCGTGGTCAGCTCTCTCACTTGCATTAGCATTCGTCACAGTTAGGCATTTGCATATCATAAGCATTTAAGTCAAAAGGGTCTCGGTTTGGTTTTCCTAACCCTCTCCTCGAGAGTAGTCTCGGCTTCCTCAGCCTGAGCAATCGCCCGAGCAAAGTCCGCATCCCGCTCGGCTCGGTCATCCGCAGGCTGGGATGAAGAGGAAGGAGCATCTGGTCTGCGTCGCTGTGCTCCCTCGGCTAGCTGCATTTTAGAAATCAAGGTCAGTCACATCCATCATAAGCATAAGAACAATTAAGTCTAAGGTTCAGGGAAACTCACCAGAAGATCCAGCGCACGCTGGAGCTCATCCCTCTCCTGTACAGTAGCGTGAAGGAGTCCATAGAGCTCCGCTATCCTGCCCTGGGGGTCTAGCTGCATATCAAAAATCATGGTGTCAGTGCATATTGTATATCAATTTAAGAAGAGCATGAGTTTAGAATTCATACCGGTCGACGGACACCGCGGAACACCTGGTCACCGTACCTCCGCGCGTAGGCCTTTAGGTAGGCCTCATCATTGTCAGCTTGGGCTCTCACCTCCCGGCCCCTCCGTGCCCAGTCCCGTACCTGGTCGTGCACTCGAGTAACCCAGTCGATGTCGCCGTTGAGTCCCTTCAAGGATCTCCCGAAGCGCTCGTCGTCTCGTGTTGGGAACTCCACCTCTTGCTGATGTGCTCCTCTCGTCCTCATGATCAGTCGATGATGTAGAGGCTCGATGATGTTCTGGAAATGTAGCCAGATCTCTCATCTGGTGTACGCCTGGGCTGCCTCCACCCAAGGCTGCCCCTCGTGACCCTCGTCACGGTAAGGTGTCCAGCGCACCTGAAAAAGGCAATTGAGTCATTGTCAGTATTTATAAGCATTTAGAAGCATTTAGAGCATATAGAAGAGTTTAAGTTTAAAGTTTTACCGATGCATATGGGAAAGTGTCTATGTCGTTCTGGATCGCCCGGGCAAGGCGCCGGATCGATCCCATGTCCCGTGCCACCACCCACCGTCTCGCGATGGGGATCCGCTCAGGGTGTACCTCCTTCCCTCACCCGATGCCAGGGAGGTATAGGTAGCTCCAGACCTGCATAAGTCAAGTGTCAGCATATAGCAATAGCAAGCATATAAACAAGCATTTAAAGTTTAGAGTTTAGAGCATTTTACCTGTAAGAATGGCGAGAAGCCGCCCAGCATGGTCTGCCGGTCGGTCGTGCTCTGGGAGTCGAACAGGAACGCCAGGACCGCTGTTCCCCAAGCGTACTCTCCTACTCCGTCTAGGTCCCTCAGCAATGGGAGGAGCCTGTAGCTGTGGACGTCGAAAAATGTCGATGAGGATCATACGGCATGCACGTCTCGACACTCGAGAGCAAGCCGAAGATGGAAACACCGAATAAACCTCATGCCTCGCCCGATCAGGATAAGAACTCGCTTAGTGGTCCACTACCCATTAAGGAAGCCCCCCGGACAGAAGATACGGCCACAACTCTACGATCGGCCATGCCGAGAGTAGAATCAAAGAAAAGGCGGGAACTCGGGCACAGCCCGGCATGCACCGAAAGTCACGCAAAGCCTGGACCGAGCCCCCAAAGCTATGAACGGAACATTGCGAAGGCCATGCATCTCAACTAAAACATTCCAGGAATGCCAACGTTCATATAAATGGCCGCGCTTCTGAGAAGAATCACTTTGAGGCTTAAAACGGCGCCGTAGAGCATCAATCTGGCGCGCCCCTTGCTTTGTTAATACGGCGCGCCCCCTTTATGCTCTAATACGGCGCCCCTTTCCAAATGTTTAATCCGGCGCGCCCTCGGCCGTGCCGTTTTAACCGAAGTACCCATTTGCCCATTTTTAAAAGCTTCTCCTTCAAATGCTAAAGTGGCGTGGCCATTTGAAGGCCAAAAACTTAATACGGCGCGCAACTTTTGGAGAGCCCATCACAATATCCTCTTCTTAATATGGTGTGCCAAATGCAAATGAGTTTAACCTCATCCTGTCCCGTCTGCCAACCGATGCTCTGTTCAGCATAAATGCGACGCACAGAGAACATTCAATGCCCATGGCTCTGCTTCTACCTTCGTTCGACAGCACAGAAGCGCAACGACGAAGCAACCCCCGGTAGACCTGCGAACATCATGTCCTCGGATGAACGGCAGCATACGGCGCGAACCAGCATCATCCAGCGCATCGAGTCAACTCCCAACTTCGTTGCGGACGAGGTGGAAGTGGCAGGAACGCTCCCAGGCTGGCCATTCTATAAAAGGGGCAGCATTGTGAGGAGAGCAAAAGGAGAGAGGCCAGGAGAGGCTGGAGGAGAGACTGAAAGGGGGGGCTAGTTGTTTCGGCTAAGGTCTCCGGCGTCCGAAGGGAAGAATAAGCTCCATCCATTCATATCTGCAAGGTGAAGAAAAAGGAGAGAGAGGGTGAGAAAGAGAGAAGGGAGAGAGGGGGGGGGGGAGCTTGTGCTCTGTTCCTCCTTCTCCCCCACCGGTGTATCTTCTTCTCCCCCCCACCTCAACGTCTAGTTTTTTTTATCTTCTCTGTTGTATTCTTCCCTGTGCTTTGGGGGTAGATCTCCTTTTGTACCTGTCTTCCCTCCTTTCCCCTGAGGATGAATAAAAGAGTGGCTTTGTAAGCACGCACAATGTTTTATTGCTCTGATCTGGCTTCCCCTTTCCTTTAGTTTTTTTCTCTTTCTCTCAGTTTTCTGCATCACCCAGGGTCCTCGAGAGCTTTCCCCTTTTGTGGCATGAACTTTGAGGGAACCCGTTCAAAGAGTGAATACTCATAGCTTTTCATGGCAAACATCCGTCCCTGTGGGACTTCCACAAAATCACCACCCGTGAGTTGCTGGAGCTCTTGAAGGCTAGTCCTCGAGCCTCCACAAGCACTTATGGGTTAACGGAGGCCTCACTCCGAGTTTTGAGGTTCACCCCGGAGCAATCCATTTGGTGTTCCCCATTTTTCTATGGCAAGCTTCAGTCCGGGGGAGATGCTACCCAAATTTTGCCAGACGAAGAACACGTAAGAACAGACGAACAAACTAAGCCCCTGAATCAAGCTAAATCTCTGAGTTCCTGCATAATAAACCCCTTGAGTAAAACATCCAAATACACGTACTCATTCACCTCAACAAATGATCAGAAGCACTCTATTGATTTAAAGTGTCAATTGAACAAATAATACATCCATTTGATCAATTTGCAGGTTGAAGAAACAAGAATAGAAACAAAAGAGTCAAGAAGAACGAAACAAACTTGAAGAACTAACCCGGCGTGATGTTAATCCGACGTGGGTTAATCCGGCGCGCCCTCCCCATGCGCCGGTTTAACCCTACACCCAAAATCAAGTTGGAATTCTTGGAATGAATAGTGCACCTTTGAGCCTTAATCCGGCGCGCCCCTTTGCCTTCCTTAAACCGACGCGCCCCTTGGCCTTCCTTGGTCCGGCGCGCCCCTTGGCCTTCCTTGGTCCGGCATGCCCCTTGGCCTTCCTTAAACCGGCGTGCCCCTATTCTCTCTTGGCATCTCCCACTAAACCGGCGCGCCCCTCTTGTGCAACCCATAACCGGCGCGCCCCTCCCCTCTCTTGGGTCCCTTATCCGGCGCGCCCTATCCTCTCTTGGTGTCTCCTTAAACCGGCGTGCCTAAAAGAGAAAGAATGATTAACCAACAAGAGAAAAGACTTTAAGCTAATGGATAAAACAAATGAAAGGAATATGAAGCCAATAATCAAAGATTACCCCTGCTATAACTAAAATTTTTGTTCCGGGGGCGCTGCCCTCGGAGACCCCCGCAAGGGGCGCTGCCCCCTTGACCCCCGCGACCTGACCGAGCAGGTCAAACCCCACGACCTGACCGTGCAGGTCAATCCGCGTGCGAGGGCGCACGTTGGCGAGTTTAGGTTTCACACTTAACAACCCTCTCCCCCGGACTATGCGTGAAGAGAAAAGTAATGATGCCCCTTGGTATCGGACGTGGACCTCAGAATCCCCGACACGGTCATGATCCGGGCACCTCTTGGGTCGATAGTTCATCAGCTTGACCCACTTCTTCCGGGATCCGATCCCGCATCCGCATTAAACTTGCCGTACCTATGGCAGACATCCGTACGATTTTATCGTCGTCTTCGACGCTACAAATGCGGACTTCCATCCGAACATGAAATGGTCCGTGAGTGACCAACATATATGTATCTATGAACATTTTACGCCCCAACGTGGGTTTATTTGAGCGTGACTCGAGATCCTTTTTCTCGCTTTATTACTATGAATTTCAGGCCGTAGGACCCTTATTCCCGGTAATCAATCAAGCGTGTTCCCCCGTATGGGGGATGTAAAAGACGCTGTGACCTTTATGGCACGACGGGTTTTGGTCCCGACCCGAACCACACAATCGTCTGACTAGTCAGATCGAGCGCACCATGGGCTTCCGTGAAGCCCGAATAAATTGTCACTTTGTGACTGGCACGCCCTCGCACTAAATAGACGAATTAACCCGATCAACGAACGAACCGATTCTCTTTTCGAATTTTAGTGCGTCCACAAGTCTGGCACGCCCGGTGGGACTGAAATCACCCTTCATCTCTTTGCCGGGACTAAGGGCCATACGGCCCCTTTCTTGTAATACTAATTGTATGGTTTGCAAATGCAGAGTTACATTTCGGACACCAGGATGGCCCCCACATTCGGTCAACAGGCCGTCGAGAGCCATGTTCGGAACGGCTACTTGGCCGTCCCCCTCAGCTTTGGGAGCTTCCCTCCCGTGGTAGGCTTCCCCAACTTCCTCGGGGTAGCCTTCACAAACCTGCTGGACGTGGAAGCGTCTGACAGGACTGGAAGCAACGCTCCCATCCAGGGGGCCGCCAAAGCTGCTGTCGGTCGATCAATGGCCGAAACTTCCAAGACTGTCCCGACCGGGACGCTGAGCTGCAACATGCACCATGTGCACCAAACTACCGGCCCATCTCGCGAGGGGTCGGCCTCTCACCAGAGGAGGCTCCGGAGGAGCCACGCCACGACATCATACCGAGGCCGGTTCTCCAGCACCGGAAAGTCTTTTGTCATCGGGGCTGTCCGAGTGCATCTTATCGGGCAACGTTCCGAGGTGATCCCGGATCGCATTGTACCCACTGTACCAGTGCACAACTCTTTTCAGGCACTGGAGGAGATGAAGGGCAAGATGACACCCACCATTCCGGCCCCAGTGCCGTAGCAGCAGTCGGCCTTCAGGCCCACCAAAGCTAACCAAGTTTGGGTTCCCAAGGGGGCCCGGTTAACCTCACCAGCCCGGGCAGGGCCCAGCACCTTCCGCCCGGCAAGGGCACAACAAGGAGATCGGGTCAGGACATCGGCCCCCGTCTACTAGCCGACATTAAGTACACCGGCCCCGCCGGAGAACATCCACCGTCGACACTACCAACGTCACTATCAGGCTGTCTGTGCGGAGCCTACAACCCACATGCCCGTTGCTGTTAACAGGGCAACATCACCAGACTCTCCTCCTGACCAGGAATGGGAAGGAGTGGAGCAAGCCATGAAGAACTACTTGTGGGGCCCGGGGAGCACTCCCCTGGGTCGCCAAAGATTACTAGGGGCAGTAGACTCTGTATTTGAAGAAAAAGAGACTCGGCCGGTGCCCAGCGCCGAGTCAAGAAACTGCTCTGAGGAGCGTTATCAGTCCCCGCCGAGGGAAGAAGTGAAGCGGTGGAGATCGGTCTTTGACAGATTGGTCTTTCCGGGTAGGCCATCGAGAAGAACAATAAGAAGAGGCAGAGACCTAAGAGTTTATACTTGCAACATGGCAGGGGTATCTGGTCAGTACGGGGATCTACCAACCGAGCCCGAAGAAGTGGCCAGGCTTGCCACAAGGCCAAGACCTCTTACCAGAAGAGGGAAAGCGGCAGCTGAGAAGTCACAAGTCCACACTGGAGAAGGTGACTATGACGAACCCTCAATGGCCTTGGCTGCCAATGTTATTACAGAAGGCACCGCGGGAGGACCATCCACCTCATCCGAAGAGGTGCCGATCGAAGAAAGAGGGGGCACCCCTAGCCTTTCCATGAATGACCCCACGGTATTACACATGATGCAACAATATCAACGGGAGATCGAATTGTTAAAGAAACAACTGACTGAAAGAGACGCTCAGCCCTCAACATCCGAGTAGACTGAAGCATTGCTAGAGACCCCTGGGGACAACGGTCAGGCCTCGGAAGCTTCTCCACAGGCGATGGTGTCTCCCCCAATACCTACCTACACTAGCGGCGTACCCCTGCATCAGCCACAGCATATCACACCGGCCCCGCCACCGAACTTGCCATTCCAGGGGTCCACTATTGCACCTCAGGCGATAGTGTTAACAACGCCGCTGGCGCAACCGGCCCATTTCTATCCAAACCCGGTTGACCCGACAACAGTAAGCAGACTAATGCTCGAACAAATGATAGATATGAAGTTAGCAGAGAGGAGTGATGGTGATCACACGCCATTCGACGTATACCGGGTACCTTACCCGGCACACTATGCTGCCAAGAGGCTGCCGGCCAGCATCACCAAGCCGCCAAAGTTTGAGAAATTTAATGGGCAAGGGTCTATCAGGGAGCACATTGCCTATTATGTGAATATTATGGGGGATCTAGCTGCGGATGAAGCTTATCTTCTCAAATTCTTCGGCTCGACGCTTACCGGACTCGCTTTCGCGTGGTATTCGAGCTTGCCCGCCGGGTCCATTACAGACTGGCCCGATATGCAGAAGAAATTCAAGGAAAGATTCTACATAGCTGAGCGGGAGGTAGCCGTGGCAGAGCTTTACGCCACGAGACAGAGAAATGACGAGTCAGCACTCGACTATATAAAGAGATGGAGGAACCTCAGCATGAGGTGCAAGCATCCCCCGCATCAGGAGGACGCAGTGCAGATCTGTAAACAGAATCTGAAGAAGGAGGTCCTTGAGAGGATGATCGGTGCTGAGGTAAGGTCATTCGACCGTCTGAACAACATAGTGGCAGAGATCAAAGCATTCTTTGCTCGATACTCTTCTGCTCTAGCTGCATCAAGTCAGAGGGTCAGGCAGGTCGAGAGGAGGCCAACACCGCCAGAAGTTCATACACTGGACTTCGAAGCTTTCGAGAAACAGAAAGAGAAAGCCAAAGAGATGGCCGACCCTCCTCCGCCCAGGTCCACTGAACGGCGGGAAGGTCCCTCCCTGCGGGAGAAGATGAGGAACAAATTGTATTCCTTTCTTCGAGACAAAGCCCGAGTCCTGTTTGAATGGGCCACCAGGTACAACAAGATCACATTACCAGATCCAAAGAGGCCTGGTGACTTGAAGAAGAAGGATGATCCTCGCTTTTGCCCATACCATCAGATGCTTGGGCATACCATTGAGGATTGTTACATCTTCAAGGATGTCATTGAGTCCTTGGTCAAGAAGGGAGAGCTGGACATGGGGGAGCTCAGAGTGGATCCCCCGCAGCCGCACGAGATGCCGAACCTCGGCACCACTGTCAACATGGTATCTTTATACCAACAGCTGCCTGAAGAATGTGCGGAGGCCAGTACACATGCCACTTATCAAGCCTTCGTCATGGCGCCAGCTCATGATCAAGGAGGTTGGCAAGCCGCGCCAACGAAGAACAGAAGAAGAAGACAAGCTCCTTGGCCCACTCCAGAGGTTCACATAAGGGGTGTTACACCCCGACCAACACTGCCACCGATGACACCTGTTTGGCATGACACATCCCCCCAGCTAGTCATGAGGCGCCCTACTCACAACAAGAAGAAACACATCCCGATGCGGGTGCACAAAGAAACCAGTCCTGCGGTAGAAAGACTCCAGACCATTATTGATGGGCTCAAAGATTATGAACAGCCTGAGATCTAGCCTATGGAGTTGAAGGAGTATGTCCCTTGGGAGGAGTTTGAGTCACTCGAACTAGCCCCAGAAGTAGGAGCCAAGACGAAGGAAGAGCCTCCCTTGTGGGGTAAGCTTCCCCAAGAGCAGTTGCCAGCCACTGAAGAGAAGAAGAAAAAGAAGAAGAGAAGGCCTAAAAATAGGAAGAAGAGTAGGGTCATCCTTTCTTGCATCACCCTCTCATCATTATTTGATACAGCCCTCTCCCTGAGAGAGGAAGAGCAAGAAGTGCCCGTCGAGCCATCAGAGGTGAATCAGGCAGAAGCATCCACCTCCCAACATGCCACCAGGTCGGGAAGGAAGTGGGGATGTCCTCCTCAGGCCGACCACAACATCCTGCTCGGGGGAGAACAACCGTATCACATCCCCGAGCCTAGGGTCCAAGGCATGGAGATTCCCCCTCCCTTAGGTCTCTACCCCAGAGAACCGATCGGCCAGGCCACCCCTTCATTTATTGAATTTCTTATGACTCAGAGGGGAAAGTAGTCATGCCCCCGCGAGTCCCAGTAGACCAAAGAGACGGGTAGCCCCTCGGCCCCGTTGGTACTGACTCCTCCTCGGCCAAGGGAAGAACCTGACAACACCTCGAACCTTGCCGAGTTCATGAAAGAAAAGAAAGTGACCCAGCAGGCTCCGCAAGCGCAAGCGGCACCCGACCCAGCGAAAGAGGCACCCGCCGAGCCGGTTCCCCAGGTTCAAGGCGGAGGCAGGCGCAGTAGAGCCGAAGAGATGAAGTTGCTCGAGGTCCGAGCCAGCAACAGAATAGTCAAGCACCTGAAGAAGATCCCAGCCAGGTTTACCGTTTGGGAAATCCTATCTCTAGATGAAGAGACACGGCAAGCCGTCATTGCTGCGCTCCATACGCCAGCATATGTTGAAGCCTGCCTCGCAGAAATGTCACCTGAAGTAGTTTTGGCCTTCACAGAAGAGGATATGCTTCTACCTACCTGCAGCCACAGCATGCCACTATACATGAAGGGGCAGCTGAATGGGCATCCCATCAACAGAGTCTTGATCGACCCGGGGGCAGCCGTGAATATACTCCCCTACCGGGTGTACCAAAAACATTACTTTGACGTACACCTGATTGAGGTCAAGAACGTCAAGATTGCTGGATTCCGCCAGAAGTGCGAGGTCCCTATGGGGGTCGCAGAGTTCAACCTCTCCCTCGGCGACTTCACCACCAAGGTCCAGTTCCATGTGATAAACTCCGGCACCTCTTACAAGGCGTTGCTCGACAGACCTTGGCTGCACCAAAACCGCGTGGTACCATCCACTCTGCACCAATGCATCAAGTACCCCGGCAACGGGAAAGAGGAGAAAATATTTTCCGACCTCCATCCTTTCGAAGTGTTCGAATGTCACTTATCGGACGCTAATCTCTATTTGGAAAAGCCGAGGCAAGCCTCCCAAGCCACTCAGGACAAAGGAAAGAAGAAGGCAGAGTGATGCGGGATGAGACCACGGACACGACTCGAATGTGGAATGCAGTCCTCGGACTCTAGGTGAGCTCGTGATTGTCCCTTAACGAGGGAAGCGTCGGACGTGCACGGTTGAGAAACCGACAAGAGGTAGGGTGGTCAATTCTCTTTTGTGCCCGGATCGGGTCACGGGACGGTCACGCTCTCTCTCTCGTAGCAGCGGTGAAATAAATATTACAAGCTAACGGCCCTACACATGCTCTCTAGCAGCGGCATATAAAGCATATAAGGAAATAAGTGAAATGCCGAGTGTAAGAGCGAATACGATACCTCCACGCTCTCGGCGTGGGGAAGACGGACCCGGCGGAACTCGTACTCCCGGGATGGTTAACACACAAATGTTACAGCAATGAATCACTGCCCACTCCATGCAAGGAGGTAAAGGGCTACACAATTGGGCCCGGGAGGACCGATTCCGGGTTGACGGGCGGCGTCACGCGTAGCTTCGGTCGCACCTGTACTCGCAACCGTGGGACCCACGTGCTGTCCGGTGGGGCCGTGTGGGACCCAGTGGCACCGCTGTAGTGGGGACGCTTGGGGAAGCGCTCCCTGGGATGGCGGCACATTGGAACGTCGACCGGAGGCCGGGTGGCTCCGTTCGGCACCGGTCGGAATAACCGGCGCGCGCTCCGGCGAGAACGGACGCTGCGATCAATCCCGATGTCGGATCGGGGCGCATGAGCTATCGTTGGAAAGCTCTCTTAAAGTATTTCAATCTAGGCCTAGAGATTGGACCTGGATCTGCACGGATCTAGGCTTTATTGAATTTTTGAGTTCCTATTGTACAGTGCCCAAAATCTCAGAACAGTAGAGGAGTTGTCTGAGAACTGCCATTGACCGTGAGATAGATGTCCGATTAAGCTCCTAAGCGCTTCAGCAAAGTTGTTGGAAATTGAACAAGGAAGACGGAAATAGTTTTTGTGACAAGTTTGGAGGTGGATACGAATTGTTATGATTTGTATACTAGCAGTGGGTCGGATCTGGAAACTGGCAGATAGCACTGTAGATGTCTCTAAAAACGAATTTTTAAAAATGGATGAATGGCTGATCAAAAATAAGGAAAAATCATGGAGTGAGGGGACGGTGGTTATAACATCCAATTAAATGGGGGGTTCTTAAAAAAATCAAAAAGATGGTCAGAGGGGGAAATTATAGGGGTGCTGCCACACAGATCTGAAACTGGACAGAACTGGGAGACAGAAATACACAAAATTAGGAAAATAGTAAATGATGAAATTTGGATGGGATGTTTTTTGTGGAAGTGGGGATTGAAGAAAGGAACACACCATAAAATGTTCAGACCAAGAAGATGTCGTGGTTGATAGCAGGAATTCCGAGAAGGAGCTTTTGTTGGCTGAAGATAGAACTTCGACGGTGGTTCGATGGCAGCTCGTTGGCGGCACGAACGGCGGCGACGGCGGCACCGATGAAGATCAGAGGTTGAGAGTAGGAGATAGAAGGTAGATCCACTCTAGAATTGCAGAGGGGTTGAGGGGAGAACTCCATGAGAGAGGAAGGGGGCGCAAATCTCACTCTTGCACAATGCAATTTTCTATCTTTTCATTAATTTCCAAATGAAAATACAAGGTTTTATATGACTCTCATCAAATCAAATGTACACCCTTGGATCTAGGGATGGGGAATGGAGGGCTGGGATGAAGTGTGAACAACACACACAAAAAACATAAAATAATTAAGGGGGGGCGGCCTATTGACTAGATGAATGGGTTGAATGAAAGGGCTGAATGGTAGGTAGCATACCATGGAAAATGTTAACCACTTGTCTACCATGTGGTCAATTGGCATTCCAACCTTCTAGATGGCCACCTAGGATGGTTGACCAGCCCCACATAGATGACATGGACCAATGGGAAAGGGCTGAGGGTCCCCTTACTTGGGCTTACTGGAATTTTGCATATAAATCCACTAAGACGTACAATTGCGTACCCATATAACATAAGGGTATACATACAAATATAAAAGGACATAAATGTAAATAGAATGCAGACGGTCTCGCCTCGATGTCCCCATCAATTCTCCCCGGGTGGGAGGAACTCGACCCCGTCGAGTAGGGGTATGGATGCTCGAGTACTCCGGCGGATCCATGACCGTGCCAAGTAACGCGGGTATGCTCCACTCCAAGTGACCGTCACCTGCTCATTCCATATATACTCGATATGCACAAGCTGCTATGGGTTAGAGGTGAACACTCCGAATGGGGCACTCTCAAAAGGGGAGGTGGCGGCTCGAAGACTGACTAGGAATCACCGCTGAGTCCCTATAGGTGACTAGATCCGGGTGTAGCTATAGAACCGATCCCATACTCATCGAGCGAGTCCAATCGCCTCTTACTCATAAGAGATCGACAATGAGCTTACACAAGACACATGCAGACTCACCATGCACTAACACACATATGCAAATCACACAAACAATCGACTCAAAACACACCACACAAACAAACCACACAAAGAAAACACACTGACTCATGCACGACTCTAGACAAATCTATGGTTAGTCCGACCCGTACATGGGTGACGGCGGACCAGGACACCCGAATGTGTGCCATGCATGCATGTTATGTAACCAGAGATGGGTGGCATGGGGAACATCCAAACGTCCAAGTATGACCCAGTCATGTATGGACGGCCCTTTGGATTTGGGGAACTTGAGAGGGCTAGAAGACCCAGATGTGGAAGAGCCGGGTGTGGGTGTATCGAGGATGGGTTTGGTGGGTATAGATGGCCCGACCTGTGGGAAAGGGGTGTGAAAGTGGACTTCCCCGATAAGGTATGAAGGAAGTGATGGGTCACGGGGCCCACTAGAGTAGGGGTCAAATGGGTCAAAGAATATGTGACCCCTCGGTTCCTCCGTTACATAGTCCCATGTTTGAAATTCATGAAGGTGATGGTCACCTCCATCTATCGTGGTAGATGGGACCGTGTATAGAAGATATGGTTCCTCCCTCGGGATAAATAGAGCAAAGGTATGCTCGGCCGATAAGGGAATGAACAAGAGAATCTCCGTGGTGACACAACCCATGGTGCATACGGAGGTAATGGACCCTAAGGCCGGATGGGTGAAGCTAAGACTAGTGGGTTGGTTGAAGCTTCGGGCCAATAACTGCGTCAACTTCCATTGTGAATCTAATCCCAAAATAAGGTCATCCAAGGTATCGATATGGTGACTAGATCGGAAGGTGGTATGGTAGGATTTGACGGGTACTAAAGATAGTGTGGGGTCCATGGATGGGAAAGGAGGCGGGACCAAGCCATCCTTGAGCCAACTAAGAAGCGGCTCGGCTATGTATAGCGTACCTGTTAGAAACACGGGTGGCTCGGGCTTTGGTAGCTCCAAAGAAGAAGGTTCCGAATAGAGCTCGGAAGGAGAGGGTGGTAGCATGGGATCTCCCATGGGGGATGAAGGAGGGACCTCCATGATGGGGAGAGGGCTTGGGGATGCCGGAGGTGGGGCCGGATTAAGACTACCGGCTATGACCTCCTTAGGCTCGGGTAAGAGTCCGCCCATATGAGCACGTGTCCGATCCATCCTATCCAACCGGTCCGTAATCATTTTTAAGATTTCGGCAAAGGTGCGGGTTGGAGTAAGGGCGTCGTGGTGGACTTGCTCATGGTCTCTAGGCCTGAGTGTGGACCTAGGTTCGGCTATAGGCGGGACCTCTTGCTTCCGGCTAGGACCCATTTGCTTTGAAGCGCTTGGGTAGGATTGGTTGGGGGTGAATGGATGGGGTTGGTTGGAGGTGTGGCCCACTTGATTGGGAATGCGTTGGTGGGCTTGGGTGGAGGTGAAGGGGCGGGGTTGGTTGAAGGTGACCGGGCCGAGTAGGTAGACCTTCCTAAGCTCGCCCTTCATCTCATGCCACGACTCGATGGGCCGTTGCATCCTAACCTCCCTCATGCGTTCTATACTCTCCCATTTCCAGGCGGCTTCGTGGATAAGCCTCTTTTGGGCAAAGCTGGCTTGCATGGCATCGGACATAGTGTAGCACTCAAAATACGTGTCCATGGCGGCTTCCCACTTGAGGTAGTCGCTCGGGACCTTGGAGCCATGAAAGTCCGAGGCTTCGGGCCTATGGAAGTGGATGAGAGGGTTGCCAATCCCACGGGTGTCGTACCGCCAATGGTACGGCCTAGGCGAATTGGAGTCCATTGGACACAGGGGAACTATAAGATGCACATGCAAACACGTGGAGACAAGACAAACCAACTAGACAATGGACTAAACATGACCCTAAACGACAATGCAAGTTGGAATGCCGACTCGACTACCAACCTAGACACAACAAAGACTCGGTACGTGGCGGAGTTAATCGATCCGAAGATCACTCGCGCAAGTGTGCGACCTTCCCGATAGGCATAGCCTAACGTTCGGACAACACCTTTTTATATACCGATTAATGGTATGCAAATGCAACTCCTAAGACCGACTTAGACACTTAGACTTAAATGACACTTTTTTTTGACACCCTAGACTCAAACTCGCTCTGATACCAAACTGATGCGGGACGAGACCACGGACACGACTCGAATGAGGAATGCAGTCCTCGGACTCTAGGTGAGCTCGTGATTGTCCCTTAACGAGGGAAGCGTCGGACGTGCACGGTTGAGAAACAGGCAAGAGCTAGGGTGGTCAATTCTCTTTTGTGCCCGGATTGGGTCACGGGACGGTCACGCTCTCTCTCTCGCAGCAGCGGTGAAATAAATATTACGATCTAACGGCCCTACACATGCTCTCTAGCAGCGGCATATAAAGCATATAAGGAAATAAGTGAAATGCCAAGTGTAAGAGCGAATACGATACCTCCACGCTCTCGACGTGGGGAAGACGGACCCGGCCGAACTCGTACTCCCGGGACGGTTAACACACAAATGATACAGCAATGAATCACTGCCAACTCCACGCAGGGAGGAAAAGGGCTACACAATTGGGCCCGGGAGGATCGATTCCGGGTTGATGGGCGGCATCACGCGTAGCTTCGGCCGCACCCGTACTCGCAACCCTGGGACCCACGTGCTGTTCGGAGGGGCCGTGTGGGACCATGTGGCACCGCTGTAGTGGGGACGCTTGGGGAAGCGCTCCTTGGGATGGCGGAAAGTTGGAACGTCGATCGGAGGCCGGGCAGCTCCGTTCGGCACCGGTCGGAATAACCGGCCACAGATCTGCCGGTTCTATTTTCAGGCGCCCGCTCCGGCGAGAACGGACACTGCGATCAATCCCGATGTCGGATCGGGGAGCATGAGCTATCGTTGGAAAGCTCTCTTGAAGTACTTCAATCTAAACCTGGATATCGGACCTGGATCTGCAGATCTGGGCTTTATTGAATTTTTGAGTTCCTGTTGTACAGTGCCCGAAATCTCAGAACAGTAGATGAGTTGTCTAAGAACTGCCGTTGACCGCGGGGTAGATGTCCGATTAAGCTCCTGAGATCTTCAGTAAAGTTGTAGGAAATTGAACAAGGAAGACGGAAATAGTTTTTGTGACAAGTTTGGAGGTGGATACGAATTGTTATGATTTGTATACTAGCAGTGGGTCGGATCTAGAAACTGGCTGACTGCACTATAGATGTCTTTGAAAATGAATTTTTAAAAATGGATGGATGGCGGATCAAAAATCAGGAAAAATCATGGAGTGAGGGGACGGTGGTTAGAACATCCAATAAAATTGGGGGTTCTTGGAAAAATCAAAAAGATGGTCGGAGGGGGAAATTACAGGGGTGCTGCCACACAGATCTGAAACTGGACAGAACTAGGAGATAGAAATACACGAAATGTGAAAAATAGTAAATGATGGAATTTGGATGGGATTGTTTTTGTGGAAGTGGGGATTGAAGATAGGATCACACCATAAAATGTTCAGACCAAGAAGATGTCGTGGTTGATAGCAGGAATTCTGAGAAGGAGCTTCTATTGGCTGAAGACAGAACTTCGACGGTGGTTCGATGGCAGCTCGTTGGCGGCACGAACGGCGGCGGCGGCGGCACCGATGAAGATCAGAGGTTGAGAGGAGGAGATAGAAGGTAGATCCACTCTAGAATTGCAGAGGGGTTGAGGGGAGAACTCCAGGAGAGAGGAAGGGGGCGCAAATCTCACTCTTGCACAATGCAATTTTCTATCTTTTCATTAATTTCCAAATGAAAATACAAGGTTTTATATGACTCTCATCAAATCAAATGTACACCCTTGGATCTAGGGATGGGGAATGGAGGGCTGGGATGAAGTGTGAACAACACACACAAAAAACATAAAATAATTAAGGGGGGGGGGCGGCCTACTGACTAGATGAATGGGTTGAATGAAAGGGTTGAATGGTAGGTAGCCTACCATGGAAAATGTTAACCACTTGTCTACCATGTGGTCAATTGGCATTCCAACCTTCTAGATGGCCACCTAGGATGGTTGACCAACCCCACATAGGTGACATGGACCAATGGGAAAGGGCTGAGGGCCCCCTTACTTGGGCTTACTGGAATTTTACATATAAAACCACTAAGACGTACAATTGCGTACCCATATAACATAAGGGTATACATACAAATATAAAAGGACATAAATGTAAATAAAATGAGAACGGTCTCGCCTCGATGTCCCCATCAATTCTCCCCGGGTGAGAGGAACTCGACCCCATCGAGTAGGGGTATGGATGCTCGAGTACTCCGGCGGATCCATGACCGTGCCAAGTAACGCGGGTATGCTCCACTCCAAGTGATCGTCACCTGCTCATTCCATATATACTCGATATGCACAAGCTGCTATGGGCTAGAGGTGAACACTCCAAATGGGGCACTCTCAAAAGGGGAGGTGGCGGCTCGAAGATTGACTAGAAATCACCGCTGAGTCCCTGTAGGTGACTAGATCCGGGTGTAGCTATAGAACCGATCCCATACTCATCGAGCGAGTCCAATCGCCTCTTACTCATAAGAGATCGACAACGAGCTTACACAAGACACATGCAGACTCACCATGCACTAACACACATATGCAAATCACACAAACAATCGACTCAAAACACACCACACAAACAAGCCACACAAAGAAAACACACTGACTCATGCACGACTCTAGACAAATCTATGGTTAGTCCGACCCGTACATAGGTGACGGCGGACCAGGACACCCGAATGTGTGCCATGCATGCATGTTATGTAACCGGAGATGGGTGGCATGGGGAACATCCAAACGTCCAAGTATGACCCAGTCATGTATGGACGGCCCTTTGGATTTGGGGAACTTGAGAGGGCTAGAAGACCCAGATGTGGAAGAGCCGGGTGTGGGTGTATCGAGGATGGGTTTGGTGGGTATAGATGGCCCGACCTGTGGGAAAGGGGTGTGAAAGTGGACTTCCCCGATAAGGTATGAAGGAAGTGATGGGTCACGGGGCCCACTAGAGTAGGGGTCAAATGGGTCAAAGAATATGTGACCCCTCGGTTCCTCCGTTACATAGTCCCATGTTTGAAATTCATGAAGGTGATGGTCACCTCCATCTATCGTGGTAGATGGGACCGTGTATAGGAGATATGGTTCCTCCCTCGGGATAAATGGAGCAAAGGTATGCTCGGCCGATAAAGGAATGAACAAGAGAATCTCTGTGGTGACACAACCCACGGTGCATACGGAGGTAATGGACCCTAAGGCCGGATGGGTGAAGCTAAGACTAGTGGGTTGGTCGAAGCTTCGGGCCAATAACTGCGTCAACTTCCATTGTGAATCTAATCCCAAAATAAGGTCATCCAAGGTATCGATATGGTGACTAGATCGGAAGGTGGTATGGTAGGAGTTGACGGGTACTAAAGATAGTGTGGGGTCCATGGATGGGAAAGGAGGTGGGACCAAGCCAACCTTGAGCCAACTAAGAAGCAGCTCGGCTATGTATAGAGTACCTGTTAGAAACACGGGTGGCTCGGGCTTTGGTAGCTCCAAAGAAGAAGGTTCCGAATAGAGCTCGGAAGGAGAGGGTGGTAGCATGGGATCTCCCATGGGGGATGAAGGAGGGACCTCCATGATGGGGAGAGGGCTTGGGGATGCCGGAGGTGGGGCCGGATTAAGACTACCGGCTATGACCACTTTAGGCTTGGGTAGGAGTCTGCCCATATGAGCACGTGTCCGATCCATCCTATCCAACCGGTCCGTAATCATTTTAAGATTTCGGCAAAGGTGCGGGTTGGAGTAAGGGCGTCGTGGTGGACTTGCTCATGGTCTCTAGGCCTGAGTGTGGACCTAGGCTCGGCTATAGGCGGGACCTCTTGCTTCCGGCTAGGACCCATTTACTTTGAAGCGCTTGGGTAGGATTGGTTGGGGGTGAATGGATGGGGTTGGTTGGAGGTGTGGACCACTTGATTGGGAGTGCTTTGGTGGGCTTGGGTGGAGGTGAAGGGGCGGGGTTGGTTGAAGGTGACCGGGCCGGGTAGGTAGACCTTCCTAAGCTCGCCCTTCATCTCATGCCACGACTCGATGGGCCATTGCATCCTAACCTCCCTCATGCGTTCTATACTCTCCCATTTCCAGGCGGCTTCGTGGATAAGCCTCTTTTGGGCAAAGCTGGCTTGCATGGCATCGGACATAGTGTAGCACTCAAAATACGTGTCCATGGCGGCTTCCCACTTGAGGTAGTCGCTCGGGACCTTGGAGCCATGAAAGTCCGAGGCTTCGGGCCTATGGAAGTGGATGGGATGGTTGCCAATCCCACGGGTGTCGTACCGCCAGTGGTACGGCCTAGGCGAATTGGAGTCCATTAGACACAGGGGAACTATAAGATGCACATGCAAACACGTGGAGACAAGACAAACCAACTAGACAATGGACTAAACATGACCCTAAACGACAATGCAAGTTGGAATGCCGACTCGACTACCAACCTAGACACAACCAAGACTCGGTACGTGGCGGAGTTAATCGATCTGAAGATCACTCGCGCAAGTGTGCGGCCTTCCCGATAGGCGTAGCCTAGCGTTCGGACAACACCTTTTTATATACCGATTAATGGTATGCAAATGCAACTTCTAAGACCGACTTAGACACTTAGACTTAAATGACACTTTTTTTTTGACACCCTAGACTCAAACTCGCTCTGATACCAAACTGATGCGGGACGAGACCACGGACACGACTCGAATGAGAAATGCAGTCCTCGGACTCTAGGTGAGCTCGTGATTGTCCCTTAACGAGGGAAGCGTCGGACGTGCACGGTTGAGAAACCGGCAAGAGGTAGGGTGGTCAATTCTCTTTTGTGCCCGGATCGAGTCACGGGACGGTCACGCTCTCTCTCTCGCAGCAGCGGTGAAATAAATATTATGAGCTAACGGCCCTACACATGCTCTCTAGCAGCGGCATATAAAGCATATAAGGAAATAAGTGAAATGTCGAGTGTAAGAGCGAATACGATACCTCCACGCTCTCGGCGTAGGGAAGACGGACCCGGCCGAACTCGTACTCCCGGGACGGTTAACACACAAATGTTACAGCAATGAATCACTGCCCACTCCACGCAGGGAGGAAAAGGGCTACACAATTGGGCCTGGGAGGATCGATTCCGGGTTGACGGGCGGCGTCACGCGTAGCTTCGGTCGCACCCGTACTCGCAACCGTGGGACCCACGTGCTGTTCGGAGGGGCCGTGTGGGACCCAGTGGCACCGCTGTAGTGGGGACGCTTGGGGAAGCGCTCCCTGGGATGGCGGCACGCTGGAACGTCGATTGGAGGCTGGGCGGCTTCGTTCGGCATCGGTCGGAATAACCGGCCACGGATCTGCCGGTTCTATTTTCAGGCGCCCGCTCCGGCGAGAACGGACACTGCGATCAATCCCCATGTCGGATGGGGCGCATGAGCTATCGTTGGAAAGCTCTCTTGAAGTACTTCAATCTAAACCTGGAGATCGGACCTGGATCTGCAGATCTAGGCTTTATTGAATTTTTGAGTTCCTGTTGTACAGTGCCCGAAATCTCAGAACAGTAGAGGAGTTGTCTAAGAACTGCCGTTGACCGCGAGGTAGATCTTCGATTAACCTCCTGAGATCTTCAGTAAAGTTGTAGGAAATTGAACAAGGAAGACGGAAATAGTTTTTGTGACAAGTTTGGAGGTGGATACGAATTGTTATGATTTGTATACTAGCAGTGGGTCGGATCTGGAAACTGGCTGACAGCACTGTAGATGTCTCTGAAAATGAATTTTTAAAAATGGATGGATGGCTGATCAAAAATCAGGAAAAATCATGGAGTGAGGGGACGGTGGTTAGAACATCCAATAAAATTGGGGGTTATTGGAAAAATCAAAAAGATGGTCGAAAGGGGAAATTACAGGGGTGCTGCCACAGAGATCTGAAACTGGACAGAACTAGGAGACAGAAATACACGAAATGTGAAAAATAGTAAATGATGGAATTTGGATGGGATTTTTTTTGTGGAAGTGGGGATTGAAGATAGGAACACACCATAAAATGTTCAGACCAAGAAGATGTCATGGTTGATAGCAGGAATTCCGAGAAGGATCTTCTATTGACTGAAGATAGAACTTCGACGGTGGTTCGATGGCAGCTCATTGGCAGCACGAACGGCGGCGGCGGCGGCACCGATGAAGATCAGAGGTTGAGAGGAGGAGATAGAAGGTAGATCCACTCTAGAATTGCAGAGGGGTTGAGGGGAGAACTCCAGGAGAGAGGAAGGGGGTGCAAATCTCACTCTTGCACAATGCAATTTTCTATCTTTTCATTAATTTCCAAATGAAAATACAAGGTTTTATATAACTCTCATCAAATCAAATGTACACCCTTGGATCTAGGGATGGGGAATGGAGGGCTGGGATGAAGTGTGAACAACACACACAAAAAATATAAAATAATTAAGGGGGGGGGGCTATTGACTAGATGAATGGGTTGAATGAAAGGGTTGAATGGTAGGTAGCCTACCATGGAAAATGTTAACCACTTGTCTACCATGTGGTCAATTGGCATTCCAACCTTCTAGATGACCACCTAGGATGGTTGACAAGCCCCACATAGATGACATGGACCAATGGGAAAGGGCTGAGGGCCCCCTTACTTGGGCTTACTGGAATTTTGCATATAAACCCACTAAGACGTACAATTACGTACCCATATAACATAAGGGTATACATACAAATATAAAAGGACATAAGTGTAAATAAAATGCAGACGGTCTCGCCTCGATGTCCCCATCAATTCTCCCCGGGTGGGAGGACCTCGACCCCGTCAAGTAGGGGTATGAATGCTCGAGTACTCCGGCGGATCCATGACCGTGCCAAGTAACGCGGGTATGCTCCACTCCAAGTGACCGTCACCTGCTCATTCCATATATACTCGATATGCACAAGCTGCTATGGGCTAGAGGTGAACACTCCGAATGGGGCACTCTCAAAAGGGGAGGTGGCGGCTCGAAGACTGACTAGGAATCACCGCTGAGTCCCTGTAGGTGACTAGATCCGAGTGTAGCTATAGAACCGATCCCATACTCATCGAGCGAGTCTAATCGCCTCTTACTCATAAGAGATCGACAACGAGCTTACACAAGACACATGCAGACTCACCATGCACTAACACACATATGCAAATCACACAAACAATCGACTCAAAACACACTACACAAACAAGCCACACAAAGAAAACATACTGACTCATGCACGACTCTAGATAAATCTATGGTTAGTCCGACCCGTACGTGGGTGACGGCGGACCAGGACACCCGAATGTGTGCCATGCATGCATGTTATGTAACCGGAGATGGGTGGCATGGGGAACATCTAAACGTCCAAGTATGACCCAGTCATGTATGGACGGCCCTTTGGATTTGGGAAACTTGAGTGGGCTAGAAGACCCAGATGTGGAAGAGCCAGGTGTGGGTGTATCGAGGATGGGTTTGGTGGGTATAGATGGCCCGACCTGTGGGAAAGGGGTGTGAAAGTGGACTTCCCCGATAAGGTATGAAGGAAGTGATGGGTCACGGGGCCCACTAGAGTAGGGGTCAAATGGGTCAAAGAATATGTGACCCCTCGGTTTCTCCGTTACATAGTCCCATGTTTGAAATTCATGAAGGAGATGGTCACCTCCATCTATCGTGGTAGATGGGACCGTGTATAGAAGATATGGTTCCTCCCTCGGGATAAATGGAGCAAAGGTATGCTCGGCCGATAAGGGAATGAACAAGAGAATCTCCGTGGTGACACAACCCACGGTGTATACGGAGGTAATGGACCCTAAGTCCGGATGGGTGAAGCTAAGACTAGTGGGTTGGTCGAAGCTTCTGGCCAATAACTGCGTCAACTTCCATTGTGAATCTAATCCCAAAATAAGGTCATCCAAGGTATCGATATGGTGACTAGATCGGAAGGTGGTATGGTAGGAGTTGACGGGTACTAAAGATAGTGTGGGGTCCATGGATGGGAAAGGAGGTGGGACCAAGCCATCCTTGAGCCAACTAAGAAGCGGCTCGGCTATGTATAGCGTACCTGTTAGAAATACGGGTGGCTCGGGCTTTGGTAGCTCCAAAGAAGAAGGTTCCGAATAGAGCTCGGAAGGAGAGGGTGGTAGCATGGGATCTCCCATGGGGGATGAAGGAGGGACCTCCATGATGGGGAGAGGGCTTGGGGATGCCGGAGGTGGGGCCGGATTAAGACTACCGGCTATGACCTCCTTAGGCTTGGGTAGGAGTCCGCCCATATGAGCACGTGTCCGATCCATCCTATCCAACCGGTCCGTAATCATTTTTAAGATTTCGGCAAAGGTGCGGGTTGGAGTAAGGGCGTCGTGGTGGACTTGCTCATGGTCTCTAGGCCTGAGTGTGAACCTAGGCTCGGCTATAGGCGGGACCTCTTGCTTCCGGCTAGGACCCATTTGCTTTGAAGCGCTTGGGTAGGATTGGTTGGGGGTGAATGGATGGGGTTGGTTGGAGGTGTGGCCCACTTGATTGGGAGTGCTTCGGGCCTGGTAGGTAGACCTTCCTAAGCTCGCCCTTCATCTCATGCCACGACTCGATGGGCCGTTGCATCCTAACCTCCTTCATGCGTTCTATACTCTCCCATTTCCAGGCAGCTTCGTGGATAAGCCTCTTTTGGGCAAAGCTGGCTTGCATGGCATCGGACATAGTGTAGCACTCAAAATACGTGTCCATGGCGGCTTCCCACTTGAGGTAGTCGCTCGGGACCTTGGAGCCAATAAAGTCCGAGGCTTCGGGCCTATGGAAGTGGATGGGATGGTTGCCAATCCCACGGGTGTCGTACCGCCAGTGGTACGGCCTAGGCGAATTGGAGTCCATTGGACACAGGGGAACTATAAGATGCACATGCAAACACGTGGAGACAAGACAAACCAACTAGACAATGGACTAAACATGACCCTAAACGACAATGCAAGTTGGAATGCCGACTCGACTACCAACCTAGACACAACCAAGACTCGGTACGTGGCGGAGTTAATCGATCCGAAGATCACTCGCGCAAGTGTGCGGCCTTCCCGATAGGCGTAGCCTAACGTTCGGACAACACCTTTTTATATATCGATTAATGGTATGCAAATGCAACTCCTAAGACCGACTTAGACACTTAGACTTAAATGACACTTTTTTGTTGACGCCCTAGACTCAAACTCACTCTGATACCAAACTGATGCGGGACGAGACCATGGACACGACTCGAATGAGGAATGCAGTCCTCGGACTCTAGGTGAGCTCGTGATTGTCCCTTAACGAGGGAAGCGTCGGACGTGCACGGTTGAGAAATCGGCAAGAGCTAGGGTGGTCAATTCTCTTTTGTGCCCGGATCGGGTCACGGGACGGTCACGCTCTCTCTCTCGCAGCAGCGGTGAAATAAATATTACTAGCTAACGGCCCTACACATGCTCTCTAGCAGCGGCATATAAAGCATATAAGGAAATAAGTGAAATGCCGAGTGTAAGAGCAAATACGATACCTCCACGCTCTCGGCGTGGGGAAGACGGACCCGGCCGAACTCGTACTCCCGAGACGGTTAACACACAAATGTTACCGCAATGAATCACTACCCACTCCACGCATGGAGGAAAAGGGCTACACAATTGGGCCCGGGAGGATCGATTTCGGGTTGACGGGCGGCGTCACGCGTAGCTTCGGCCGTACACGTACTCGCAACCGTGGGACCCACGTGCTGTTCGGAGGGGCCGTGTGGGACCCAGTGGCACCGCTGTAGTGGGGACGCTTGGGAAAGCGCTCCCTGGGATGGCGACACGCTGGAACGTCGACCGGAGGCCGGGCGGCTCCGTTCGGCACCGGTCGGAATAACCGGCCGCGGATCTACCGGTTCTATTTTCAGGCGTCCGCTCCGGCGAGAACGGACACTGCGATCAATCCCGATGTCGGATCGGGGCGCATGAGCTATCGTTGGAAAGCTCTCTTGAAGTACTTCAATCTAAACCTGGAGATCGGACCTGGATCTGCAGATCTGGGCTTTATTGAATTTTTGAGTTCCTGTTGTACAGTGCCTGAAATCTCAGAACAGTAGAGGAGTTGTCTAAGAACTGCCGTTGACCGCGGGGTAGATGTCCAATTAAGCTCCTGAGATCTTCAGTAAAGTTGTAGGAAATTGAACAAGGAAGACGGAAATAGTTTTTGTGACAAGTTTGGAGGTGGATACGAATTGTTATGATTTGTATACTAGCAGTGGGTCGGATCTGGAAACTGGCTGACAGCATTGTAGATGTCTTTGAAAATGAATTTTTTAAAATGGATGGATGGCTGATCAAAAATCAGGAAAAATCATGGAGTGAGGGGACGGTGGTTAGAGCATCCAATAAAAATGGGGGTTCTTGAAAAAATCAAAAAGATGGTCGGAGGGAGAAATTACAGGGGTGCTGGCACACAGATCTGAAACTGGACTGAACTAGGAGACAGAAATACACGAAATGTGAAAAATAGTAAATGATGGAATTTGGATGGGATTGTTTTTGTGGAAGTGGGAATTGAAGATAGGAACACACCATAAAATGTTTAGACCAATAAGATGTTGTGGTTGATAGCAGGAATTCCGAGAAGGAGCTTCTATTGGCTGAAGATAGAACTTCGACGGTGGTTCGATGGCAGCTCGTTGGCGGCACGAACGGCGGCAGCGGCGGCACCGATGAAGATCAGAGGTTGAGAGGAGGAGATATAAGGTAGATCCACTCTAGAATTGCAGAGGGGTTGAGGGGAGAACTCCAGGAGAGAGGAAGGGGGCGCAAATCTCACTCTTGCACAATGTAATTTTCTATCTTTTCATTAATTTCCAAATGAAAATATAAGGTTTTATATGACTCTCATCAAATCAAATGTACATCCTTGGATCTAGGGATGGGGAATGGAGGGTTGGGATGAACTGTGAACAACACACACAAAAAACATAAAATAATCAAGGGGGGGGGGGGCCTATTGACTAGATGAATGGGTTGAATGAAAGGGTTGAATGGTAGGTAGCCTACCATGGAAAATGTTAACCACTTGTCTACCATGTGGTCAATTGGCATTCCACCCTTCTAGATGGCCACCTAGGATGGTTGACCAGCCCCACATGGATGACATGGACCAATGGGAAAGGGCTGAGGGCCCCCTTGCTTGGGCCTACTGGAATTTTGCATATAAACCCACTAAGACGTACAATTGCATACCCATATAACATAAGGGTATACATACAAATATAAAAGGACATAAATACAAACAAAATGCAGATGGTGTCGCCTCGATGTCCCCATCACAGAGCCTGACAGCTAGTTCCCTCCACCACCGCCTGGCTATGTGGCTCCCCCTCAGGTGTCATTCATTTCTGAAGCAGAGGGGGTATTCCGGGCCACCTCTCTTCCCATCTACCCTACACCGGGAACACCATACCTTGAAGACTTGCTGGAAGACGTCAGGGTCCCGCCCGGGATCATCAAGCCTCTCGCAGCAGCTGACTGCCAGGTGGTTGAACCATTAAGGACCTTCGAGGTGCCCAACCCTGGGGGTCTGCCTACCATCTTTTATGTGGCCAAGGAGCACCCGGTCAAGGGGGATGACTATTGTAGTCTCCCCGATGAGCTGCACGACCCACTTGTCCCAATCATGGGACTCCCTGACATAGCCGGTCGTGTGGTCAAGATGACCAGAAAGTAGGGGAACCCCTTTTGCCAGCTCTCCAGTCGGAAAGAAATGTTCAAGAAAATGTGGAACCCACCAAACTTGGACCGGAGGTTGTTGCAAATCACCCGGCATCCAGGGTTGGGCTTTTCACTAGAAGATTCCTATGAAGCCGATGTGATATCAGTCTCGGCTCCAGGCGGCAATAGCCACATAGGCACTACAGGCCCATGGCAGGTTGAAGGCTGCCAGCACCTTATGCCTTTGGCCAACGAAGAACAAGATGAAGAAATATTCCTATGGAATCCACCTCCCTGTAGGAGCAAGGGGAAGGTCCCGTCCTCCTCCGAGGGACCAACCTTGAATAACTACAGTAGCGGGGTGGCATTGCCCTGGTCTGACATTGATGCAAGGGATGGGGAAGCAAGTCGGACTCCGAGCTTCCCTCGGTGCGACTCTGGCCTTTTTGCCCTGTGTTATCAACAACAGTGAGAAATTGAAATATTGAGGGCTCGATTGGCCAAAGCGACTGCACTCGTGTCTGACTTAATTAGGAGCATCTTCTGCCAACAGAACATCGACACGCGTCAGTCCCCGAACAGCGTCCCGAATGCCCCTATGCACCTGAGAAAGGAGGCAAGGGATGTAGCCGTCCCCCCAGTTAGACAATCGGCCGAGCGAAATCTTACACTACAGGAGAAGATGGAAAGGCCTTACTCTTTCCCGAGGAATAAGACCCGAGGAATCTTTGATTGGGCCTGCTACTACGGCAAGGTCTCCCTCCCGAGGTCTAAGAGGCCGCAAGATGCTCGCAGAAGTGGCGACCCCCTATTTTTCCCTTATCACCAACTACTAGGCCACTCTATCGAAGACTGTTACGTCTTCAAGGACATTGCTCAAGACCTGATTGAGAGAGATGAGCTCAGAATGGGAGATTATGTGGTGGCTCCGCCGCGCCCCCATGTGGCAGGCATCCATGAAAGAAGTGTTTACATGGTGTCAGTTCAGCACCAGATTTTTGAAGATATAGCTGAGAATGAACTACCCTGACCGCCGGCAGTGGAACAGTCCCCAGTGTGGCAATCAATCACCTCGGCTCCTGCAGGAGCCGTCTATGATAGTTACCAAGAAGATCCTCGAGAAGTCCTTTGCTTCTCCACACAGGAGAACCCCTCGGAGCCGCACACAACAGGCCTGGAAGAGGGGGAAACAAGCAAAGCCTCATTACCTAATGAGGCGGGGCAAGAAGACGCCTATGGTGTCCTTGAAGCAGAAGATTGAGAAGATAAGGATTTCATCGACCTACTACCAGCACCGCCGGAAAGTGAAGATGGCGGCCAGGCCACAGTAGATGAGCTCCTTGAAATTAACCTAGGCACGGAAAGTGATCCCAGGCCAACCTTCCTAAGTGCCCTTTTACCTCCACAGGAAAGGGAACAATATATCAAGTTGTTGCAAGAATTCCGAGACTGTTTCGCTTGGAACTACAAAGAGATGCCCGGCCTGAGCCCCGGCGTGACTCAACATATTCTGGCTATTGATCCCAAGGTGGAGCCGGTGAAGCAGTCCCCCAGGCGTATGAGGCTGGAGCTGATAAAACAGATTTGTAAAGAAGTCGACAAGCTCATAGATGTCGATTTTGTAGCTGAAAACCAATACACTACTTGGTTGGCCAACATTGTGCTGGTGAAGAAGAAGAATGGATAGATCAGGATCTGCGTGGACTTCCGCGACCTGAATAAAGCTTGCCCAAAAGATGACTTCCCAATACCCATCACCGAAGTAATGATTGATGCAACTACTGGCCATGAGGCCTTGTCCTTCATGGACGGATCGTCCGGCTATAATCAAATATGGATAGGTGAACATGACCGAATTTATATGGCCTTCCGGTCGCCTAAAGGGATATTCCACTACAAAAGAATGCCCTTCGGCCTCAAGAACGCTGGCGCCACTTACCAGCGGGCAATGACCAAGATATTCGATGAACTGTTATATAGTAAAGTTGAATGCTACATTGATGATCTAGTCATCAAGACAAAGAAAGGGGGGGAGCACCTGAATGACCTTAGAGTCGTCTTTGAGAGACTCCAGCAGTACGAGTTGAAAATGAACCTAATAAAGTGTGCCTTCGACGTCTCTAGTGGAAAGTTCCTCGGCTTCATTGTCCGATATAGGGGGATCGAGATCGACCCCTTTAAAATAAAAGCCATTCAGGAGCTACCTCCTCCGAAGAATCTGGGAGAGTTAAGATCCCTACAAGGTCGGCTGGCTTACATCCGAAGATTTATCTCCAATTTGTCGGGGCGCTGTCAGCCATTCCAAAAATTAATGATGAAGAATGCACATTTCAACTGGAACCAGGAATGTCAGAAGGCCTTCGATCGGCTGAAGGATTACTTAAAGACCCCGCCTGTGCTGGGGGCACCTGTCAAGGGGAGGCCACTTATTCTATATATAGCTGCCACCGAATGTTCACTGGGGGCAATACTAGGCCAGAACAATGATTAGGGGAAGGAGCAAGCTCTTTATTACCTTAGCCGAAGACTAATGGGGGCAGAAGCAAAATACACCCCGATTGAGAAGGTTTGTCTCGCCTTGGTCTTCGCAGTCAAGAAGCTGAGGCATTACATGCTCTCGCATGAAGTGAGCATGATTTCTAAGGCTGATCCAGTCAAGCATATTCTCTCCCAGCCAGTTCTGAAGGGACGTCTCGGCAAGTGGGTAGTACTGTTAATGGAATTTGACATCACCTATGTGCCGCAGAAGGCCATTAAGGGTCAAGTCATGGCCGATTTCTTTGCAGCACACCCTGTGCCTGAAGACTCCCCACTAGCCACGGAGCTGCCTGAAGATGAAACATTAGAGGCGGACCAAGCCCAACAGATCGCCTGGCAGCTGCACTTTGATGGAGCTTCAAGAATAGAAACAACCCCGTCTGGGCACACGAAAGTACGGGCCGGGGCCGGCATCGTCCTCAAATCCCCTGAGGGAGAAGTATTGCACACATCCTGCTCCATTAACAAGCCCTACACAAACAACGAGGCAGAGTATGAAGCTCTGATCATCGGTCTCTAGGTCGCTTTGCAAATGGAGATTAAAATGCTACAGGTGTTTGGCGATTCATTATTGGTCGTCAAGCAAGTCTAAGGACAGTTTGACGTACGAAAACCCGAACTACTCCCTTACCACGCTAAGGCGAAACGGCTCATGCAGCAGTTCTACCTCATTGAGATAGGCCACGTCGCCAGGGGGGAAAATGCACAAGCCGATGCACTGGCGAAATTGGCAAGTTCATTAGCAGTCCCGCCAGATGGATCCCTCAGCATCCGGGTGGTGAATCAGCGCCAAGTGCCTAGCATGATAGAAGGGCCAGAAGAAGAAGAACTTGAGGTCACCACAACGGAAGCCATTAGCCCACCCGACTAGAGAGACCCCCTTTTACAGTGGTTTAAATACCAGTAACTACCCAGACAGAGAGAAGAGAAGATCAAGCTGATCAGAACAAAAGATTCTTACGAGGTCCGAAACGGTATCCTATTCCGAATTATGGCAGATGCCAAGCGAATGGTGCTCCTACGATGCCTGTCCACAGAAGAAGTTTGGAAGGTCATGAAAGAGGTTCACGCCGGAACAACTGGTGCACATCAGGAAGAACCGAAAATGAAAATTGAAATAAAGAAACTCGGCTACTATTGGCCGACAATGTTCGACGACTGCTGCAAGTATGCCAAGTCTTGTCAAAAATGCCAGGAGCACGTGATGGTGCCCAGGAGACCGCCCGTGCCGCTGCATCCAACACTGCCCAGCTGGCCCTTTGCCCAATGGGGAACAGACGTCGTGGGTCCACTACCCGCATCATCAGCTGGGTGCAGGTACATCTTGGCTGCAACTGATTACTTCTCCCGCTGGGCGGAGGCTGTTGCTTTGAAAGAAGTGACTGGGGAGATCATTGCCAGATTTGTCCGTCGCAACATCATATTCCGGTTTGGCACTCTGAACCGAATTATCTCAGACAATGGAAGTCACTTCCGCAACCAGAAGGTCTACCGACTGGCAGAAAAGTACAAGTTCGACTGAAGGATGTCGACCCCCTACAACCCATAGGCCAATGGCTTGGCTGAAGCTTTCAATAAGACTCTTTGCACTCTCCTGTCCAAAATTGTTAGTTCAAACAAGAGAGACTGGGAAGAGAAAATGTACGAGGCACTATGGGCGTATCGAACTATGTATAAAACTCCAACGGGTTGTTCACCCTTTTCCCTGGTATATGGCTCAGAGGCAATTGTCCCTATCGAGCTGGAAATACCCTCCCTTCGGGTCGCAATCCAACACGGGTTGGTCCGGGAAGAGCGGACAAATGTTGAGCGAAGGCTCGAAGAGCTCTCCAACTTGGAGGGGAAACGGCTCCAAGCCCAGCAGAACATCCAGGTCTATCAGGCCCGGATAGCTCACGCCTTCGACAAGCTCATCAAGGAACGCGAATTCAAGAAGGGTAACCTCGTTATGGTGAAGAGAAGAGAAGTCATGGCTTCCAACCCCAAGGGCAAGTTGAATGAAAATTGGCTTGGACTCTATGTGATCCATAAAGTCTACGAGGGCGGAGCATATGTAATCGTCGACCATCGGGGGGAGGTTTAGTTTCCGCCCCTCAATGGTGTTGTGCCCTGGTTTTGATGTTAGCAAGCACTATGAGTATGAATGATTTATCACCATGTGTCTGCACTTGTTATTTCTTCTGCACATTGCATTAGTGCATTATCTGCCATATGCATACACTGCATCAGTGCAATCCATGTTCATTATGCATACAACATCAGTGTAGGGTTATCAGTCTAGGCCTGTGCATTTCATAACTATGTTTCAGGTGGCCATAAGTTAGTACATGTCAGTTCAAGGGTTAAAATCTGTACAGAGTTTTGCCTAGACTGCATCAACTCAAGTCTGTACATTACTTGGTGGCTAGTCTGTACGACCTCCTGTGTCTCACTCTACTAGTCAGTACAGCCAGTGGTCTTCATCCATATACATAGTCTATGCATTGACTTGTCTCGCACATACACTAAGTCTGCACATGGTGACTTAGCGAGTCTATACATTCGTGAACATAGTTAGTGCATCCTTTTGCATCGTTGTCCTGTATATTTATACATTCGGTGCATTTACTTGTTTCAAAACATGAAGGAAGTCTGTGGTAATATCTTTAAGGTCCGTGAATAACATGTCCTTACATCTCACCTCTCGAGGTCGGTGCAAGCTCTAGTTGGTGCAATCGTCATCTGGTATGGACCGTTAGATCTTGTATCTTCATCTCAGTGCAAATACATCTTGGTGCAAGCGGTGTCTTGTACCTCTCTTTATCAATTCGGTGCAAGTCTCTGTCTCACTCACAAACACTGTAGCCCCGTTTTCCATCTCGGTGCATTACGTGTCTAGACATAAATTGGCTCAGTGCATTTCATTGTATTTCATTGCAGCATACACTTTTAGAGTTCGTGCATATCTTGTTTGTGCATCTTTATGCGTCTCGCCCTTCAGACTCTGTGCAAGGTCTATCTTGCATCCGTTTTCTGTTCGTATGATTCTTCTCTTTCATCTCGGTGCAATTCTCGCAAATCCAACTCGGTGCATCAACTGTGTTACACAGTTGTTTTAAGAGTCCATGCAAATCTTTGATCCTTTCTTTTGACTCGGTACAAAGTCTTCTTCTTGTGCCTCTTGGACCCATGTCTATGCATATGGTGTCAAGCTATTGTGTAAGTCAAATACAATGGTTTACTTGAATATCTCTACTCAGTGCATTCTATGTTTGAACATAACGGTGCAAACTATGCTAAGCGTTTGATTAAAGGCCTTGTGTTTTTCTGACAGAGCTTCTCTCGAGGAGGGGCACGTGATCCAATGTAGATCGACCTCCTAATGAGTGCCACATGGAAGGCTACAACGCTTAGATCGCGACACGTGGCTGAGAGCCTTCTGGAAGCTAATGGGTGGGAGTCCTTCATCCACACGCCCAGTGAGAGTATATAAGAAGACAATGATCGATGCAGAAGGAGAAAGAGAGAAGAAGAATGAGGAGTGAGCCTAATTAAAGAAGGGAGCCTGCACGATCGAGTGAAAAAAAGAAAAGAAGAGCAGAGAGAATAGAAAAAAAAAGGAAGGAGAGTGAAGATAGACAGAAAGTGAGAGAAGAAGAAAGAAGAGGAAGAAAAGAAAAGAGAGCCAGCAGCTGGAGAAAAAGAGAGAGAAGAAGGAGTTGCCAGAGAGTGAGAGAGCTGAGAAGTGAGAAGAGAGAGCCTAGAGGAAGAGATCGTGGAAGCAAAAAGAGAGAAAGAGAAAGTGCGGTTACTCATTCTGAAGATCTGTCTAGTCTGTTCGTGGATCAAATCCAGAACGACCGTGCTTACTGGAGATTACTATTTTTGTCCTTTTTTCTTTTGATTTTTCTTTTGGTTGCCCCTTTTCGCATTTTCTTCGTGTGCTTCCGACACTCTATTTTGAGTTCGAGTTCCTCATGTGGACTCAGGAGAAGGGAGAAGTGTTCTCCGGTTCGCAAATAGTGGTGCGCTATTTGTGGGTTACCCTCCTGTTTGAAGGAAGGGAGGATTGTCTCCGGTTCTAGTCTTGTGGGCAGCAAGTCCAGGTGCCAAGCTTCTGTGAGTTGCAGAACTTGGTGTGAGGGATTTGTCTCCCTCGGTTTGTCAAGCTGTTAGGCAACGTCTGTTTACAGACTGAGTCTGTGATTCTTGCTATTGCAAGGGAAGCCTCACTCTGGTTTGGAGTGAGGGGTGGACGTAGGCAGACTGTGGGTCTGGCCGAACCACCTAAAAAACTCTTCGTTCATCGTGGTTTGATTGCTCTGTCTGATTTGCTAGATGTATGCTTAGGCTCGACCTATATTTCCCATCTAGTGGGTATTTGGTTTACCTGAGCACCGATCGTATACACTTGATTTACTCTAGTTGATGTTCTGTGTGGGCTCTCAGCCCTACAACTGTTTGCTTTAATTCCGCATATCAGGTTGATTTAAGTTTTTATTTGAGCAAAGTCTTTAGAGGGATTCATTCAACCCCCCTCTGAATCCGGGCCTTGCTCCATAACAAATGGTATCAGAGCAGGTCTCTGACTTTCCAGATCCAACGATCTGAAGAGGATCTTGCTGTCGTCGGTGCTATCTCAGTTTTGGTGCATTTCTTGTCGATTATTTTGTGCGTTGAATCCGTTTGCCATTTTTCCTAATGGCTCGTCCTCTGATTTATGATGGTTCTAACTTCAGTAGTTGGCTAGGAGGCCTATGTGTTTACGTAAACTCCATTGATCCCTAATCATGGAGTCTTCTATCTAAAGGCCCACACCAATTACCTCACGATGAGACCAAGTGGTCTAGAGAGGACAGATTAAAGAACCGTGATAATGGCACAATTCTTAATATGTTGAAAGCTGTAGTTAATACTGACAGATTTCCTTTTGTTCCCAGGTGCACTTCTGGAAAAGAAATTCTTGATAGAATCACGGCTACAAATGGGGAACAAGAAGAGAATCAATGCTTGATGGCCAACCGGGGTGATCACAACTCTGATCAACAGGAGGAAACGTCATCCAAGGTGAGCTTTGGATCAGAAGAGATTTCAATTGATGATTTATGGAATATAAATGAAGAACTTACTGATAGATGTAAGAAAATGAAATCTGAGAAGAATAGGCTAAAGAAAAAGATTGAACAATCCAAATCTGAAATCATTTGTGATGTTTATTCTACATTGAAACAGTCTTATGATACTTGCTTAACGGATGTTAAAAATCTTAAAGAACAAAATGGTTCTTTAAAATTTGAAAATCAAACTTGGTTGAACAAGATATCAGAACTTGAGAATCAGCTGAATAAGAAGAAAGATGAGCATCTAAAAAGCATGCAAGAATTGATCAAAATTAAGTCTGTAATGGACGAACTGAAGGAACAAAATAAGAAACTCATGGTCTTGAACACTGTAGCATCTGAAGGATGGTTAACCCGTGAGAAAGAGAAAGCTATAAATAAAGAAACTCAGTTTGAGAAGGATCAGAAATTGAAACAAGAATTAGAAATGGTCAAAAATCTAAATGATGCTATGCAGAGACATATTCTTGTATGTGAAGAAAATTTGATAAATTCTGAACTCAAAATCTCCTCTTTGCAATCTGAAGTAAATGAACTTGTTCGTTCCATGCCTAAATCTGTCAAGGGAAAAGAGAAAATGAATGTTCCTTTGTGTGATAACGCCACTGAATCAAGTGGAGAGGAAGGATGCAACCCTCAAATTGAAAAATCTGTTAAGAAAAAGTTGTACACTGCCTTTGTTCGCAGCTCTGACATTGCAAGCTGCTCTGGGCCTCTTAAAACATCTACATAATCCGTATTCCAATTCAAGGCCCATAAAAATGAAAAACAAATAAGAGTTATGAACAAGGGTAAATAATTTAACAAGAATGGTAAGAAAAATAAGGATAAAAGTGTCCCTAGTTATGTTTTGGAAACTGCTAGCTCTGCTGCATCTGATGGGTCAATGCATACTACTCATAACTCATTTACTTATTCGTATGCATCTGATAAGAGTGTCTCATGCCATTACTGTGGCAAGGTAGGCCATGTAATGGATGATTGTAGATTATTGATTGTAGATGGGCATGCAAGTGAAACATTGCATTCTAGAAATTCATTTGGTAGAAATCATGCTATTATGAAGTCTGGTATATCTTGTCATTACTGTGGTAGGCATGGTCATCTCATGAATGCATGTTTCATCATGAAACAAGATGATAAAATACATGCTAGGTCTTCTGCTAATCATCATGGCCCCAGAAGAAACATGTTTGCTTCAGACCAGCACATTATTTGTTTTAACTGTAACAAACGTGGTCACAAAGCCATTGAGTGCTGGTTTGGATCTACTAGGGGTAAAAATGGTTTTAATTGTAAGCATATACGATGCTTCGAGTGTGGGAAGAATGGCCATACAGTCAATGGCTGTTGACATGTTCAGAAGAATTCTGTTAACCCCTATCTTGTCAAATTCCCTGCAAAATGATCTGTGAAATTTTCATACTATAACTGTGGGAAGCCAGGCCATAGAGCTGCTGATTGTTGGCTGGCTGCATCATGCCATTACTGTGGTCAAATAGGTCATTCAATGAATAATTGCTACTTGATGAGATTTGATGACCTTCATGTACAAAAATTGTTGAGAAAACCTGCTAAGGATGTCACTGTTAATTCAGGACCCAAGATCTCTTGGGTATCTATTTGTGCAAAATAAACTTTGTTTCGCAGGTGTGCCTTGGATTGGAAAATGAGTTGGGGAAATAAACCAAGGCACTCAAAAGAAAACCCCTTTCTGAACTTTTCAGGTAAATTCTCTGCACTTCCTGATCTTAGATACACTACATATCTTGTTAAAATAAATGTTCATCTATATAGAATTGCTAAAAACATCAGTTTCTGTCTGAGTTTGAAAATTGTGAATGTTATGCTTTTGATCTAATGCTTGAATCTGCATTTCACATTCACTAAAAATCTGATAGGACTACATGTTGTATTGCACTTAAGAGTTAGTCTGAATCTTCTTGTGAAAAATCTGTTTAATCCCCTGTAGGATGTCATTGCACACAGTGCCTTTTAGAATCTTCATATATGTTGCATGCATTTAGGGGGAGTTTGTTGAGTCTTTGCATGTCTTTGCATACATATAGTTAATTGCATTGCATTTCATTACATTGAAATTGCCAAAAAAAATATGTTCATTAAGGGGGAGTATACATAAAGATTGTGTTCTGCTGGCTATTCATCTAGTTTCTTGGTATTTTAGTTAGTCAACTAAAGCTCCCATCCTTATGTTGAGATCATCCATTTCACGTATCTGAACTTAACTCTGATTTGATCTTGAATCTTGTGAGCTGGTCTTACTTGAGCAAATCTGTCTAATCACATTGGGTGCAACAATTGTCGAATGTCGACACCTTGGAAATGCTCTGTCAAATGTCGACACCTTCACTATTGTACTCATCTTTGTTATTTGCTTGAAACTCTTGTACAGTTCACAACTTATATGCTGTTGAATCTCATTGAAAATTTCAGAGAATTGAGAAGAGTTCAATTCGTATACCTTGATCATAAATCTGAAAATCAATTCATTAAAGAATCTTCCATTATAAAGACTTATAAATGGCTAAAAGATCAGGTTGGTTTAAGTCTAATGTATTCATTGAGCTTGGATATGAATATCTTGAAAATATCTGGGTCTTTTTTTAATAAACTTTAACCAACTATTTCATGTTGAATCTTGTAAAATCCCCCGAAATATGAAAATGTTAATATCATGGCTTTATTTGGTTGAATTATATGAAATCAATATTGTTTTTAAACATATGATGAATCTGAAATGCTCCTAAGGATAAATTCTGTCAGAGCAATGATTGTGGTCACTGAGAAATCATGTCCATTGACCATGAAGTCTAGAGGACTGTGTCATGAAATGCCATAATTAACTCTGCTAAATAAAATTCATGGAAAATGCAGGCAGAGCAATGGCTTGAATACTGAGAAATATACCTCACTTATCAATGAAATAAGGTGAAGTATGTCATGAGGTGTCAATACTATCTCTGAAGCATGACAGTTAGTCACACTAAGTGCTCAGGGATACTTGCGTCCAAACAACGTATATCCTCTAGCCACAAGGTGTGTACTGAATTTAATTGCACCTGGTAAACTTGCTATGAAATCTTGTACTATGCATAAAGAAAAATCTGAAACTATTTGAAGAAGTATGACTGATCCTCAGGAACCAAATCCGAATTCTTTCATGATGTTTAACATCAATACTAATGATTGTAATTTCTGAAGAAGTCATTGAAATTGACTGAGTAAGATGAAGGGAGGTTAATTAAGCTATAAATATGAGGGCTTGGTTCACTTTTATTAAACATTGATATTCAGATATGAGTACAGAATTTTATTATCAAACTATGTATACATCATATTTAAACCAGATGTTCAAATAAAAATTCATAAGCCCCTATAATGGAAGAGTCTGAACCATCCGTTTATTTAGATTTATGAAATAAGTATCTTATTGAAAATCTTCTATTTCCTTAGATCATGTATTCTGAATGCTGCCATGTCATCCTTCCTGAATGTCTTCTTGACACATTCCTCTCCTTACACCCTTGAAAGCCTTGCTTCATTCAGATTAGGGAGCATTGGATTGTTTTTAAAGAAGAGGTTAGGTCTTGTCTAGACTGCACTTATTACCTTTTAAAGGGGGAGGTTTGTCTGTCTTGCAAAGGAGGATGATAGATTGATTGGTTCTTGTCTTGTCCGCATCATGTAAGCATCATGTTCTCCATGAATTGCATTCATTATTCTTAAGGAGAGAATCCATCTCCTCTGAAGCTACAAAGAAGCATCTATTCAGGGAAAGTTTCCTTGTCTATGAATCATGCTGCATATTAAAGAGGGAGATCTTCTCAGCATCCTTCATGTCCCTTTCACTTTGCTACTGTCTCGGGGAGATTTTATTCAATCATGTCATGCACACTTTTATTTCTCTCTCAAACTTTTCTCTTTTTGATGAAGTCAAAGGGGGAGAATAGTTTGAGTCTGTGTGACTCATAGTGTTGCCATCATCAAAAAGGGGGAGATTGTTGTGCCCTGATTTTGATGTCAGCAAGCACTATGAGTATGAATGATTTATCACCATGTGTCTGCACTTGTTGGTTCTTCTGCACATTGCATCAGTGCATTATCTGCCATATGCATACACTGCATCAGTGCAATCCATGTTCATTATGCATACAACATCAATGCAGGGTTATCAGTCTAGGCCTATGCATTTCATAACTATGTTTCAGGTGGCCATAAGTTAGTACATGCCAGTTTAAGGGTTAAAGTCTGTATAAGGTTTTGCCTAGACTGCATCAACTCAAGTCTGTACATTACTTGGTGGCTAGTCTGTACGACCTCCTGTGTCTCACTCTACTAGTCAGTACAGCCAGTGGTCTTCATGCATATACATAGTCTATGCATTGACTTGTCTCGCACATACACTAAGTCTACACATGGTGACTTAGCGAGTCTATACATTCGTGAACATAGTCAGTGCATCCTTTTGCATTGTTGTCCTTTATATTTATACATTTGGTGCATTTACTTGTTTCAAAACATGAAGGAAGTCTGTGGTAATAGCTTTAAGGTCCGTGCATAACATGTCCTTACATCTCACCTCTCGAGGTGTGCCAACTCTAGTTGGTGCAATCGTCGTCTGGTATAGACCGTTAGATCTTGTCTCTTCATCTCAGTGCAAATACGTCTTGGTGCAAGCGGTGTCTTGTACCTCTCTTTATCAATTCGGTGCAAGTCTCTGTCTCACTCACAAACACTGTAGCCCCGTTTTCCATCTCGGTGCATTACGTGTCTAGACATAAATTGGCTCAGTGCATTTCATTGTATTTCATTGCAGCATACACTTTTAGAGTTCGTGCATATCTTGTTTGTGCATCTTTATGCGTCTCGCCCTTCAGACTCGGTGCAAGGTCTGTCTTGTATCCGTTTTCTGTTCGTATGATTCTTCTCTTTCATCTCGGTGCAATTCTCGCAAATCCAACTCGGTGCATCAACTGTGTTACATAGTTGTTTTAAGAGTCCGTGCAAATCTTTGATCCTTTCTTTTGACTCGGTACAAAGTCTTCTTCTTGTGCCTCTTGGACCCATGTCTATGCATATGGTGTCAAGCTATTGTGTAAGTCAAATACAATGGTTGACTTGAATATCTCTACTCAGTGCATTCTATGTTTGAACATAATGGTGCAAACTATGCTAAGCATTTGATTAAAGGCCTTGTGTTTTTCTGACAGAGCTTCTCTCTGAGGAGGGGCACGTGATCCAAGGTAGATCGACCTCCTAATGAGTGCCACGTGGAAGGCTACAATGCTTAGATCGCGACACGTGGCTGAGAGCCTTCTGGAAGCTAATGGGCGGGAGTCCTTCATCCACACGCCCAGTGAGAGTATATAAGAAGACAGTGATCGATGCAGAAGGAGAAAGAGAGAAGAAGAATGAGGAGTGAGCCTAATTAAAGAAGGGAGCCTACACGATCGAGTGAAAAGAAGAAAAGAAGAGCAGAGAGAAAAGAAAAAAAAAGGAAGGAGAGTGAAGATAGACAGAAAGTGAGAGAAGAAGAAAGAAGAGGAAGAAAAGAAAAGAGAGCCAGCAGCTGGAGAAAAAGAGAGAGAAGAAGGAGTTGCCAGAGAGTGAGAGAGCTGAGAAGTGAGAAGAGAGAGCCTAGAGGAAGAGATCGTGGAAGCAAAAAGAGAGAAAGAGAAAGTGCAGTTACTCATTCTAAAGATCTGTCTAGGCTGTTCGTGGATCAAATTCAGAACGACCGTGCTTACTGGAGATTACTATTTTTGTCCTTTTTTCTTTTGATTTTTCTTTTGGTTGCCCCTTTTCGCATTTTCTTCGTGTGCTTCCGACACTCTATTTTGAGTTCGGGTTCCTCCTGTGGACTCAGGAGAAGGGAGAAGTGTTCTCCGGTTCATAAATAGTGGTGCGCTATTTGTGGGTTACCCTCCGGTTTGGAGGAAGGGAGGATTGTCTCCGGTTCTTATCTTGTGGGAAGCAAGTCTAGGTGCCAAGCTTTTGTGAGTTGCAGAACTTGGTGTGAGGGATTTGTCTCCCTCGGTTTGTCAAGCTGTTAGGCAGCGTCTGTTTGCAGACTGAGTCTACGGTTCTTGCTATTGCAAGGGAAGCCTCACTCTGGTTTGGAGTGAGGGGTGGACGTAGGCAGACTGTGGGTCTGGCCGAACCACCTAAAAAACTCTCCGTCCATCGTGGTTTGATTGCTCTGTCTGATTTGCTAGATGTATGCTTAGGCTCGACCTATATTTCCCGTCTAGTAGGTATTTGGTTTACCTAAGCACCGATCGTATACACTTGATTTACTCTAGTTGATGTTCTGTGTGGTCTCTCAGCCCTACAGCTGTTTGCTTTAATTCCGCATATCAGGTTGATTTAAGTTTTTATTTGAGCAAAGTCTTTAGAGGGATTCATTCACCCCCCCTCTAAATCTGGGCCTTGCTCCACAACAAATGGTAGGCATCTGAGGTTGTACCACGCTCCGATCCCCCTATTCGATGAATAATGCTTTTCTCCGCCCTGCCCCGGGCGAATTTGCATTACTATTTTCCAAATGGTTTGGGCACTATTTATCTTGCGTTTCAAAAAAGGGGAAGAAGAAGGACAAAAAAGAAAAAAAAAGGAGGAAAAAAAAAGAAAAAAAAAGAAGAAAAAGAAAAAAATAAGAAAAGAAAAGAAAAGAAAAAGAAGAAAAAAAAAGAAAAGAAAAAAAGAAAGGAAAAAAAAAGAGAATGAAGGGGGGGAGGAATCAGTCTCCCTTTATTAACACTCACTCTTGTCTTCAAGAATATTTCAATAAACAAATCAACCATGTCAGCTCTTGACATCCTGTCGGCACTGACGAAGAACACCCCACCTGAACCTTTCGTCCGGGATTGGGGAATCAACCTTTTCTCCTTGTGTTGGCACCAGCCCCGTACCAATGAATATTTCAATAGACGAATCAACCATGTCAGCTCTTGACATCCTGTCGGCACTGACGAAGAACACCCCACCCGAACCTTTCATCCGGGATTGGGGAATCAACATTTTCTCCTTGCGTTGGCACCAGCCCCCTACCAACGAATATTTCAATAGACGAATCAACCATGTCAGCCTCTGACATCCTGTCGGCACTGACGAAGAACACCCCACCCGAACCTTTCGCCCGGGATTGGGGAACCAACCTTTTCTCCTTGCGTTGGCACCAACCCGTATCAACGAATATTTCAATAGACGAATCAACCATGTCAGCTCTTGACATCCTGTCAGCACTGACGAAGAACACCTCACCCGAACCTTTCATCCGAGATTGGGGAATCAACCATTGCTCCTTGCGTTGGCACCAGCCCCCGTACCAATGAAAATACCAAGGGACAAGCATACCACGTCAGCTCCCGACACCTGTTAGCATCGATGAACGAACCGGTGGCCCGGACCTTTCGTCTGGTTCCAAGAATAAAAAGACCCTTGCTTTGGCACTGACCCCGTGTCAATGAATAAACCATGTCGGTCTCTGACTTCCTGTCGACATCGATAAATGAACCTGTGGCCTAGACCTTCCGTCTGAAGCCATGAACAAAAGGCCCTTTCTTTAGCACTAACCCCGTGTCAATGAACAAACCACCTCAATATCACAACTCCCAGTCCCACCGACAAATAAACCCTTGGCTCCGACCTTCCGTCCAAGTCAATAAAAAAAACCTCCTTTGCTTGGCTCAGACCTTCCGTCCAAGTCAATGAATAAAAAAAAAGAGAACTTTCTTGCTTGGCTCGGACCTTCCGTTCAAGTTGATGAAAAAAAAGAACCTCCTTTGCTTGGCTCGGACCTTCCGTCCAAGTTGATGAACAAAAAAACCTCTTTGCTTGGCTCGAACTTTCCGTCCAAGCCAATGAATAAAAAAGAGAGAGAGCCTTCTTGCTTGGTCCGGGCCTTCCGTCCATGTCAATAAAAAAAAAGAAAAAAAGAAGAAGGAACTTCCTTGCTTGGATCGGACCTTCCGTCCAAGTCAATGAATAAAAAAAGAAGAAGAACTTTCTTACTTGGCTCGGACCTTCCGTCCAAGTCGATGAACAAAAAGAACCTCTTTGCTTGGCTCGGACCTTCCGTCCAAGTCAATGAATGAAAGACCCCTTTGCCTTGGCACTCACCCCGTGCCAATGAATAGACCACGTCAGCTCCCGACACCCTGTCGGCACCAGCAAATAAACCCTTCGCTTCGAACGTTCCACCCGAATGCATAAAATCCATCTCACTCCGTCGGAGCACTCTCAAAAGCATCCGGCTTGGACCTCCCATCCAAGTGGATGAATGAACAACTCTCCTAAACCCAGCACGAGTCACCAACTCCCCCTTAGGATTGGCCTCGTCTAAGTCGTTTTAGGCCTCTTGCCTAAGTCGACGCATAGACCCTTCGTTCTTGCTTCGGTATTTACCCCATGCCGATGACTAAACCCCTCCTCACTCGGGCTAGACATCTCCGTCCGTGTGTGTATGCGATGAAGAGATCCCCTCATCCCTTCGCTGAAGGAGTGAGCGCTTTCCCGTGAATTCGCACCGGACCAGCATCCCACTGGCTCGGAAGAACAGACGTCCTATCGAAGAACTCTACACTTGCGGGCCCCGCGCACTCGTCCCTTGCTTGCGCCGCCCACGAGTGGGGGGCATTTATGGACGTTGAAAAATGTCGATGAGGATCATACGGCATGCACGTCTCGACACTCGAGAGCAAGCCAAAGATGGAAACACCGAATAAACCTCATGCCTCGCCCGATCAGGACAAGAACTCGCTTAGTGGTCCGCTACCCATTAAGGAAGCCCCCCGGACAGAAGATACGGCCACAACTCTACGATCGGCCATGCCGAGAGCAGAATCAAAGAAATGGAGGGAACTTGGGCACAGCCCGGCATGCACCGAAAGTCACGCAAAGTCTGGACCGAGCCCCAAAAGCTACGAACGGAACATTGCGGAGGCCATGCATCTCAACTAAAACATTCTAGGAATGCCAACGTTCATAAAAATGACCGCGCTTCTGAGAAGAATCACTTTGAGGCTTAAAACGGTGCCGTAGAGCATCAATCCGGCACGCCCCTTGCTTTGTTAATACGGCGCGCCCCCTTTATGCTCTAATACGGCGCCCCTTTGCAAATGTTTAATCCGGCGCGCCCCCGGCCGCGCCGTTTTAACCGAAGTACCCATTTGCCCATTTTTAAAAGCTTCTCCTTCAAATGCTAAAGTGGCGTGGCCATTTGAAGGCCAAAAACTTAATACGGCGCGCAACTTTTGGAGAGCCCATCACAATATCCTCTTCTTAATATGGTGTGCCAAATGCAAATGAGTTTAACCTCATCCTGTCCCGTCTGCCAACCGATGCTCTGTTCAGCATAAATGCGACGCACAGAGAACATTCAATGCCCATGGCTCTGCTTCTACCTTCGTTCGACAGCACAGAAGCGCAACGACGAAGCAACCCTCGGTAGGCCTGCAAACATCCCGTCCTCGGATGAACGGCAGCGTACGGCGCGAACCAGCATCGTCCAGCGCATCGAGTCAACTCCTAACTTCGTTGCGGACGAGGTGGAAGTGGCAGGAACGCTCCCAGGCTGGCCATTCTATAAAAGGGGCAGCGTTGTGAGGAGAGCAAAAGGAGATAGGCCAGGAGAGGCTGGAGGAGAGACTGAAAGGGGGGGCTGGTTGTTTCGGCTAAGGTCTCCGACGTCCAGAGGGAAGAAGAAGCTCCATCCATTCATATCTGCAAGGTGAAGAAAAAGGAGAGAGAGGGTGAGAAAGAGAGAAGGGAGAGAGGGGGGGGGGGAGCTTGTGCTCTGTTCCTCCTTCTCCCTCACCGGTGTATCTTCTTCTCCCCCCCACCTCAACGTCTAGTTTTTTTATCTTCTCCGTTGTATTCTTCCCTGTGCTTTGGGGGTAGATCTCCTTTTGTACCCGTCTTCCCTCCTTTCCCCTGAGGATGAATAAAAGAGTGGCTTTGTAAGCATGCACAATGTTTTATTGCTCTGATCTGGCTTCCCCTTTCCTTCAGTTTTTTTTTCTTTCTCTCAGTTTTCTGCATCACCTGGGGTCCTCGAGAGCTTGCCTCTTTTGTGGCATGAACTTTGAGGGAACCCGTTCGAAGGGTGAATACTCAGAGCTATTCATGGCGAACATTCGTCCCTGTGGGACTTCCACAAAATCACCACCCGTGAGCTGCTGGAGCTCTTGAAGGCTAGTCCTCGAGCCTCCACAAGCACTTATGGGTTAACAGAGGCCTCACTCCGAGTTTTGAAGTTCACCCTGGAGCAATCCGTTTGGTGTTCCCCATTTTTCTCTGGCAAGCTTCTGTCCGGGGGAGATGCTGCCCAAATTTTTCCAGACAAAGAACACGTAAGAACAGACGAACAAACTAAGCCCCTGAATCAAGCTAAATCTCTGAGTTCCTGCATAATAAACCCCTCGAGTAAAACATCCAAATACACGTACTCATTCACCTCAACAAATGATCAGAAGCACTCTATTGATTTAAAGTGTCAATTGAACAAATAGTACATCCATTTGATCAATCTGCAGGTTGAAGAAACAAGAACAGAAACAAAAGAGTCAAGAAGAATGAAACAAACTTGAAGAACTAACCTTGCGTGATGTTAATCCGGCGCGCCCTCCCCGCGCGCCAGTTTAACCCTACACCCAAAATCAAGTTGGAATTCTTGGAATGAATAGTGCACCTTTGAGCCTTAATCCGGCGCGCCCCTTTGCCTTCCTTAAACCGGCGCGCCCCTTGGCCTTCCTTGATCCGGCGTGCCCCTTGGCCTTCCTTAAACCGGCGTGCCCCTATTCTCTCTTGGCATCTCCCACTAAATCGGCGCGCTCCTCTTGTGCAACCCATAACCGGCGCGCCCCTCCCCTCTCTTGGGTCCCTTATCCGGTGCGCCCTATCCTCTCTTGGTGTCTCCTTAAACCGGCGTGCCTAAAAGAGAAAGAATGATTAACCAACAAGAGAAAAGACTTTAAGCTAATGGATAAAACAAATGAAAGGAATATGAAGCCAATAATCAAAGATTACCCCTGCTATAACTAAAATTTTTGTTCCGGGGGCACTACCCTCAGAGACCCCCACAAGGGGCGCTGCCCCCTTGACCCCCGCGACCTGACCGAGCAGGTCGAACCCCGCGACCTGACCACGCAGGTCGATCCGCGTGCGAGGGCGCACGTTGGCGAGTTCGGGTTTCACACTTAACAACCCTCTCCCCCGGACTATGCGTGAAGAGAAAAACAATGATGCCCCTTGGTATCAGACGTGGACCTCGGAATCCCCGACACGGTCATGATCCGGGCACCTCTTGGGCCGATAGTTTATCAGCTTGACCCACTTCTTCCGGGATCCGATCCCGCATCCGCATTAAACTTGCCGTACCTACGGCAGACATCCGTATGGTTTTATCGTCGTCTTTGACGCTACAAATGCGGACTTCCGTCCGAACATGAAATGGTCCGTGAGTGACCAACATATATGTATCTATGAACATTTTACGCCCCAACGCGGGTTTGTTTGAGCGTGACCCGAGATCCTTTTTCTCGCTTTATTACCATGAATTTCAGGCCGTAGGGACCTTATTCCCGGCAATCAATCAAGGGTGTTCCCCCGTATGGGAAATGTAAATGACGCTGTGACCTTTATGGCACGGAAGGTTTTGGTCCCGACCCGAATCACACAATCGTCTGACTAGTCAGATCGAGCGCACCATGGGCTTCCGTGAAGCCCGAATAAATTATCACTTTGTGACTGTCACACCGTCGCACTAAATAGACGAATTAACCCGATCAATGAACGAACCGATTCTCTTTCCGAATTTTAGTGCATCCACAGCAACTCACTCCGTCAGCCCTGGTCGCTAAGAGAAGCTTCCTGAATAGCAATATCAGGAAGCGTCGCAGGGTGATGTCTCCCTCTGGTCTCGGTTCTGCCGCCACTCTCCCCCGGACCTGGTCTATCACTCTCCCGATGTGTTCCTCTGGCAGCTCCCCTACGGATATTGCTGCTCCCCTCAGCCCCAGGCTCTCTTGGAGTGTCGCTCGTCCCAGCATGGAGGAGTGGTGCCCTGGCCTCATCAGATCTAATCCGAGTAGCTCCTGCGCCATGTCTCGATAGTCTCCATAGGTCCATCCTGTCACCGACGCTCTGTGGACCCATAATCCGGTGATCCTTGCCATGTCTTCCAGCGTGGGGATCATATGACCCCATGGGAAGATGAAAGCTCTGCTGACTGGGTCCTGTCTCTCGTGGAGGGCGTACAGGAGAGCTGTATCAATCCTCGTCACCTCAATACTCAGTAGCTCCCCGAAGCCCATGGCTATCAATCTCTCCCTCTGATAGTCCGGTAATGCCTGGTATACCGCTCGGAGTTGCGGCCAAGAGATCCGAGTCCGTCTCTTCCCCTGCACACATTTAGAATGTAAGTCAGTCATTACATTGCATTTTCATTGCATTTCATATAAACAAAAACAACAAAAAAATCAAATAAGACAAAAAACACAAAAAACCCAAAAATTCTATCTCTGATCCTCCGGTGGCCATATCTTGGGCCGTCTGAGTCGTATAGCGGCCATAGTATGGGCCGTCTGAGGGTGTAGCGGTCACTGGAACGACTGCTAAGCAACCCGCGAGTGGGCATCGTCTTCTACGTTCCCCCATGCTATGAAAATGGCCAATATGGCCTACAAGTTATTCTAATGGGTCCCCAGACCCATTCCCTTGCCATTCCATATGCATGCATACATTAAAAAGTGCAAAACATGAAAAAAATGGAGTTTTGGACCGTCAGCCTACCTCCGATGACCGTGGCCCAGCCGCCGCTGCTGGCGCTTCCCCGGCCACAGTGGCATTTTCCTCCTCTTCAAGGCCCTCCTCCGCCGTAGGGACGTCTTCTCCGGCCGGTTGGCTCGCCGGTACTTCCTCTTCCGCCGCCGGATGGGCCGACGGCCCCTCATCTCTCTCCGATGGGTCCGCCGCCGCCGGGGGTGGAGTTCCCTCCTCCTCTAGTCACCGTTGGAGGTGCTTCACGGCGCGTTTCTTCACCATCGCGGTGGCCGGATGTGGGGATGCGCGGTGATCGCCGGTGGGTCACCGGAGTAAGAGTGGGGTAGGCTCGGTTGGGTGTTTGGGTGATTGAATGAGCATAGAATGGGGGGGGGGAAGTGAACATTCGATTTGTTTTTTTGAACGCGCAGGAGATTTGGCGGTCTATCGTTAGACCGTTAGGATCTTTCTGGCGGTCGTTCCTTTGACCGTTTGTCATCAGGGTGTTCTTCCTCGAAGGTTGTGAACCGATGTTCTTTAGCGGTCCATTTTTAGACCGTTGTGGCTCGTTTAGCGGTTCTGTTTTAGATCGTTTGTGGGCTGAATTATTTGATGAATTGCAAAGCTATATATGTTATGCTTCATGCTTATTTAATGATCTATTGCTGATGGCTAACCTTTTCATTTGTAAAAATCATGAATACCATCTCATCACATCTCGCCAGGCAGGTAAGCCAGGCGAGTATTTCGATCCCTAGTCTCATTAATGCATTACTATATGGCATCTATGATATATTACCTCGAGATCCGGCTGGTCATTCATGTGTTCGGGGATCTGATGTTCCCCCTTAACAAAAATGATGATGATCTAGATGCACATGTTTAATCGTTGGATAGGCTGTTAGGTTGGAAGAGTTGGGGAACGATGGTTCTATCTTGCACGCCGTGGTTGCAGATAGTATCCTAACCCTGATTTGTCCGATCTAGCAATACTATTCTCGAGTATTTGCTATTTTTTTTCTTTCTTTGCATTCGTTTTGATGATTTCTTTTATTTTAGCCTAGCATGCATCATGCACATCTTTGAGCATTCACGTGCTTCATCTGTCTGAAGTGTCTCAGTAATGGTGGATAACTGTGTCCATGGTCTTGAGTAAAGAGAGTCATTCCACTCTGAGTTGGAAGGTTTCCTTCGGTCTATTTGCTCGGTTTGGTTAGCTGAGGATTCCTGTCTGGAGTTTAGTTACTCCTCTCCTTTTTTTTTTCGCTTGCTCCGACCGCCTATCAGCTGTGTGTTCCAGTGAGGAGGTTGGTGGTGTTTTTCCTTTCCATTAGTTGTTAGTTCCTCCAGGCATGTGTCATTCAGTTTACTGCTCCTTGTGATTGGTTCGAAGTTTTTCGAAAGATTCCTATCACTCGTTAGTTGAGGACGGGTGTCGGTTTACCTTAACGCCCACTTTTCAATCCACTCCGCTGCATTTTCACTTCACCTCCATGTTCCATGTCGCTTTCGCTTCACCTCCGCTCGCTCCCCTGCAAAGAGGATGTTAAGAAGGGGCATCTGTTGACACCTGTTTTATGACTAAAGAGTGGGTCATATCCTTATTTATCTTTATGATGCTTCGAGTTATACGCCATTTATTGGGCCATCTTGGTTAGCCTTGAGCCTTATTTCATGGGTCATTCTCCTTGACTGGGTCTCGCTTCTTATTTGTTTCTCCGTGAGTTGAAGCTTAGTAGGCCTTTCATTTGTTTTGCTACGCCACTGTCTCTGGCGGTCTATCAAATGACCGTTTGATGAGGTGTTGTGGTCTATTTTAAGACCGTTTGCTGACGCCAGAGTCCAGAGCCAACACCTTTCTCTCAGCCTTATCTTTTCTTATCCGTTGAGCTCTGGCGGTCTATAGTAAGGCCGCTAGAGGCATTGTGGCGATTTTACCTTAGACCGTTTCTTGGCTCCAGAGTCCTGTTCACGAGCTTTTTGCCCGTTGGTCTTATCCTTTGGTGAACATTTGATGGTGGCGGTCTGTCCTTAGACCATTTGTTCCAAGTGGCGGTTTATCGTAAGACCGTTTGTGCAGACCGAGAGTCCTGCTAGAACTATTTTTTTATCTGCTACGCCGTGGCCGAATTAGAGTTTTGATTTGATGATTTCTCTCTCAATAGACTCCCAGAACCTCTGGTTTGTTTCTATGGACTCTTGGGAGTGTTATCTTCAAGAGTTTGCTAAGCCTGCCATACTTTTTAGCTAGAATCTCTCCAACTTGAACCTAGGGTTTGAGGGCCTATAAATAGGACCCTTGAGTTCACGGCTGGGGGAGGAGAATTCTGGAGATTACGTTGAGGTGCTGCCTCGTTCTAGAGCGAGTACCCATCAAGGAGAAGTGTTGTCTACGTCCATTAGCCTTCAAGTCCAGGGAGTATTAAGTTCCAAGGGTTTAATAGTGTTGTTTTCTTCTTTAGTTTCTTCCCCTCTTCATAGCATTCACAAGCATCTCCCCTCTTCTTCTTCCACGTTCTATCATCTTTGCATCATTTTTAAACATCCTCCTATCTTTTCCACACCCCATAGGGGTTAAAAAACCACCACCCCAGGTATTCACCCTTCCTTTTGCATGCACTTTAGTTTATTTGCATTATAGTTGCTGCACTTGTCATAGGGCTAATCTGGGTGTTTTTATGTGCTTCTACACTTTTTTGAAGGTTCACAGGGTTCCTAGCACGAGGCCCAGTTCTTCTGGTCGGCCAGGAGAAGTGGAGATTCAAGTCCCAAGTTGCTGTTTTGTGTTCTCTGGCGGCTCTACATTGGACCGTTTGCGAGGCTCTGGCGGCTTATCCTAATTCCGTTTCTAGTTCGTTCGTGGCCTGATATTTGACCGTTTGAAGGCACAGATCTCTGGTTTTCATCTCCCGTGGGTGGGTGTTTCATCCTCCTCTTTCCAAGGTATTTACCTTAGCTTTGCTATTTTAATTACCTTGGTGGCGATCACACTTCTTTAGTTTGGGCAATAGTCTTCTTTATCTTCCTCATATCTCTCTTTCTTGGCTTTAGTTTAGTTGCTCCACACCTACGGTGTGTGTTTGGTTTATTCCTTTGCTCCACGCCCCGGCGTGTGTTTTTCTTTTCTTTTGCTTATTTCTGATGAAGATGACATGCCCATGTGCTTTATGATAAGTGTGTATTTTTATATCTTAATTCATGATTCTACATATTTTTATGAGCTTAAATTATATTAAATATACACTTCTCACACTTACTGTTGATTTTTGATCAATTGTTTATTTTTCTGAATTTAAATAAATTTTAATTACAATTTTTATGTATTTATGCAGGCACGTGATTCGAGGAAAGCTCCAAAAAAAGGAATAAAAATATATATTGAACTGGGCCAAAAGCCCAGGAAGTTATTCAAAAAGAAAAGAAAAAAATAAGAAAAAAATAAAATTATTTGATATTTTTTAGCATGTTATACAAATATATACAAGATATATATAGATATATATATATATAATATATATTTAAATAAAACAAAAAAAAGAGTTTAAAAAAACCAGCCCTCGCCCTTCCCGCCTTCGCCGCCCGCACGGGCGACGAGGCGAGAGGGCGAAGGCAGGGGCTCGTGGCAGGCGGAGGCGGCCGCGACACGCGGCGAAGGCGGAGCGGAGGCACGCGGGCGCGTGCGCCGCGTGCGACGCGTGGCGGCGACAGGAGAAGCAGGCGCACGGCGGGCCCACGGCAGGCCGCCTACCCGGCCTAACCCGGTCGGCGCAACGCGCCGGTAGAGAGAGAAAGTAAGAGAAAAAGAGGAGGAAAAGAAGGCCAAAAAAATGCCAGAAAAATCCAAAAAAATCAGAAAAAAATGACAAAGTGTGCAGCACATTCCAGCCTACCAATTTAGGCAAAATTAGGTGCAATTGAGTTGTTTCACATGAGAGGGGGTGTTATGTGTTGCCCTATATAAAGGGCCTTCATTTGTAATGGAGAGGAAGAGTGAGTGGTGAGGGATAGTTAGAAGGAGAGATAGCATAGAGATTGTGAAGGTTTTCCACTGTATTCTTGAAGTTCTTCATTGTAAGTCTTAGTAGAGCTCCATAGAAGGGTTGGATCTTGATGTTTTACAAGCTTTTGGTGTTACCTTTGTAAGTTGATTTGATATTAATGCAAGGTTCTTTTTAAGCATTGAGTCTATTCTTGGTCCAATTACTTATTATTATGGTCTTCATTTCAATTTGAGTTCTTCACGAAAGTTGTTCCTTTTTAAGTTTTCTTCAACTTCTCTGTTTAACATTTCTTCAAATTCTTCCTAATTCATAGAGTTAGTACCCATTTTCTTAAGTGCTGTTTTAGGTGTTTACTGTTCATCCGTGGTGAGACATTCTAGTATTCTTATATTTTGAAGCCTTTCTAGACCTCTTTTCAATCTGCGTTCTTCATCAAAGTTGTTCCTCTCTTATAGATCTCCATTTCATTCTTCTACCACTTTGTCTAATTCTGTGTATTTTTAGAGTTAGAATTAATTTTTCAAGGTGCTATTTTTCTGTCAGTTACTATTCACCAGCAGTGATAGATCTTGGTTTTTCATTGCCTTCCTCTTATTTTCTGTGTCTGTGTTCTTCATCAAAGTTCTTCCTCTTTCAATTCTCTACAACGTTCATGGTTTACACTTCTTCTAATTCCGTCTCGATTTGAAGTTATGTTTTTTCTTCCAATCCCTATTTTCACTTGAATTCTGTTATGTTTTCAAACTTAAGTTTTCAAACTTGTTATATGCAACCCTTGTCTTCTTAAGTGTTTCTTCAAACATACCCGAAGCGGAAAGTCTTCTTCAAATCCTCTCACGGCGTCGACTTCCTAGGCGGAGCGATCTTCATCAAAGGCTCGGCGTGGAAACGACGGCATTCTTCAATCAATTGGCTAAATTTCCTTTACTTATCTCTTGTCATTTACAGTTACAATTCAAATTTCTTTAGTGATAATCGCACTCCAAATACAACATTTTATTTTCCAAACATAAGAGTATTTCCAACTTGAACTAAAATCAAACTTCTCTCCCCGTGGGATCGACCCGTATTCTCGTATTTTCAAAAACCATTCGAGTGAGTGAGTGCGGTTATAAACTTTGAAATTTGTGTGGCACGACATTTTTAAACGACGACTGTCGAGCGCATCAACACTTCATGCTGGTTGCTTGAGTTGGTGTTGCATTTGTTAATGATTTCACATTATTCATATCAACTTGTTCATCATCATATCCACACACTTGAAGGGAACCAATTTAAAACCAACATTTGGTCTGCCTGCGGAGGAGTTTCACCCATGTTGAGGGCGGCCATCGACATGGCCACCCACCCTCTTTGAAGGCCACATAGTTGGCCGCCCTCTGTTGGTCGACGGGCAAACCCCATCCTTTCTTCCTTGTTCTCTAGCTTGCTATGTTTTACTTCATTTCACTGCATTGCATGCATAATAGACTTCCCTAAATCCCTATTTAAAGAGGTTTTCCAATCCAAAACATAGGGAAGGTGGATGGTCGAAAGTCTCGGCCATCCCCCTTTCCGCCCCCCTTCCCGATATGATCACCACCATTTGCATATTTTCCTTTTAGTTTGAGCATATACTACACTATCACAGTCTAATGGGTTTATTCTTTATATTTGCTGGTTAATTTATAGGGACTTCGTCATCGACTCGCAGAGCTCACTGTTCTTGGCCGGTCGAGAGCGAGGACAGGAAGAACCCACATCTCCCGTTCCTAAGGCATTCGTGATCATCCTACCCCTGTGAGGCTCAGGTATTAGCCTCTAGCGATCACATTATTTCTTTCTTTATAACTTGTGCACTGTAGGTAGCAGCATCATAGTTCAGAGGGAGGACATACGCGGGCCATCGCGCGCACCTACCTACCTTTCCGGCACCTACAACCTTCTGGCGATCACGGTGGGACACTCATTACTCATTGTGAGTCTTTAGATTGAAGTCTACTGTATTTTATTTCCCAACAAATAGCCTTTTTCTATTTTTATTTGATTTTTAGTTGCTCATTTGGCCTGTTTTACATTTGGTTCGTCTGCTACGCTAAAACAGGTGGCGGCCAGGGCTCTGGCCAGGCGGCCAGAGACCTGGCCGTCCACCACTCCAAGAAGGCCAAAGACCTGGCCTTCTTGGTCCCAAGGTGGCCATATACTTGGCCTCCCAAGTCCCTTTAGTGGCCATCGAGTTGGCCACCTTCTGTTCGTGTTTCTGCTTCCGTTTCAGTCCTTTTTACATAGTTTAGCTTCTATCTTACATATTTTTGGTTTTGTGTCTTCTAACATTGCAGGTTGAGTCTGGGGTGGGATTAGGAAGAGCCGGCATCACACATATTAGGAACACCCTCCCGTTGATTGGGACTCTTCACCCGGGGATTCCCACTCGGGTGTAACTAGTCCTTTTCAATTGGGAACCTCCGTGAGTCCCCGTGAACCGTGGATTCCCACACGGTCGCCGGGCATGTTGTATCCTTGAAGTCCTATTAGATTTCCTAAAGGGGTTTGAGTGAGAATCATCTTAGGATTATCCCGGAGTTTGGCCTTGATTCCCCTAGAATATTCCATGGTCATCTAAGAGGGAACAAATTTAAATCGGACTAATCACGGGATTAACCTAAGCTAAAAAAATTTTGGGGCACATTATTTGAATACATGCTTGTTGTTAGATACCATTAATTCAATCCTAATTGGCCTTAAAAATTCCACTTCAAATTTCTAAAAGTTAATTAGGTTGAGTTACAATGAACCAATGTTATTCTAACGTGCATGTTGTTGACGAGGATGATTTTGAATTTTATGACACACAAACCCGGCTTGATGCCGAGGAAGATGCACCCAATGCTTTCATTGGGATGTGTCAAAATTCACAAATTGATATAAGTCAAAGCACAAGTAGTCAAGAATCATCCTCCAAAAGCCAAGAATCCATCAATACCAAAACCCCATCAATCTCTCCAAAGGAAGATCAAGAGTTAGCTAGAGTGCTATCTCGATACTCCCCTAATCATTTGATTGCTCTAGCTTCCCAAAGAAGATCACATCTCAATGCTCAATCCATTCCAAAGAGATCTCCAATTCCAATGTCACATTCATTCAATAGGACTCCCTCCCGTGTTCCTACTAAACCTAACCATCCTCTTCACCCTCAAGGGGTTGCATCCTCTCTGATTTCTCATGCTATGCCTAATGTCAATGCACCACTCAGGCAATCCAATCTCATATCTCGACAAGAGGTGGAAAGGTACGTCCGGCAAGCGATTGCTGAAAGCCTCCCCAAATCTCAACCTCACTCCTTCACTAGCTATTACAAACTTCCGAATGCTTATTTCCCCCCAGGTTTCAAAGCCCCCAAATATCGGAAGTATAATGGTTCCACTGATCCACATGAACATCTTTCTTACTTTCTAATGGATTCTCATCAATGGCTTTATGATCGGGTCCTCCTAGTTCATCTCTTTCAAAAATCTCTAGAAGGAGAGGCCTTTAGGTGGTTCTCTTCACTCCCGGCCATTGATCTCATCAACTTTGAAATTGTGTCCAAGCGTTTCATCGCTCATTTCGGCCACATGGCTAGTGTAGCTCCCACTCTCACGGACCTTATCATGGAAAAGATGAGGCCCAACGAGGACGTCATTTAATTTGCTAATAGGTGGAGAGCTATGGCTTCTAGGTCTGGGATTACCATCTCGGAATCTCAAGCCATCACTGTTGTAGTCAATAACACAACTCCTCAGCTCCGTGCTATCTTGATGCTTAGCGAATTTTACACATTCGCTCAACTCTATAAAAGAGCTCATATTGTCCAAGCTCAACTCAAGAATTCCTCCTTTCCATTCTTCCTTGATGATTGTGATGTCCCAACCTTAGAAGAAGCAAGTTCTGATGCTCATATCAATGCCTTCCATCACCCTCCTAATCTCATTAATCACATGGTTGTCGTTGTAAGCCGCAGGGCGCCTGTGAGGGGGATGGGGAATGTCCTCAGCTCCTTTCCTTCCCATCAATCACCTCATGCTCCATCCTACACCTAGGAAAGGTTAGCCATGGTAAGGGGCAATCAAGAATCTAGGTCAATGGAAAGAGGACAACATTGGCAATATGATGAGGAAGAAGTGGCGAATGATCAACCCATAGTGTGCTCGGACACAAGGAACATGATTGGCTATGGGACAAGGCCTTTGGTCTTGATCCGACCCAAGTGTGAACCACCCCGAAAAAGTCAAGACATCCCTCCTTCCACTCCAACTCCACCTAAAGGGGCAAGGCTCTTGGTTCTCAATCTACCTAAGGGCTCATCTAGTTGGCATCAACATTAAGGTGTCTCTCCTCCGCTCATGGCGGAGGATCACTCAACTTCATCCACTTTTCGCCAAGACACCTCACGGGAAGAGCTACTATCATCTCTTGATTTAATCAAACCCGCTCCTACCCCAACCATGCTGCCAACTCAATTTGAACCAGCTCCTGTTGTTGATGAGTCATTTACGACCCCTACCCTAATTGATCTAGCTCCAATTCAGCTTCCCCAACATGAATCCATTCCTTTTGATGAGTTGGATGCTGGATTTGCTCTCCCAAATCAAGATGTCATTCCAATTGTCCAATCAAGCTCTCCACATATCCCCAACCCTAAGATTGCTCCTACTCCAAAAATTTTGGCCGACATCTCTGCGGTGTTGGACCCAGCCACGTTCATGTCATCAAAGGACGAGGAGCCCATCATCTCTGCTCTGGATGTCCATCAGTCTACTCCATCCTATGAATCCTTAGAGTCACCCGTACCGAAGAAGAAACCCCAAGATATAGGATGGCACATAATGTCGAAGATGGGTTATTCATTTGGTGCAGGGTTAGGAAAGGAAGACCAAGGAATTAAAGAGCCGATTGAGAAAAATGGAACACTTGAGAGGTTTGGACTAGGGCGTCAACCAACTAAGGTTAGCAAAGATGAATCAACCAGGTGGAATTTGCACGATCATTTTGTTAAGGAGTCCTATCCATTGGAAGAGAGAATTGCCAATGTAGAAACCTGCCATGAAGATGAGTATGTGGATCCAAAAGAAAAACTAGATGATGTAGACATGGAGGATTTGGGTCTATCAAAACTATTCTCTGAAGATTCCTTGTCCCACTCCATAACCCAAGAAGAAATTCATGAAACAAAAGGAGAACCAACTTTGTTAGTCCTCCTCTCTTTTCTATTCCTCTTGTTCACGTCATTCAAAAGTGGTTCCATCTTCAAAGCTGATCAATCCAAAAAAAAAAGTCGGAAGCTGTCATTGAGAAGCCCACTCTAGGGGCAAAACTCTCAAATCATGATCCCCTAGCTCAGAGGCCTTCATCCTCCATCTCTAATCACACAACTCCAATCAATAGCCCGGCCAGGGGCATTTTCCTTGTACATAATAGGTTAGATCTAGAAGAGTCGAAACCTTTGGCTACACCACACAAGAATGATAGGGTCACCCAAATTCCCTTCCAACTTTGGTCAGGTCTAGCCAAAAGTTATAATTTGTTAACTCAGATCTTAATGTTTAGCTTAATGAATTCAATAAATCTGTTACAAGATGGGGAACGATCTAACCCACCTCCTATGGTCGAACATATTCAAGTCAAAAATCCAACTAATCCTAGTAGGTATAGGGGTCGTGTCCACGGTCACGTACTTACCCTTCATTCACTCGAACCTTGTTTCCGACCTACTAAGGAGGTGGACTGCTCTTCTTGCTCCATCTAGTAGTCCATAGAGTGCCTAGATGACACCATCCGCTCTGTAGGAACCCTTGTACATAGTTAATAACCCAAAATCCAAAAAAATTCAAACCCAAAAATCCAAAAAAAAAATCAGAAATCAAATAAAATCAATGGTCTGGCGGCTGCCATGCATTTCACTCCACATCCCTTCATGTATGTTAAGGTTAGGTTGCATTAAAGCCTCGGTGGGTTAAGACTTTGATCTACCGGAACCGAGGAGAATTCCGTCTAGCTAAGCAAATGCTCCAAGGGGCAAGCAATACGCACACTCACATGCTTTCAAAATATGGCAACAGCCTAAAATGGGTAACTATCCCGAAGATTTCTTGAAGACTCTAAAATCCTCCTTTTCTTCTCTTTTCGACTGATCAGGACAGTCGGCACTCTTAAGGCCTTGAGCTCAGCAGCTGAAACACAATACCCTCAAGTGAGAGAAGAACTCGCCTTCTCTTCGAAAATGAGACCAGAGCACGTGAAGAGGGCAATGTCCCCACAGGCAAAAAGAAAAAGCAAAGTCAAAAGGGAACAAAATTCCCAAATTTTCTAAAATTTTAAGCAAAAGAATGAAGAAAGAAAGAAAAATCTCAAAAGGGAACAAATGAAAAAAACATGGTCGTGACCGTGCCTGGTCAAGATGAAAAGAAAGCCCTACAATTCAAGTCCATATCCAAGGGGTAATACAAGCACTACAAGTCTCGAAGGTGGTCTGAAATCGCCGAAAGGTTGGAGTGAACTAAATTCGCTCATAGCTCATCGTTTTAACGGCTTTGCCGATTCTCTTGTGAAGTTTATCCCTTACATTCTTTTTCTTTTGAGGACTCAGAATCTGACGGAAACTTCGAAGGATATAACTCTGTTGATGGCTTGTAGCCATTTTTCAGAAACACACTATATGATTGCCTACCCCGAAAGAACAAAAGCCTTTGCTACAAGAAATCTCCATGTTTCTGATATGTCAATGTTCTTATTCACATTTAGTGTTCTTCTTTCATCAACCTCGGGCTTAGGTCAATGCATACGTGTCACCTGTCGGTGCGAAGGCATCTGATTCCGGGTCAACGTCGCGTGGTTGGCCGTTAAGGTTCCAAGGTGTTCTATCATATATCATCTAATGTTGTGAGGAAATAGACCCGGGTCGGGCAAATCATTTACCTTGAACACTTTTTGGGTGTATCTCCGCGGTCGGAAGCAACTGGGAGCCTAAGCTTGGCCTGACGGTATTGTCATCATGATAAGTCTTAACCGGCGAGACCATCATTCAAGGAGTCTAGAGGCCCAAATCAACGTAGATGTGCGCTCAGGATACCTGGGAGGTTGTAGAAAGATCCTATCCTTTCATCATTATTGTGATGTCTCATGGGCAGTTGCCAGACGTTGGCCAAAAAAATCTAAACATGTCAAAAATTTACAACACAAAAAATCAAAATATTTAATTCAAAAAATCAAAATATGTGAAAATCTCAAAAAAATCAACAAAGCAAAAATCTAAAAAAAATGGAGGGGCATCTCCCCAGTACCTCCATGCATCTCACACACACCACCACACCACCTCCTTTCCTTCATCACTACCCTACAATTGTGAACCCCAAAGGCTACTCTCCTTTCTTCATTCCATCCCACTAGGGGATTTATACCTGCACTGCTACCAACCCACTACTAGGGGCAAATTGCATGCCCATCTGCCCATCCAAGCTAGCCAAATCCCCGACTAGCTTGTCGGGAGGAAGAGTATTCCTCGTTCTTTTGCTTTCCATAAATCATAATTGCAATTGAACTCTGCTAGCTCGGTGCTCCAACTTGAGTCCTAAGCAAATGGATATGCATTAGATAGGTTTTTCCCTTTTAAACCCAGCATGCATCATATAGGTCACTTTTAGTCCCACTGTCGATCATACAGAAACAAAAAAATGCACTTATAAAAGCATGCATTAGTGCAGCAAGAAGGAGACAAGGGTCGAGAGAAGGGTTTGCCAATCAACCGGCCCTGGACCCTATCCCTCTTTTGTCAATCATCCAAGTTCTTCAATTCCATCACTTTTTGTTGACTACCTTATTCCACTCCGATTCGACAAGTCGAGAGTGTGTTTTGCATGCGATTGCCATGAGTATATTGAGATTTGAAGGTCATTTTTTCCTTATCCTGATTTTGTTACTCACTCCTATTTTAGGTGTCTTGTATCTCCTTGAGCTGGATTGCGTTCGTCCCCTCAAGTCCCGCAACGCTATGCTTGGGGGTCCCACTGGACTGTAGATACAAGCCCTCTTAGATTACATTTCCTTCCTTCCTCCCCTTTTGAATGACCTCTCTTGTCGCATTATGCTTGTCTGTTCATATGCGAAGCTCAATCTCAACTCGAGAATCTCCTTGAGCGGGATGTCCTTATTAGGCTCGTTTCTTTACCGAAACACCCATTTATCAGTCTGCCGGGCTCCCTTACAAAACAGGCATTCCGGAGGGGCATTTGTAGATGCCTAATTTCAGATATCCCACGAACCTTTCTAGCCATCATAGAAGTGACACTTCTTCTTGGTTGATTGGTAGTGTGGAGTCTCATCCTCTTGGTTGACCTTGTCTATGCACATTTTTCCACTGATATCTAGAAGGCCAGGGTGCTGGCCGCCCGCACCTCAAGAAGGCCAGGGTGCTGGCCGCCCACATCCCAAGAAGGCCAAACTGATGGCCGCCCTTAGCTTCCTGGAAGACCACATAGTTGGCCGCCCAGTCCTCAAGAAGGCCAACCCGATGGCTGCCCATCTCTCCCTAGAAGGCCACCAACCTGGCCGCCCAGGTTCCTAGAAGGCCAAAGGCCTGGCCGCCCGCATTCATCTGGAAGGCCATCGACTTGGCCGCCTTATATCAACCGCCCGTCAACTCCATGATCCGCCCAATCCGAGCATGTCCTCCGCTACTGCTCCCACTCGTGGGGTCAAGGTGCACGTACTCTCACACGTCTTCACCTCCAGATGGAAGGGAAATGAATGGAATTCCACCTTCGAATGCCTTCATGGGGGAGAGTTGGGCATTTTTTGGTAGGGGGTTAGACATTTTGGGGGAGGAGAGAGTTCGAGAGGTTTGGCAGCTCGGAGAGCCCTCCTCACATCCGTCTCCACGAAGAGCTTCATCCACGGGAGAGTCTGGTATGCCTGCGGAGGAGTTTCACCCATGTTGAGGGCGGCCATGTCAATGGCCGCCCACCCTCTTTGAAGGCCACATAGTTGGCCGCCCTCTGTTGGTCGACGGGCAAACCCCGTCCTTTCTTCCATGTTCTCTAGCTTGCTATGTTTTACGTCATTTCACTGCAATGCATGCATAATAGACTTCCCTAAATCCATGTTTAAAGATGTTTTCCAATCCAAAATATAGGGAAGGTGGATGGTCGAAAGTCTCGGCCATCCCCCTTTCCGCCCCCCTTCCAGGTACGATCACCACCATTTGCATGCTTTCCTTTTAGTTTGAGCATATACTACACTATTACAGTCTAATGTGTTTATTCTTTCTATTTGCCGGTTAATTTGCAGGGACTTCGTCATCGAATCGCAGAGCTCCCATTCTTGGCCGGCTGAGAGCGAGGACAGGAAGAACCCACATCTCCCGTTCCTAAGGCATTCACGATCATCCTACCCCTGTGAGGTTCAGGTATTAGCCTCTGGCAATCACATTATTTCTTTCTTTCTAACATGTGCACTGTAGGTAGCAGCAACATAGTTCGGAGGGAGGACACATGCACGCCATCGCGCGCACCTACCTACCTTTCCGGCGCCTACAACCGTGAGAGTTACTCTCCGCGGGTTTTAACAGAAATAACAGAAAGGAAATCAAATCACGCATGAGTGCATGTGTGTTGCATGATGTGTGATCGCCAGAGGTCAAAGACCCAAAAATGAAAGAGTAAGTGATGTGTGATTGCCAGGGGTCGGAAACACTGAAAATAGAAAGAGAGAGTGATCGTGAATATACCTTGGATGCGGGAGATTTGTGTGGATTCCTTCTTCCTCTTCCCTCGGCCGGTCGATGAAGAGGGCTTTCTCTCGGTTACCATTGTAAAAATGGAACAGACACCAAATATGGATTAGAACAAAAGCAGTGTAGTATCAATCCCTTGTGATAAAGATGATGAAATCATGAACGAATACACACCTAGTTGGTGTTGTTTAAACCCCCTTTAGATGCAAAGGGTAGGAAATGATATGATGAATGAGGATTTGTGCAAGAGTCGCACTTAGAGGATAATAACAAACAATGATAGATGATGCATGCAAGACTACAAGAATAAACGAGAAAGGAAGATAGGGTGAGAAAAAGGTTATTGGTGGCGCCGATGACGGGATTCGAGGAGGACTTCGGCACCATGAGGATGGCATGCACGTGCAGGGGATGAAGATAACACCTTCTCTCAAAAAAATCAAAGACTCAGAATTTCGGCAGAGTGACCCCTTAACCCCAAAATATAACCTCACAAACTCAGAGAGATTTCTCCAGAGTTTCCCTATAACGCCCTAGATTTTTGGATTGTGTTTTTGCGGGTTACAGATCGTGTCCGCGTGAGCTTCGAACTTTTATTTCAGAGTATCAGACTCTTTGGCGGTGTGTTCGTGAATTATTTTTGGTCTGTGGCGCCGCGTGGAGCGTCCCAACATTTTTCTCGATTTTTTTGGAGTCATAATGTATTTCGGGGTTTTCCAGAATTACTAGAATTTTAATAAAAGAAAGAAATAAAATTTATTTTTTTAAATAAAACCCCCCTCCCCCCTCTCTCTCTCTCCCTCACTCTCGTTCACTCTCTCCCCCTCCCCCGTTTCTTTCCCTCTCACTCCCGTTCTCTCCCTCTCACCCTCTTCTTCTCCGGCGACCGACGGAGAGTATCGACGACGAGATGGTGGACGGCGCGGAGCGAGGATCGGTAAGGATCGAGGCTCGAATCAAGAGACGGTGGCGGTGCGCAATGATTTTACATTTTCGGGAAGAATCGGCATGGATCACAACGTTTCGAGCTTGGAACGGCGTCCATCCTTCGTGGTTTCTTCGTAAGAGGTAGGGTGATAGATCCTTACCTTCCCCGCATTAATTTCCCTGCGTTTCATGTTGATCGGAGTGAGAACGAGCGGGTTTCCCTTACGTTGGGGTTTTGAGCATGTTTTGGTGGCGAGTGACGATTTTGCCGTTCTAGGTGACGATTCTTAGCATAGTGGTAGAATGGATGTTGGGGAATGTTTCCCCCTTGCTTTCCCGCATTTGCCCCGTGGTTTCAGGCCATGGAGTGGCCGAGATTGGGTTTTGTTCTTGTTTTGGGGAATTTGGGCATAATTTGGGGTGAGCGTCAGATTTGAAGTTTTGATCGCCATTTTGTGACCCGTTGGGTCCCATTAAGTGTGTTCAGGGTTGGGGAATAGTTCCCCAAGCTTCCCGCTCGCTTCTAAGGCTAGTAGAGCGTGGAATGGGGCCCCGAAGGGGTCCCCCTGCGTTGGTCGCCGGAGTCGGTCGACCAATGGGTTGACCGGTTCTGGCAGAGCCAAGACCGGCTCTACTGTAGGGTTCGGTTAATCGGAGGCGATTCGGGCGTGGAACGGGGCCCCGAAGGGGTCCCCCTGCGTTGGTCGTCGGAGTCGGTCGACTAATGGGTTGACCTGTTCTGGCAGAGCCAAGACTGGCTCTACTGTAGGGTTCGGTCAACCGAACCCTCTGGGTTAGTCGGTCGACCCAGTGTGGAGTCGACGCACTGAGAGAGTGCGTTAACCTGATTAAAGGGGCTTTCTCCCCTGGGAAGATTGGTCGATCGACCAGTCTTGGCTGGTGTACCGAACTCCCCTGGGGCTGGGTTTTTATGGCCGTTTTGGCCCCGAATGCGTGGTTTCTCGCACCGGATTTAAATCTTGGTATTTGGTCCACCTAAACCCATTGAATATGGGCCATTTAGGCCTTGTGAGGGTGACGATCGCCCGAGGATTAATTCACATGATTTGTCGGTTTATGGGTTCCCCATGGTGGGTTTAGGCCGGGTGATGTGGGATGGGACGCGAACCTGGGACTCTAGCTCGCGGACGTCCCTAAGCGAGGGATACGCATGGATCTGATCTACGCGGTTGAGGAATTGACAATGAGTCTCGGGTATCGACTTTTCCGCGTACTCGGATTGATTCACGGGACGGGTCACACTCACTCACTCTCGCAGCGGTGATAAAAATATATATCGAGCTAATTTCCTATCACTCATGCAGCGGCAAATAGAAATATATACGAGTAAAGTAAATTACTGAGAGGGAAGCGGACACGATACCTCCACGCTACCGGCCGTGGGGAAGGCGATCCCGGCCAAGTCTCGTACTCCTGGTACAAACAATTAACAAAATTTGCAGCAAGAGTTTTACTGTCCACTCCACGCAGGGAGGTAAAGGGCTACACGTGGAACCCGAGAGTATCGCACTTGGGTTGACGGGCAGCTTCTTGGGCAGCTCCGACGGTTCCGGCGGGCTGCTACTCTGGCGGCATCTTGCTGTCCTGAACTGGTTCCTCTATTTCAGCACTGTGTGACTCGGCGAGAAAAATTCCTACGATCAGCACGGACGTCGGATCGATGCGAAACCAGCGCCGTTGCGAAGCTAACTTAGAGATCTACAACCACCTGGTGTTACATGAATTTTCCTGTCTCTGTAGTGTCCTTGGTGGAATTTGTAACCGACGGATTGACAGACTCAAGAAATACTGGGCAGATTGGGATCTGCCTGAAAACGTGGGTTGAGCGAAGGTCAAACTGTGGAATTTGGACTTGAAATTTTTATGGAAGATAGAGGGGAAAGTAAGGAATACGAGGATAATTTTTTTTTGTAATTTTCCGAGGTGGTTTGAGAGGGGAAATGAATTTTATAACATGGGGTGGTCCGATCGAGACTGCAGGAGATAGAACAGATTTCAGATTTTGCAGTGATTTTTTGGATGGGTAAACAAATTCATAAAATCATGAAAAAATTTGTGGAAGAGGGCTTTGGTGGACAAAAATCTCAGTCCAAATTTCAGATCTATCTGAAATAGGGAAGGGGGTCAAAACGAAGAAGAGTTGGGCTGCTGGAACATAAATCTAGACAGGGACATATTGTGTAGACTAGGGAAGAATATGGTGGTACAGGGGCAAACGGTGGAGGAATAACTTGGAAATTTTTTTGGAGTGAGGGGATTTCGTGGGCAACGCACCCTCAAAAGTTGGGCTCGATCAGATCTCCTGATTGGGAGATAAAATTTGGACAATAGCTTGCTGTCCAAGGGTGGATAGACTTCCGATGAAGTGGCGGTGGTGGTGCGACGACGGCTCGATGGCAGCGGCGGCAGTGGTGCTGAGCTTCTCACTCAGAGTGGGGTTGATGAGGAGGCTTCACACCTCAGAAGATCAGCCTTCACAGCTGCAAGGGGGTGTAGGGAGGGAGAGGGCTGCGCCCTTGGCCTTCTTGAGCAACAAATGGGATTTTTCTTCATTAATTGCTATGGAATTCACAAAATACAAGGGTTTTATAATACAAGAAAAAAGACCTAAACTATCCCTAGATCTAGGGTTTGGGAGGGGCAAATAAAGGATAGGATATTAATCTCCCATGTGGTCAAAATGACCAAATTAAAGTGTTTGTTTTATTACTTGTTCTCCACTATACTTGTCGTTTATTTTATTACTTGTTTTATTTCGAGAGCATATAGATGATTCAAAATGTTAATTACTTAAAGTGACCTGGTAAAGAGATATAAGTCCTACTGAGCTTTCTAGCTCACCCTGTGTATTGTTGTCAATTTTCAGGAAATCCTGAAGATGACGGGAATGGGCTGGAGTGATGAGAGTGCTGATAGTTTTTATTAGATTTTTTCCCTGTCTGTCTACTTAGAAATGAATGTATTCAGTTTTAATAGTATCAAAAGTCCTTGAATGATATTTGTTGAAAATGTCAGATTATGAAATAAAGATAGGATGTTATCCATTTGTTGTTCATACTCATCATCTGAGTCTTTTCATCGACCCGCTTGTATAACTATTCATGCCTTGATATTTCTGCCTTGTTCGTGGCATGACAATTTTTATCTCTCCTGATTTGTTTCAACAATTTCATTCAAATCCTCCTCAGCTCCTCGAGCAATTTTCCAATCTTTCCATTTTGCCTTCCCGTGGGCAATCTCTTCTTCAACAATTCTCCAAACTCTCAGTCTCAACTTCATCTCCCTCTCCTCATTTCCATTGTTTCACCATACATAAAAACGAAAAAAAATGTCAGTTTCCAAACTCTCCAATTCTCCACTTCCATCTATTTGGGGAGACCTCCTATCTTGTTCAAGAGTGCGCCCCAACCCAAGGGCCGCTCATTCAATGTCCATTAGCAGACTTTCTTTGTCCCTCCTATGAGGGTCCTTCATCTGTATCATCTTCCTCTGTACCCTTTTCTCCTTCCCTTTCTTTAGGGTCTAGTGATCAAGGTAGTTCTTCTAGCAGTAGCAAGAGTCTGGGGGCAGTAGCTAGTAGAAAAGCCAAGGGTAAGCCGATTCCCCATAGGTTCTTGTTAGAATTAGCCAGGAGGTGTCGAACGTGTCTAGCACTTCCCTAGTTGTTAAAAGAACTAATTCCTTTATCGGATTTAGAATGTGAGGAAGCATGCTCCTTAGATGAAGGGTTTGGGGTTTAGGAAATCATGAATGATGAAGACCCTATTGAAGAAGGGGATGAAGAATACGACGAGTATGAGAACGAGGCTGATGCATTTGCCAGTGGAATGAGGAGATTTGACGAGCCGTTAGTCTCAGTAGAAGAACCAACCAATGAAATCAATTTAGGAATCAAGGAAAACCCTAGGATTGTCCTCATAAGTAAAAATTTACGGCCATCTGAAGAAGAGGTACTCATTCAGGTTCTCCAAGAATACAAGGATGCGTTCGTATGGAGTTATGAGGATATGCCAGGTCTGGACCCTGCGCTAGTCGAACATCACTTAACATTAAAGTTAGGGTATGTCTCGGTAAAACAAAGGTTAAGGTATTTCCACCCACAAATGGCTTTGAAAATGAAAGAAGAGGTTGGTAAGCTCTATAAGGCTAGATTCATTAGAGTCATCCTCTATCCCAATTGGGTGGCTAACATTGTCCCGGTGATAAAGAAAGATGGAAGAGTAAAGATTTGCATAGACTTCCGGGACCTTAACCGCACGTGCCCTAAAGATGACTTTCCTCTACCTCACATAGATGTGTTAATTGATAATATGACAGGGTACGAGACTCTCTCATTCATGGATGATTTCTCAGGTTATAATCAAATTCGCCTGGCTGAAGAGGATCAAGAGAAGACTTCATTTATTGCACCTTGGGGAACTTATTGTTATGTGGTCATGCCATTTGGGATTAAGAATGCTTGAGCCACCTATCAAAGGGCTATGATGGCCATTTTCCATGATATGATCCACATCTTCATAGAGGTGTATATTGATGGCTTGGTAGTAAAATCAAGGACTAGAGTTGAGCATCCTAGGGTTCTAGCTACGGTCTTGCAAAGAGTGCAAGAATACCAATTAAAGATGAACCCCAAGAAGTGTGTGTTTGGTGTTTCATTGGGTAAGCTACTTTGATTTATTGTTAGTAAAAGGGGTATTGAGATTGATCCAAACAAGGCGAGGGTAATAAGAGATATGCCTCCTCCTAGGAATTTGAAATAAGTTGAGGATTAATTGGGAGGTTGTAATTTATTCACCGTTTTGTCTCCCAGCATTCACAAAGGTGTAAAACGTTCTACGAGCCCACTAAGCCGGGGGTCAAATTCTATTGGGATGATAAATGTTTGGCGGCCTTTGACGGATTGAAGGACCATCTAGCCAATCCACATATCTTGAGGTCACCTATTCTAGGCAAACCACTCATTCTTTATATATCTGTCCTGGATGGCTCGGTAGGAGCTGTCCTTGCGCAAGTAGATGAAGAAGGTAAGGAGAGGGCAACCTACTATTTGTCCAAGCTTCTTAACCCCTGCGAGCAGCAGTACACGGCTATGGAGAAAACCTGCACTGCTCTAGTCTGGGTGGTACAAAAATTGAAGCACTACTTCTTAGCTCACGAAGTCCATCTGATTGCCCGTTTGAGCCCTATCAAATTCCTTTTTGAGAAATCCATCCTCACTGATAAGTTGGCACGATGGCAAAGCTTCCTTTCTCAGTTCAACATCATCTACATTAAACAAAAAGTGATTAAAGGCTATGCCATAACAGAACATCTTGCTCATCACCCTCTCTCCAGAGTTGATCCTGTTCAATCAGAGTTTCCAGATAAGGAACTGATGTCTGTCAATCAACCTTCAGATTCCATGTGGACATTACATTTTGATGGAGCTCTGAACTCTCACAGTAAGGGTATCGACATTGTTCTCCTATCACTTGAGGGAGTCACCATTCCACAAGCTTTTCAGCTCGCATTTCCTGTCACTAACAACATAGCTGAATATGAGGCTCTTCTGGCCAGACATGAGGCTGCCCATCTATAGGGTGTCACCCAATTGTAGATTATAGGTGATAGTCAACTTATTCTTTACCAAGTGTTTACCAAATGTCGCGCGCTCGATCCAAAGCTTAAACCATACCAAGAACTCATATCTATCTACGCCAAGCTCTTCTATAAACTAATCTTCGTCCATGTCCCTCGCAACCAAAATATCTTAGCTGATGCTCTTGCTTCATTAGCTTCCTTCTTAACTTTTCCTCTTACAAGGAACTTCCAATCCATCATTATCCATAGGTGTCTCACTCCTGCCGTTAAGGATGTCACATTCCTTAGGGTCAAAGAGGAGCTGCTTAAGAAGGTCAAGGAAGGAGAAATTATCGAAAGTAAAGAGGTCATGCTACTAGACTTAGAAGAAGAGTTGGCTGATGAGGAAAAGCCATGGTATTATGAGATTTCAAAATATTGTAAAGATCAGTCTTTCCCTAAAGAAGCCACTGTAGAAGAAAGAAAAGCTATAAGGAGAGTTACCCAAAGATATACTATGGTCAGAGGTATGCTTTATAGGAGAGGTCTTACTGGTGTTCTTCTTATATGCCTCAATGATGATGAAGCATGGAAGGTCGTGGAAGAGGCGCACTTAGAAGTCTGTCGTGGTCATGTCAATAGCCAGATGTTAGCAAAGAAATCCTTAGGCTAGGGTTCTATTGGCCCACTCTAGAAGAGGATTGCTCTATCTATGTCCAATGGTGTGTTAAGTGCCAACTGCACCCTGACAAAATTTATTCTCCTGCTTCTTCACTCTATCCTGTGTCCTCCCTATGGCTTTTCTCCATGTGGGCTTTCGACATTATTGGACCCCTTGGCGATTCGAACCTCCTTACCAAACAAAAGTCTTTCATCCTCACGGCGATGGAGTACTTCACCAAATGGGCGAAAGTGGAAGCTTACGTGGAAATTAAAGCAACAACGGTCTACAAATTCATCACGAAGAATATCATTGCCAGGTTCAGCATTCCAAGTTCCATCGTCACCGACAACAAACCATAATTTATCTCTCAAGAGCTTCAAGACCTCTGCAACATGTATAAAATTACATTGCATCATTCATCTCCTTACTATCCACAATGCAATGGTCAGGCAGAGGCAACTAAGAAAATCTTGATTAAGATAATCAAGAAAACATGTGAGACAAATAAGTCTTCGGATTGGCCAGAAAAGCTCATCGAAGCTCTATGGGCCTACCGTACTTCCATTCGTACACCCACTCAGCAAATTTCATTCACCCTTACTTATGGGATAGACGCAGTAGTCCCCTATGAGATTCTTATATCTTCTCTCAGAGTACAGTTGGACAAGGAGATTTCTATTAATGAGCGTCACGAATCCCTTCTTGCCCTATTAGAACTCTTAGATGAGAGGCGTCTGGCCGCCGCTGAACATGCACGTACTTATCAAAATAGTCTCTCACATTTTTATCAAAGGAAAGTGATTGAGAGAAAATTTAAGATTGGTGACATGGTAATTAAAAGAATTTTAGTAAAACCTGGCGGACCTCGTTCTAAACTCCAACCAAACTAAGAAGGGCCTTATGTAATATGCGAAGTTTACCCTGGTAATGCTTATAAACTGGTTAATGCTGAAGGGGAAGAACTGACTCACCCTTGGAACAGACTGTACCTTACAAAATACTACCCCTAAGACAAAAATTGTAGGTTGGCATGGTACGCGGGCCAAAGAAACTTAAAAAATCAAAATCTCTAATTCATTCTTCATTCTTGATAATTTAACCCTGGGTTAACCCCGACACACACAACACGCTTAGCTCTTAAGCTCAAACGGTGTAAAATCCGAAGAAAGTCAGAGCCAAACCAAGAGTGTAAGGCATTACCCGTTCTCTTCTCTTCAGTTCACGAGGGGGAGTGAGGCTTTGTGTCAGACCATCAAACCTACTTGCCGCCCTAGTAGGTGGAAGTCATGGCCAAAAGGGGAATAATGTGTCAAAGCCCAAGTAAAGTCCACTAATAAAAAAAATAAAAAATAAAAAAAATGCATATCAAGAGGGCAAAGTCCCCGCAGGGAAAACCCTGGCCGTAAGAATGCATCCACAAGGGCAAAGGCAAGAAAGAAATTTCCCTAATCTAAAGACCGAACCCCAACAGGCAATAGGGTAGGAGAGGGAAGTCCCTTGGTCTTTTGAACCCCCTCGTGAACTTCCCCTACCATCCGCTTCCTTTCTCCCTTAGTGGTATGCCATAAACTTGAGGGACGACGAAGACAGACTTAGGAGGATGTGTCGCGTGAGATTTCGAGTGAAAGCACAATTTTGGGCACGTCTACCCCTTGTTAAATTATTTAAGAATGATCAACGAATTTAAGATGGTAAATGAGTAAGATTTTTCGGCCTATGTACCATGCTAACCTCAAACAAAAAAAATAAACAAAAAAAATAAAAGCAAAAAAAAATAATAAAAAAAATTAAAAATCATTTGCTTACTCGCATTACGTGTGATCATATGTTTAATTCCTGTTTGCATTCATCTTCTTGAATGATTGCATCACTCAAGTCTTTTCTTTATTTCGCCTTAGTTGATTATAGGCTTGGCCCCTTGACCCCTTATCAAGGTCAGAAGGACATCTCCTTGCTTATTGAGCAAGGGGCCAAGTCGGACAGACAAACTAACATGTTTTGAAGACTTGTTACATAGGGACAGGAAGAACAAGCACATAAGAGTACAAGAGAGACAATCATGTAATATAAAAATATTTTTCATTTCATTATTGTAACCATGTACATGTACAAAAGATCAAGGAGGATGAGTACAAAAGATCTCTCTAGCTCTCATCACCACCCTCCTCTCTCCTCTCTCGGCTCTCTGTCTCGCTCCTCTCTCTATCTCTATCTTTAAGGGGAACCCTTGGGGGCCTCATCGACCCCTGAGTAGCAATAGGTCTCTCACTGCGGGACCTCACCTCCACCTCATTCCTCCAGTACTTGGAGGAGCTGGCTAGGTAACCGGTGTTGGAGCAGGCACTGGGATGCCCCTCACGCTGAGCTCGTTTGCGCCCTCTCCAGTAGCGCTCCTCAGCACCCCTCAAGTGCTCCTCAAGGATGCCTAGCCAGGTCCTCAACTCTAGTAGCTCACGCTCTCGCTCCAGTCACTCCTCCATCTCCCTCGCTTGCTCCCTCCTCTCTACCTCGATCTCCCTTGCTCACTCCCTCCTCTCTACCTCGAACAAGGTCCGCAGCTCCACCACGCCACGAGGAAGCTCCTTTGCATCCCCGAGCCTCCACGCCTCCTCTAGCTCGGTGACTCACTCGTCACGAATCGCTAACTCAGTGCCCGCCAGGGCAGCCCGGGTAAGCGCTGCCTATAGCTCCTCGGCCTATGGAATTCACCATCCTTATAACATAAGTACCAAAGGAAAGATAAATATTTTTATGAGGAAATAAATGCATGCATGAATATTATTTTTGTGAACTAACCTGTGTAGCTACGTCCCTCTCCGCCGCCTCGGCACGCGTGACTGTTGCAACAAAACGCTCCTCTAACGAAGCTATCTCGGCTACTGGGTCCCTCGAGCTAGAAGAAGCACCCCCTGCTACTTTTGTTGTCGCTCCCTGCTGGGCACACTATATTAATTGAGGCTGTCAGTGGTTGAACATCAAATATTCAGGAATAATCAACATTATATATATCATGCATACTCACCAGGGTCTCTAAAGTCGCCTGTGTGGCCGCAAGCTGGGCCTCGGTATCATGTAGATGAGCCTGTAGGTCTACCACTATAGCATCATGCGCATCCTGCATTCATAGCATTTAAGTAAGCATCTATATAGGAATAAAAAAAAAAAAGAACATATTCATAAGCATACATACCCCCACTGGCCTCATCTGAGGTCGGCCTACGTAAGTCTCCCAATAGCGCTGCAAGTAGGCCGAGCTATACTGCGCATCTGAGACGACTAGAGTGCCTCTTCTCCGCTAGTCTGCGTACTGCTCGATGAAGCGCAGCCTCCAGTCGGTTGAGGTAGTCCATCCTCGGGACTTCTGCCCGATGCCACGTGGCTCTGCTACTTCCACCCACTCCTGGTGTTAGCCCAGCGTCCTCATCACCAGGCTAAACCTCAGTGGATCGATCTCGTTTAGGCAGTGAAGCCAGATCTCACGCCCGAACAGAGGTTAGCCAGCTACCACCCAGGGCTGGCCATCGTCTGGAATCCTCAGGTAGGGTCTCCACACCACCTGCATGCATACATCATTATAGGGTCATATCATCATTAAGCATAAGCATAAAATAGGAACATGTATAATAATCATATACATACCATGGCAGCGGGGTAGTCATGGAACTCGCACCTTAGCACCCTCAACTCGTACGCTTGAGGCGCTCCAGACACCACTGGGAACCAGCGGCGCGCCAGTGGGTAGGCATCATGATGCCAAGGATCGAGTCTATCCATCGGCATGTACAAATGACTCCACACCTGCATTCATAAACATAAGCATTAGCATTAGTATTAACATCATAAACATAAGCATAAAGCATAAACATAAGCATAATGGAAATTTGCATACTTGAAGAAATGGTGAGAAGCCGCTGACAGTCGTCTCGCGACCTGTCCCGGTAGATAGGTCGGCTATCAAATCAGGGTAGCTCCCCAAGCGTACTGGCCTACCCGATCCAAGTTGATGGGGACATCGACGCTTGGCCGCCCACATTTTATTTTTATTTATGTCCTTTTCGTTTGCATTTATATCCTTGGGAAAGTATGTACGCAAATGTAAGGCTTTATAAGCCAATGGGTCATTCCCTTGGATTGTGTGGGTTTTTGTGCAATTGTGTAGTAGGTCCAGCTAGGGGGCCCCCAGCCCTTTCCCATTGGTCCATGTAACCCATGTGGGACTGGTCAAACTTCCTAGGTGACATCTAGAAGGTTGGACTAGTCAATTGACCACATGGGAGACAAAAGGATGAAAATGTCAAAGGTAGGTTACCTACCTTACCAACCCCACTCCCATGGTCAAGGGGGTGCCCCCTTCCACTAGAAGTAATTAGAATTTTTTATTTTTTTTGAAACACTTATTTTGTTCTAAACCCTAGATCTAGGGGCATTAGAGGTCTTTTTCCATTTCATATATATACTTGTATTTTCCCATTTGGAACAATTAATGAAGAAGAAAATCCATTTGGAGCATTAGTGATTTGCGCCCCCCCCCCTCTTCCTTCCTCTGGTTTCATCTTCCCCAACCCCATTTCTAGAGTGGTATCTCTTCTATCTCCTCCCCCCTACCTCTGATCCTCATTTCCGGTGCTGCCACCGCCGTTCGTGCCGCCATCGAGCCGCCGCGAAGTCGATTCTGGAGTGTTGTCCAAGGTGCTGTCCTGCTGAACATAGGTGTGCTATGAGAATTTCTGCTCTCCACCTCGACGTCCTCTTGAGCTGAAATTTTCAGAGTGTGTTTTTACCTTGAATCCCCTTCTTCACATAATTTTTCACGTCCAAATTCTTTCTTTTGCTATTTTCCCATTTTCGGTCTTCAAGTCATCCCAGATCTGCCAGGTTTCTGTCTACAGTGACAGTAACCCTGAGTTTTCCATCTCCTGACCACTTTTTGATTTTCCCCAGAGCTTCCAAATTTACTGGAAGTTCTGTCCACATTTCCCTATCACCAAGAATTTTCTTGATGTTTTTCCAGCCCTCTACATATTTTCTAAAATTCTCCCAAGTTCCTAAATCCGTTCTATCTACCTCAGTCCAGATCCGACCCTTCGCCAATATAAACTCTCTAGAAAATCCAAACTTCTATAGTTTCTAGATTTAAAAATATCCCTGGTTTCCTCTCTTGAACCTCTACAACGTTGCTGAAGAACCCAACTTCAGATTCGGAGGTCTACCTACTGGTCAACTCCAACTCTCAGGAAAATCAATTTTTGCCTGAGTAGATCTGAAATGGGGAACAGCAGCCTTCAAAATTCGTCCACCAGAAATACAGAGCTGGTGATTTTTCTGTGATCCCATAGGGTCAAATCCCTTCGAAGCAACTTTCCAACAGCGTCAGTTTCGTCGCATTCCGACATCGGTGCTGCGCCGAGTCGCGCGCCAGAAAATAGTAAGTGAAGGTTCGTGGCCGGTTATTCCGGCAGGTGACGATCGGAGCCGCCCGGCTTCCGACCGACGTTCCAGCACGCCGCCACCCTAGGGGAGTACTCTTCCAGGCGTCCCCACTACAGCGGTGCCGCCCGGTCCTACACGGCCCCTCCGACCAGTACGTGGGCCCCACGGTAGCGAGTACGTGTGCTGCCGAAACGTCGCAAGAAGCTGCCCGTCAATCCGGAATCGGTCCTCCCGGGCCCGCTTGTGTAGCCCTTTACCTCCCTACGTGGAGTGGGCAGTAGTTCTTTGCTGTAACCTTTGTGTATTAATTGTCCCGGGAGTACGAGTTCGGCCGGGTCCGTCTTCCCCACACCGAGAGCGTGGAGGTATCGTGTTCGCTCCTATACTTGGCATTTGCTTTATTCATATATACTTGTTTATGCCGCTGCTAGATATCATGCTAGGATCATAGCTCGCTATATTTTGTGATATCACCGCTGCTGCGAGAGAGAGCGTGACCATCCCGTGACCTGATCCGGGCACAAGAGAGAACCGACCACCCTATCTCACTGCCGGTTTCTCAACCGCGCATGTCCGATGCTTCCCTCGAAAAGGGACAATCACGAGCTTGTTCAGAGTCTGAGGATCGCATATCCATTTGGAGTCGAGTCCGTGGTCCGTCCCGCATCAATTTGGTATCAGAGCGAGTTTGAGTCTATGGTGTCTAAAATCAAAAACAAAAAAAAGAGCGTCATTTACGTCTAGTCATTAGTCATTGTCTAAGTCGTGTTTAGGGTCATCATTGTTTTAAAATAAAAAAAAAGTGTCTTTTTGGGTCTCATTTACATCCCTTTACTCGGTATATCAAAAGGTGTTGTCCGAACGTTAAGCTACGCCTATCGGGAAGGCCGCACACTTGCGCGAGTGATCTTCGGATCGATTAACTCTGCCACGTGCCGAGTTTTGGTTAAGTCTAGGTGCATCATCTTGTAGTGTGCATTTGCATTAGTCGGTGTCTCCTAGTCCGTGTGTTTGCATGCCCACTCGTCGAGGCACTCAATACTCACCCCCACTACCACCTATGGGAGAATCCCGAGTCTATAGTTCCGATGAAGTGGCCACAATGTTCCGAACTCTTATGGGAAAAATGGATGGGTTGAGTGATCGCATGGATGTGTTAAGTACTCGAGTGGATAGGATGGAAGGGTTGAGTACTCAGGTGAATGGCCTAGGCACCCGCCTAGAGGAACAGATGAAGGAATTAGAGGATAGGGCCAACGGGTCAGACCAGTCCGTTCAGGGATTGGTCGGGAGAGTTACCGCATTAGAGGGAGCCCCAGTCGAGGCACACCTGATTGCCCCAGTCCAGGCACCCGTCCCACCGACACAAGGTCACCTAGAGCCGGTTCATCAAGAATCTGTAGTGGAGCCATCACCCTTCATCCCCAACAATAACCTCCCAAACATCAAGAACAAGAACCTCCTTAAATGTATATCTGCCCTCTCTCGCTGTCTAGGGTCCTGGCAATAGACCGCTCGGGCTCTCTCAGCCATCCTATCTAGAAACTCCCCTAGTGAGTCACCCAGTCTCTGGCGGGCCTCTGCCAAACCCAAAACCCCCATGAGCTCAGCTTGGTAAATCATTCAGCAATCTGAAGGGCCAGCTACAGTCGTGTCCATGTCTAGGAGCCGTCGAGCCAGGTCTCTATAATGAGGGTAGGTCACCCCACTCACTGCCTCCCCATCTACCCACAAGCCCTACTCTCCCTATCCCATCTCTCTCTCAGGACCTGGATCAGGATCAGGTCTGGCCTGACTAGCTCAATGCTCAGGAAGGGCCCGAACCCCATTGCGTCTACCCTGGCCCTTTGGAAGTCTGGTAACCCCCTATAAGCTGCCAGTACTTGGAACCATGAAATCCTGGTCCTCATAACCCCTGTAAACAAAGACATCAAAAGAAGAAGAAACATATTAGTAACCAGAGAGAATTGTTAAGCTAAACACACAAAAAAAGAAAAAGAAAAGGGCTTTCTGTTTGAATTAGCGACGACAAAGTGGATGCCAATTAATTGGCATCAATTGGGTCGGATGCTAATTCCCTATAACAAATGAATAATTCTGGGCTTCCTTAAAAAAAACAACTGTATCGGCCGCACCCGACGCCAATTCTTTTAATCAATTGATTTTTGTCCAAAAAATAAAACAAAACAAAAAAAACCTGCGTCAACTGCCATCGATGCCAATTCTTTTAATCATCTTATTATTTTTCAAAAAAAAAATAGACAAAAAAACTTGCATCGGTTGCCCCTGACGCCATTTATTTTTAATCGTTTACTTTTTAAACAAACAAAAAAATCCGCGTTGGCTACCATTGATGCCAATTATTTTAATCATCTTGTTATTTTTTGAAAAAATAAAAAAAACTTGCATCGTCTACACTTGACGGTAATTCTTTTTAATCATTTAATTTTTCAAAAAAAAAGATATATGCATCGATTGCAGTCGACGCCAATTCCCTCCGTGGCCATTTAAATAAAAAAATAGGAATTAACATCGACTGCACTCGACGTTAATTCCCACAGAACCCTTTCTTCTCCCTACCGTTCCAAGAACAGAAACGAAAAATAAAAAAATGATGTTAAAATAAAAAAATTTGTAGAGGACCAAAATTGACTACGTACCTTGCTTGGTACGGGGGCCATGTTTCCCCCACCTAGAGGCCGGTGGGGAGCCCTTCTTCTTCTTCATCTTCTTCTTCCTCATCACCTCCGTCCTCCTCTTCTTCTTCTTCACCTTCTTCTTCATCTCCTTCTGAAGAGCCATCGTCCACGGGATCCACCGGTGCTCCTACCACAGCTAGAGGAGCTTCCTCCTCCTCGCCGTGCCGGTTGTCCTCCTCTTCAACAAGGACCAACGCCGGTGCCATCACGCGCCGCCACTTCCCGACGCCGGTACTGCTGGTAGAAGCCATAGGTGAAAGGGGGTGAGAGAGATGAGAGGAGGAGAAGAGAGGGGTGGTCGCCAGTCTAGTCGCCGGAGGAGTTGCAGAGGTTGCACGAAATAGAAAGAAAGTGGGAGAGAGAGAAGGAGAAGGGGTTTAAGAGATGTTAAGGCAGTTTGAATTCAAAGGAAATTCACGTCAAGGAGATTGACGCATATTTAAGAATACACGACCACGTAGAAAGACGCAAATTCAAGAATTCGTGTCAATGAGGCAGACGTCAATTTTGGAATTAATTCTTTTATTGGAAAATGATAATTAAACTGGCATCTTTGTAGCTGACGCAGATTAAAGAAGTCGCGCCTTCTGGGTTGGATGCGAATTTTTACAGAATTCTTTCATGGAACTTTGAAGAAATCATTGTATTAAAAATACTAAAATGGCTCAATAGAGGAATAATTGTTTCATTCATTAGAAGATAATCAATTACATCAATTTTGGAGCCACTTTGGGTACCAAATTTCTAAGTGCTATTACATAAGTTTTCCATTGATCTCGATCTTCTTTAATCCACTCTGTAGGCCGTCGGAAGTTGCTGATCCGCCATAAAGCTTTGATGGTCTTGATCTCTTCTTCATCGCCATTTGTGTCCCAATTCCCTCTCCTTGATTGGTGGAAGGTGAGATGCTTCTTCAAATGTATGGCGAGGGAGGCCGAGTTCAGAGAGGCATCGGTGCGCATTGTAGAGGATGAACTCAATCGCCCCGATCAGCCGGAGCTCCACCCCGGAAGAAAACCTAGTACGAAGGTCTTGAGATAGGAGAGCCCCCGGTGCGCAAGTGAACATATTTTGGGCCATTGATTTGAGGTGTTCGCGCCACTCCACTCGCTTCTTGAGCTTTGCTACACGGTTAGTTACCTTCTCTCTTAGCCCCACTGTGCTAGTCATGTAGTGGAGAGGGCTTTTGTGGAATATCCTTGAGGCGCTTTGGGCCACCTCGCACGAATCAAATTTGAAGTGGAGGTCCACCCAACTAGAGAAGAGAAGCATCAACCCATAGAGAGGTTTCCCCATACTAACCGAGGTGAGCCCATTATAGAGGTAGGCTAGAACTGCCGGGCCAATTCTCTTACCTTCCCATATTCTGTATATCACGCTCAATTGTTCTTTTTCAAGAAAATCATCCACCGAAGGGAAGAGGAGCACTCCCGCTATGCATACCACAAACACCTTCATAAGCTTCTCCATGTCTTCCCTCTTTGGCTTGCTCCAACGCTTTGATTGTCCATGCCGCAAGCTTCCTCAAATTAATTCCCTTAGAGGCACATATTTGGTCGATCATCTTTTGGCTCACTATGAGGCTCGCCAATACTTCTTGAGAACTCATTCTTTTCGGCATTTTCGCCATGCCATCTTCCTCACCTTGCTTCAACCTTCTTAATCCTAAAATAATTTTCACTTCTTCTAGGAGAATAGTAGCCTCAAAGGTAGAGAAAAGAAAGGTATGAGTTTGAGGATGTCACATCTCTATGAGAGCACCCATGGCAGCCCAATCTAGGTAGATTTTATGATAATGTTTTGCATGGGTTACTAGGCCAAGGAGATGCCACTTAGAGAGGATGGACCTCATATCAAGGGTGACTTTGAAGGTGAGAAGGGTAAGCCAAGGTCGTTTAGAAAACCTCCTAGGACCCGGAATGAGTGGATAATCCTACAAATAAAGAAAAAGAAGAAAAGAAGAACAAAATAAAGTGAGAATTTTCTGAAAATTGAGTTTAAAAGGGAAAGTAAGAAAAAAGAAAAACTTAATACTCACAACCTTGGCCTCAATCCTCCTACTCACATGACCCTCAATCTCAGTTATTCTTTGAAATCCAAACTTATTCCTCTTCATAGGGCGCTGAATTAGACTCTCCATCTTAAGTCTTGATGAATGCCTTTTGTTCTTCCTTGTTTATAATATCTCTCTTCCACTTTGGAGCCTTGAAATCAATTGCTTGATACAAGGAGGGGTCAAGGAGGTGCTATTTATAGAGGGGACTCCCCGACTCGCTAGGAGAGTTCGAATTTGAGCAGGACTTAGGCATTAGAAAACATGTTCCGAGCAGGAATCGGAATGCTGTCATTGGAGTAAACTCGCGTCCTGAGCAGTAGACGTGAATTCCGTTAATTAGCGTCCACATGGAAGACACGAATTTTTTAAATATGCACCTCTGTACAAAGACGCAGATTCTTGAAATTTCGTTGTGTTTTAATTTTCTATATAAATTGCAATATTTTGGCTGAATTTGTTGAAAAATTCTGGACTAACATCTTTGGGCGCAGGAAAATTGAGCTTTATGCAGGTTACGAAGGCGCTCCGATACTCCTCCACGGTGTCATCTCTTCCCCATCTCCTCATGTATGTATTTTTATTTTATATATATATATATATATATATATTTTAGATAAAAGAGACCACAGGGTCAGCCGCCGGTCGAGTGCACCCTCCCCCATAGGGGAAGAATGTTCTCACTCCCCCAGGCGATCCACCTATGGCCAGAGGATTTTATTAATAAAATAAGGAATACACAATCTACGGGGCATACCCCTGAATTAGAAGGTTAAAAGAGTAGTCATACAAAGTGCCTCCTACACTAATGAGGGTATCTAATAGTAGGCATTCCAGCTTTATCTAGCATGAGAGCAGCCCTGGCCATTTGTGGAAGGTCCTTGGGTTGAAAATAGACAGCATTTTCACTCTGTCCACAAGCATACGACACCAAGGAGTCAGCTACCTAGTTACCTTCCCTGTAGGTATACTGCATCGGGCAATTGATGACGGAGATCAACCTCATAATCTCCCTCCACCACGGTAGAGCTACCCAACTAGAAGCTACACTTTTGCGAATGGCTTCAACCATAACAACACAGTCGAAAAACACTGCCGACAGGATGAGCCCATCTCGCACAGCCAACGACAATCCATCATGCAGCGCCCTTGCTTCAGCGAGAATACTATTGCCGACTCCACAATGAAACGCAAAGTCGAGCATCAAATTCCCAAGTGAATCACGGATGCATCCCCCTCCCCCACATAGACTTGGATTGCCCTTAGATGCTCCATCCACATGCATCATGAAGTTGTTCTTCGCAAGGCTACGAGTGACCATGATAGGCATTTTGATCTTCACATGAGGCTTGAGGTTATAAGTCTCCAGACAGGCAGCTTGTTCGTGGGACATGGGTAAATGAAAAGTCATTTTATCCAGGGCATAAGCAATGGAGGACAAGATGGTTCTTTTGATGCAAGCAATGCTTTTCTACTGACTCTCAAACCTCTTAGAACATCTCGATTTCCAAAATTCCCATAACATTAAAATGATGGCATAAAACCCAATAAAGCTAAAAGCTGAATTCATATTGGTATTGCGAAGAATACTCGAGCAACGAATTATGATTTGATTACTCAGAATCACCTTATTGCTGATTAACGGATATACCCACTTCCATAATTTCGAAGCCACCTCTCCTTTGATGAAAAGATGATTCAGATCCTCCTACTGTTGACACCCGTTTTCAGCTCGCAAGTTGAGTTATTTCTCTTAGTCTCCTTTATAATGCTCTGAATTAACCATTATTTTGGAACCTTCTTTGAGCATATTTCGAGCCCATTTCTTGACCTTTTTTCAAACCCATTGAGCTTTGGAGGCCTTTAGCTTTAATTCCCCACCTTTCGGGACCGATTCGGGCAGTCTGGGCCGCCGAACGGGCGCCCGAAACTTTCCTGCGCAGGCTCCTGAACGCGGTCGCCTAGCCGACTACGTTCATGAGAACGCGGCCTCCTAGGAGACTGCGTCCTCAAATGAACAATGTTTTTATTATTTTATTATTTATTTTTATTTCCATGATAGTGATCTCTTGGGAGATCACCTTCATGAAGGCGGTCGCCTAGGAGATCGCATTTTCGCCATTTTATTTATTTTTATTTTTATTTTATTTATTTTAATATATAGTGGTGGACCTTCTGAGACCGCCACTATATAGTAGCTATCCCAGGAAGACTATTTCTTTAATTTTTGTGTCAGAATTGTCCCAGCTCGCTCCCAGTCGCCTGGCAGTCACCCCTATGACCGTTTTTATCCAAATGGCGGTCATCCCATGACCGTTTCTTCAAGTTGCGGACATGCGATAGACCGTTTCTTCGGAACAGAGTCCAGAACCTCTTGAACTCCAATTTCTTCACCGCAAGACTCTTTGGACTCCTTGTTTGAGTCATTCTCTCCGAGATAAACCCTCCAGATCAATTTCTAACTCTTCAAGGCTCTTATCCCCACTATTATCTCCACATTTTATCAATCTAGGACTCCTATTTCAAAGCATTATCCTCAATTCGGGCTAGGGTTTGTGCAACTCCTATAAATATAACCCAGTTCGCAGGGCACGAAGGGGGGTTCTTCTTGGTTCGGGGTGAAGCCATGCTGCATCTTCGACTCGTTTCTTCGACCCCAACCTGAAGAGGGAAGTATTATCTTCAATTTTCAATGCTCAGGGCTCATTTTCCCCCTCTCTCCTCTTAGTTATTCACTCCCCCTTTTCCAAAATCATCATAGTTTGCTATTTTTCTGCTACATCTGCACTTTTCCTCATATTGCATAGCATATTCCCGTAGTTGTGCTGCGTGATTTTGCCTCTTATTTGTTTCATTCTCATCACAACACACACACCTATCTTTTCCACCCTTCCACAGGGGTTAAAAACCTCCCCTCGATGCGTTCTCCCCCTTTCTTTGTACCTACTTTATCACTTCGGGATTGATGCTACAATTTGGTTTTCTAATGGGTTTTTCCTCTTGTGTTTGTCTTCGTTTTACAGGAGAAGTATGATTGAACGTGAGACCCTCTTCTTCTAGCCGGCTGGAAGGTGAGGAGGTTCATCCCACATCGTTCCCCACACTCTTCTTCTTAAGCACGGTCAAGTCTCCATCCCTTTTCCAAGGTACACGGCGCCGTTGCGTCCTTTTCTCCATCCCTTCGGCATTGTCATCCCTTGGTGGCGATCACGGTCAGTTCTTCTATCTCTTATCGCCCATTCGTTCATACTTTCATGTCTATATGCATATTTGTTTAGTTTGGGGGCAGGATAGATAAAACATCTACAACTTTTATTTATTGGCGATCACATTGGGACGCCTAGTGCCCATCACGTTATTCATGCTTTCCTGTGAGTTGGGTGTGTGTATGTGCATGTTTAGATAGTATTTTCTCCATTTTTATGCTGTTCTGGGTGTTTTCGGGTCTGTAAGGTGGTTGTGGTCCTCTCTGAGGCCGCCACATACTGTTAGCGGCCATCACTAGGCCGCCCCACCTCTCTGCTATAGTTGCGGTCTTCTAGTAGACCGCTACTTGATAGAAACGGTCATCCAAAAGACCTCTACTTGCTCTCTGGTAGGTCTGTGCACAGGCTCACGGGGCCTTATTCTTTGCCGATTTATTTCATCTCCCGAGATCGGATTGCTCTGTTTTTGGTCCCATCCTGTAGCCCTTTATATTATCTTCATTTCAATATATCATTTGCACCGATTAGGCCATGTTTTGATAATTAAATTGTGTCTTCATTTTTGAATTTTCTACATAAAGTCTACAGGCAGACTTGGGACAGACTTACAGGTACATTTTTTGGTAACGATTTAATTACCTTCCTGAGGTCGGATTGTGTGTTTCTTGCTCCTATCTTGTTCCCCTTTGTATTATCTTCATTTCCAAATGTCATTTGCATCCATTGTGTCATGTTTGCATAATTAAATCTGATGGGAATCAACACCGAGCATTAACATTTTATTTTTACATTTGTATCCTTTTATTTGCATTTATATCCTTGGATAATTGGGTTTGCAATTGTAAGGCATTATAAGCCAATTTGTTAGTCTTTAGAAATCTTTGGGTTTCTTTGCAAAGGGCCATGTTGGCCCGGCGAGACCCCCACCTTATTTCCCATTGGTCCACCTAGGCTCTAGGGCCCATGTGGGGCTGGTTCAAAGTCCAAGGTGGGCTTAGACCAAGACTTGTCAAAATTGGACTAAGAGGAAAAATGGCATTTTTCTTCTTGCCCACTTGGAGAGGGCGTCCCCCCTTTTTGTTGTATTTTTTTATCTTGGTCATTTGACCACATGGGGAATTAATTATCCTATCCCTTGTTTACCCCTCCCTAACCCTAGATCTAAGGATAGTTTAGCTCTTTTATACATTTCTATATAAGCCTTGTATTTCCACATTTCATAGAATAAATAAAGAAAAATCAATTTTTTTTTGGTGAAGAAGCCAAGGGCGCAGCCCCTCTCTCTGCTCTCTCCCCCCTTGGAGCTGTGAAAGCTCAGATCTTTAGAGGTGTAAAGCCTTCCTATCAACCCCTCTCTGAGTGAGAAGCTCAGCACCGCCGCCGCCATCGAGTCACCATCGCACCACCACCGACGCCTCGTCGGAGTTCTGTCCATCTCTGGACAGCAAGCTGAGGCCGAAATTCTATCTCCCAGTCCGTAGATCTGTTCGATCCCAAATTTTGAGGGTTTGTTCTTCCTATCATCCCCTATCTCCAGTTTAAATTTCGTGTCATTCCTCCTTCGTTTACTATTTTTCCTAGTAATTTAGTTTTCCCCCCAGCCATCTGCCAGTTTGCAGATCTGCGATACAGTGTCTTGTTGTATTTTTCCCGCCCTCTTAGCCATCTCCGAAAATTCCCAAAAATAACATACGTGTTCCTCACGTCCCCCTCTTCCACCCATAATTTTCCCAGAGTCTAGATCCATCATTTTTTTTAACAAAAGGGATACAGGATCCAGCAGCTGGTCAAGTGCACCAATCCTCAAGGAGGACAGATGGAATCATACCCCCAGGCGAAACCTGTGCCCTAAAATTTTTATTAATATTGAAGAAATTTACAAGAGCAGTGGGGCATACCCCTGAGAAATAGAAACAAAAGAAAACAAAGAGATCTAAGAGGATCTTTAAGATCCTAGAAAAAACAATAAATCTAGAAGACTAAAATCTGAAGGAAGGACAACCAAGTATATCCAAGACAATCGCCCACTGGTGCTAGGTGGCAAGTCTTTTTGGGACTCAAATATGATGTTTTGACGCAATCTACAAGCATACGAAGCCAAAGAATCAGCCACTTGATTCCCTTTTCTAAAGACATGGGTGATGCTGTGAGGGTTGTTGTTGAACAAAGGCATGGTCTTACGCCACTAGTAAAGGATCTGCCAAGAGGGGCAAGTGCTCTTATGAATAGCCTGAACGAGGACAGCTGAGTCAGAATAAGTGGCCGTGATCGGGTAACCTCTATACGCTGCCTGAAGGAGACCATCAAGTAACGCCCTGGTTTCGGCAATTAAGCTATTTCCAATGCCATAATAATGAGCAAAACCAAACATAAACTTTCCTTCCCTATTGCGAACACACCCACCGCCTCCACAGTGGCCCAGATTACCTTTAGATGCACCATCTACATGAAGAGTAAACCCTGTCTGGGCCAGGGATCTACACACCAGCTTCAGAAATTTCTGCTTGATCCTTGGTTATAGATTAAATCTGCAGTGAATGTCCTCTTCCTCTCGAGTTAGCGACTTGTGGAATGTCATCTTATTCAAAGCAGACTGTATCAGACCGCAAATGTGATGCTGGACATGCGCCAATCTCCAAGGTTTGCCTTCAAAGCGAGCAGAGCAGCGACATTTCCATACCTCCCACACCCCCAATATCACAGCATAAAGCCCAACAAACTGAAAGGCTGAGCTAACATTTGTTGCAGCAATAATATTCCAGCATCTGGTAGTGACATGTTCAGAGAGACTAATGCTATTATTCAGAAGAGGTCGAAGCCAGTTCCACATTTGTTTGGCTATATCACTGTAGATAAAGATATGATCCAAGGATTCCTTGGAAGATGAATAGTAGCAAACACATTTAGATGCCAAAGGGATTCCGCAGTCCGCAATGCGGTTGTCAACTGATACAACACGATATAACAAGCGCCAGGTGAAAAGGGTCGCCCATGGGGAGAAAGCAGAATGCAAGAGTTTGCGAAAATGGGGCCTGCGTATGCTAGTGTGGTGTAGTAGCTGAACAACAGACTTAACAGAAAAAGAGCCAGTAGGATGTGCCTCCCATACACAGATATCCTTAACCTCAGTAAGCTCAGTAAGATCCATCATTTTTATTTAGGTCAAAATTCAGTCTCAAGCAGATCCTGTTCTGTCCTGACTGTCTGTAATCCGAGCCAACAGAAATACATGGGGAACAGTCATTTTCATTTCCAATCCGCCTATTGGATGGACGTGAAATTAATTTATGTTGTATCCCTTTGAGTCCTCTATCCAATGGTGCCGATCTCGCCTCTATCCGTCTTCAGATCTGGCACAACAATTCTTTTCGTCGGGTCACGCAAACCTGTTCTGTGAACAGGCCAGCAGAGGCAGCAGCAAGTTAATTCTTGCAAAATTACTTTGGCGTCGATTCAGCCGCCGCCGATCTCAGGGATCAAAGAGGAGTCTTCCCCCAACGTCCCAGCTAACCGCCGCGGCCAGAAGGTGACCAGAAGTCACCATCACAGCAGTCGAGTTCGCTTGCTGTCCAGCGAACTGAACTGAGTTGCTAAACTGAGTTGGAATAGTACCGAGTTGGACCAACAGTCCGCCTCTGATCCGAGAGCCCTTCCGGCTTGCTACTCGTCAACCCGAGACTGCTACTCCTGGGTCTCACTGTAGCCCTTTACCTCCATGCGTGGAGTGGGCATAGAAATTCATTTCTATAATTAATTACATTTACTGTACCGGGAGTTACGGTCTTGGCCGGGGTCATCTTCCCCACGCCCGGAGCATAGAGGTACACTCGCCACCCTCCTACTTTCGCATTTTGCTTATCTCGTATATTTTCATATGCCGCTGCTAGAGTGATAGGATAACTAGCTCGTCAAATTTCAATCACCCCTGCGAGTGAGAGCGAGACCTGTCCCGTGACCTGATCCGGCCATGAAAGTGAGAGTTGACCACCCTAGCTCATTGCCAGTTTCTCAACCGCGCACATCCGCACGCTTCCCTCGTCAGGGACGAGTCGCGAGTTTGCCTAGAGTCCAAGGTTCACATTCAAATTGGCGTCAAGTCGCGTCCCATCCTACATCAAATTGGTATCAGAGCAAGTCGAGTCTAGGGTAGTTGGTCCAAGGTTTCATATAGCACCATTTTCCCGGTATATTAAAAGGTGCCTTCGGAACGATAGGTTACGCCTATTGGGAAGGTGACACACTTGCGTGAGTGCGATCTTCGGATCAAACCTCCGCCACGTACCGGATACTAGTTGAGTATTGGTTTGTATTCGAGTCTGCATTTTATCCCTTGTCACCATGTAGAGTCTCTAGGTTCTTGCATTAGTTTTGCATATAAAAAAAGAAAAAAAATGAAAAAAAGTCTCTTGCATGCCCACATATTCGCAACCATGGCCAACCCCTACTCCCAAGTCCCAAGGCATTCTTCATTGGTCAAAACGGTGCATACCTTCATGGATAGGATGGACAGGTTTGACCGAGATGTGCGGGAATATTTTTGCCGTGCCGAGGGTAGGTTTAAAGCCATCGAGGATAGGATGGACGCTACCGACCGGACTATCCAAGGCCTGGTCACACGAGTCCCCGCCCTAGAGAAAGCCCCGATCAGACCCGTCCAAGGCAACAAGTCCATGTCTGAGTACATTAGGGACTTCGATGAGTACCGGTTGGGAAGTGGAGTTGGAGAGAAGAGCACCATGACCACATTTCAGTTCCGGAGAGGTTTGCGGCTTTACTAACAGTTTGAATTGCTTTGCCGCGATGTGACCACTCTGGAGCATTCGTATTAGGTTGCTCTAGAGGTTGAGCCTTTCGAGTCAAGGTTTGATGCTGCTCTTCGGCGAGCATCTACCTCTCAACAGAATGCCGAGCCGGTCGGACGGCCACATGAGCCCCCGAGGTAGGACGCTCCTGCCCCGCGACCTCACCCACCATAGCCGGGAAATCCTTCCCCTAGAGCTCCTTTGCCACCTACTTTACCTTCCAATCTTTATCCGGAGCCACCTCATTTGGAGCCACCCGTGTTTCCAATGGGAAAGCTATTCATCGCCAAGCCACTACTTAGTTGGCTCAAGATAGGCTTGATCCCTAGACCACCTTACTACCCACCCGTGGACTCCACACTACTTTTAGTGCCAGTCAACTCATTCCATACCACATTCTGATCTTGTCACCATGTTGATACATTGGATGACCTTATTAAGGGATTAGATTGGCAATGGAAGTTGACGTACATGTTGGCCCCAGGCTATTGTGCCCCTGGTTTTGATGATGACAACCATGAGATTTGGTATTGAGTTCAACATGCATGATGATTTAGATAATCTGTGTTTGAATTTAATTTGCATAATGAAATGGGTTCATTAACATGTATACATATATATTTGGTTATCTTGAATTGCAAGGAACACACAGCATCCACGCAGGGTGCTCAAGGCGTCCACGCCTTAGTCTAATAAGTTAGAAGAATAAGTCACTGACATAGCTCAGTGCGTTAACGCTACGATGGCACAGCGCCAACGCATCAGTTCTTGATAAGAGGAAAGACGGCTCTGGGTCAGTTCAGTGAGTTGACGCAGGGTCTTCATGCGTCAACGCTTCCAACCATTACAGTCTTACATGTAATGCAAATGCGTTAACCTCTTAGTCACACAAGGTTGACGCCCTCTGGGCTTCGTCACATGTCATATTAGTGGACCCAGCTAATGGATAAATTAAATGCCACATCAGCACAAAGGGAACGCACCTGTAGCAACCCTGATAAATTTAAAAAGGAATAAATAAATCAAAATAGATTAAAAGATTTAATAAAATAAACGAAAGAGCTTGGAATAAAAATAATTAAGCCCTGATGAAAATAACGCCTCAGATATAGGCGCTACTTTACAAGAAAACGCCTTCACCTAAGGCGTGTTTTGAGAAAGGACGCCCAAACGTCAAGGCGTCAAATTTCAAACGACCAAAATAAATAAAAAGGGCAAGTTAGCGTAACGTCCTTTGAGTGGACTCGTTTCAACAAGTAACGACGCTTGACAAGGCGTCAATTCAAAATTCGACGCCCTTACTTAGGACGCTAATTTAGTTTGAGTTTCATTCGACCCAGGAGTCTATCCAGGGTAAGTTGATAACTATGAGAAAGAGTTTGAATGTAGTAATAACTCTATCACGGAAGTGTTACTTCCAATCGAACACTAACCTTATTAGGATTTCCAAAATCCTATAAAAACCCGTGAACTTTCGAACCTAATCGCTATTTGGCGATCTGATTCTTCTAAGGTACGTAAAGAACATCATGTTCTTTTTCTTTACTCTGTCTATCGAATTTGTGAAGAATACTGATGATTCTTCATCTACTTCTGGTTACAGGTTGAAAGCTTCTGTCTTCCAAAGAACAAGTAAGTCCTTCCCCTTGCTTTCGGTTACGTATAAGAAGATTTTAATATCTTCTTCTTCGTTTCTTCTGTCTCTACAGGTTGTCTGTAGAAGTGAACCCGGTTGACTGAAGAATTGAGGGTTCTTCATCTGCATCCTCTTACTACCCTTGCTGCTGCTATTAAGATCGAAAACTTCAAAAGACTCTGTTTATAAAACAGAGTATCGTTCTTTCTTCACAGAACCTGCGTCCGTTCAAATCAACTATAAGGTAGGTTTTCTCAAGCACTGTAGCCCAAATCACCATAATAGCTATGTTAAACCATAAATATTAATTCATGCATATAGTTTTCGAGAGTTTGAATGTTTCTATTGTTGGAAAGAAACGCCCTTTCCAAGGGCGCTAATTTTATACGCGACCCAGACTAGGGCGCTATTTAAATAAACGACCCTGACAAGGTCGTCAATTCAAAAGATTTGACGCCCTGTACACAGACGTCAATTTAATTACCTGATAAATACCCATGTTAATTAGTCCAATATTCACTTAAACATTATTCTAAATCAGTGCATGATCATTAATCCTGATATTATCCTGACCATATCTCATTTTCTGGAAATTATAATACTTGAAATCTGAAATTTCTTGAATTCACGACCCTGTATAGGTCGTCTCTCACGTGACTAACGCCCCTGTTCAGGGCGTGAATTGAAAAGTAACGCCCCTGTACAGGGCGTGTTTTTGATAAATTACTGAAAATATATATTCTGCAAAAATAGAAGTAAAGAATGAACGACCATTGCATACGTCGTCAACTTGTAATTAAACGCCCCTTACCAGGGCGCGTTTTTGGTAAAATACTGAAATATTGAAATCTTGCAAAAATGTAAAATAGATAAACGCCCTTACTGAAGGCGTTAATTACTTGAGTAGTGACTTTACTTAAGTCGTTATTTTCCTGTAAAAATGTTTTTACCCTGTTTCTGATAACCGATGGTTTCAGTATATCTATATATATGTATATCGGCACTATATCTCCACTCCGTGAGTATAGTCCCACGTTTCATGATGTTTTATCGATCACCCTTAATTCTCATTGACATACAAGCTCTCCATTGGACATTCCGTTCCTTTGGACTAGCGAGTTAGTCATAGAGACCTCCGTAAGACTCCTCGAAGCCTTGGATTCCCTCAAGGCCGATTGAGCTGGTTGTACCCTAAAAACCCATTGCACTATTGATTGCCATGTCACTCTAAAGAAACATGGTATACCGGCCCTTATGATATGCAAAGAGTATATCATGAGAATTCTTAATGGGATGATGATATCATGCCATTTGTTGATGTTCTTGGGGACCTCAATTCTATAATAAGAATGAGGGTATCTTACCTTTGATATACTGTTCATGTGGACCTCAATTCTATATAAAGAATGTCCATACTTGTCATGGTACCCGAGTTAAGGGAACCTAATTCCACCTAGTTTCATCGTTCATCGTGATTGTACCGTTGTTATCGTCTATCTATGTCCAATGTCGTATTTTTGGACTCCATTCTCTCAAAGTTATCCTACGTGTCTACAAGCTTAAATTGTTGAAATTCCATATTGGCTATATATATATACAAGAGTGGATGTCAAATATACATGATAAATGCCTGCGCATATAGGGCCCGATCTGGTCCTGGGAGGAGCACCCGAAAGTACTTGTGCCCATGGGAGTTGAATGATAAGGTATCTGGCATTATAACGAGTGCATGACTAGCTTGATTGGACATTCCACACAAATCTTGTACTTGACTCGTACTTGACATGACATGAATTGCGTGACCCGAGAAAGGGTAATTACTTGCTTGCTTGATACATGATAGCCAAAGTTCTTGACATGACTTGTTAAAAAGTACTTGCTTGAATACCTTGTTATCTTTTCTTGAAAGCTCATGACTGGTTCATCTTGCTGTCTTATTGATAAATTCTCTCTCTATCTTATCGTTTTATACGAGCATGCATAGCTACAGTACATACATGAAAGATGTAATTATTTAAACCCCTTGCTAGCGCTTGAGATATAATTTCCTACTGAGCATTCGCTCACTCCGTGTGTTCCTTACTTTTCAGGTAATTCCGACGACGAGGGAAGTCAATCGGATGGGAATGGTCAAGAGTGAAAGAGATAGAACTTCTCCAAGTGTCATCTAGTCTTTTTCCTATTTTTGAGTCAACTATGTACTTTTCCTTTTTAATTGAATAGAGTATTGGATTTGTAATAGTCTATCCATTATGAAATAAAGGATTGGGTTATCTTTCTATTTTACGCATCTCTGTTTTGGTGTCGAATACACTACTACTCTGATTGACATGATTGATATAAACTCGTCGCGCACATCCGAGTATCTTCCGCGCTCGGGGCGTGACAGCACCTCTTCTCCTTCACGATTCCAGAAGCATCGGGGAGAGGACAATCATGGGGGGCCAACCAGGAAATCTGATAGGGGCCCACAAGGGAATATTCACATGTATGAGGCGAGAGCCGCGGGAAAACTGAGAGAGGTTGCAGTTGAAGGCAGTAGTGGAAAGGAGTTCTGCAGCCGAAGATCGGGAATCATTATCTTCCTCTTTGGTGCTGCTTGGTCCACGAATAAGAAGAGGAAGAGCTTCAGAATTCCATCATCAAGGATAGAAGGGACATCAAGAGTGCAACATCGCGAGCCCTTCTACATCCCATTGTCAAGGAAGAGGAAGCCTGCTGATTAAGAGCTTCATCCTTCAGATCTTTGAGTTTGAGATCTCTGATTTACATCTGAAACTCATTCAATTTTCTATTTTCCATTTTATGTTTTGCAGTTTATTTTGAACTCTATTACTGCTATTCTCCCTTGTACTAGTGATTGTAGAGGGAGGTATCTTGATCAAGCGGGCTGTGCTTGGATCAAGGGGTTGGGGTTTCGCCCGTAAGCTGTTTGTCAGCGGGTAAGAGGACTGGTTCCTCTTGTAAGCCAAGCTGTAGAGCTCAGCGTTTGTGAGGAATTGTTCCTTTGTTTAGCTAAGCTGTAAGGCTCAGCAGGGATCCTCACTGATTAAGTGCGGGGTGGACGTAGGTCTCCATAGGGAGACCGAACCACCTTAAAAACTTGGTGTTCATATGTGGTTTGCTCTCATCTGCGTGGTTTGTAAGTTGATTAGATGCTTGAGTTGGTCTGACTGCTACATTAACTCACTCTGCATTCTCATTTAGAAATAACATACTCAACGAATTGTGTGATCTTGCACTATCAGTTTTTAAAGGGTCAACCTATTCACCCCCTCCCCCTCTAGATTGACATTCCACTATATCCAACACGTGGTATCAGAGCTTGGCTCTCTTATTGAGGGTTTCACAACCCTGAGAGATTTAGTGGAATGGAGAACAAGGGGCTCATGCCTGAAGGGCATGCAGTGAATAGGCCACCCTTCTTTGATGGCACTAATTACGCTTATTGGAAAAACCGAATGCAGGTATTTCTTAGAGCCCGGGACCATGAGATTTGGAAGGTCATGAGCAAAGGACCATATGAATTATTAGGAGATGAGGAACTGCGGGTCAAGGAGTAGATTTGGAAGTCCAACCTCAATTGGCAAGCAATGAATATCATGCAGTGCTCGCTGCACCCTACAGAGTTCTCACGAGTGTCCTCATGTGCCAATGCTAAAGAAATGTGGGACAGACTTGAAGTCATCTACGAAGGTACATCAGAGGCAAGATAGACAAAAGCTAACATGTTAACATCTGAGTATGAAGCTTTTAGAATGAAACCAGACGAGAATATCTCTGAAATGTATGCAAGACTAACTTTGTTAGTAAATGGTCTTAAAGGTTTAGGAAAAACTTACAGTGATTATGAATTGGTTAGGAAAATTCTTAGATCCCTAACTCCAATTTGGCACACTAAGGCCACGGTTGTTGAGGAATCTAGGAATCTCCCTACCACTACTCCTGATGAGCTCATCAGATCACTGATGGCTTATGAGCTGAACTTCAAAAGAAATGATGAGGATGTGAAAAAGAAGAAGCCTCTTGCATTGAAGGCTGGTCCAAGTAGTAAAGAAAGTTTAGAGGATAGTGAGTTAACTACATCGGAGGATGACTCAAGTGAGATAGCAATGCTCACCAGGAAGTTCAGAAAGTTTCTAAGGAAGGAAGGTAAGGTCCTAAGAAATAGAAGACCACAGGTAAGAAAGAATTCAAAATTTAAGTCTGAGAATTTTAAGAAATCTGATAAAGTTGTTTGTTACAAATGCAGGAAACAAGGTCACATAAAATCTGAATGCCCAGAGAATGTGAAGAAAATTCAACCGAAATGGAAGAACAGGAAACCAAAGGCAATGCTGAGTACTTGGAGCGATGAGGAGAAGGAAGAAGAAGAAGAAGACATCACATCTGAAGATGAAAGTGATGTGAAGCTATGCTTTTTGGCCAAGAGAGACGATCAAGAAGAGGTAACCTCCTCCTTTGAAAACTTCTCTTGTAGTGATTGGGAAGAAGCATTTAATGATCTGCTTGATAAGTATGATTATGTGAAGAGAGAAAATAAATCACTAAAGAAGAAGAAAAATTCGGCTAGTCAAGACACTTCCTTAAGTGAGAAAAACACTTGCTTAGAAACAGAAATCTTCAACTTAAGAAAGTCTCTTGCCAAAAGTGATGAGTCCAAAAAACAACTGAGTGAGATGAAAAGAGAAAATGAATTTTTACAGAAAGTAGTTGATGATTTGAAATTCAGAATGCAGAAACTGGAAAGTGATGTAAAAATTGCTGAAGAAAAATATGAAGTTGTTCAGGGAGTAAATCTAGAACTCCAAGAAAATCTGAAAACATTGCAAGCTGAGAATCAAGACAAGCAAGCCTCCCTCGAAAAAATGACACAAGGCAAAAATAACCTAGAAGCTGTTATGGGAATTAAAAGCAATTTTGGGAAATAAGGGCTAGGATATAACCCCACTAAAAAGAAGGACTTAGGAGTGAGATTAGTCACTTTTGTTTCAGAACAGGGCACATCTGAGCAAATTCCCATGACAACAATGAAGCTCCCAAAGAATACTCAAGAAAAGTTAAAATAGAAAAACAAACAAACAAATGAGGCAAATGAGAAAAAGGGGAAAGGGAAACTGGATTCTACCATGAATACCAATCATTGCACAAGTATTCCAAAATTTAGGAGTAAGACAACAAATCAACCCAAGGCTCCTACAAATTTAAACCAACCTCACGCTCATGGAAATCTCAAGTATAACTAGACTGGTACCAGATAGTGGCGTCGACGCACCAGTCATCCTACGTCAACGCATAGACCTTTCCAGAATGGGTACTACTTCAGAAGCAATGGAATGGGTCAACGCAGTCACTACAGCGCGACAACGCACTCTGTCTACCAGAACCCTAATTACATGAATTTTGGATGGATAGGTCAACGCAACCAGGCTAGGGAGTTAACGCAATCAAGGTCTGCTCCCTCTAGAACTCAAGCCTCATATAGAGCTGCTCATCCTAAATTTCTCAATGCATCCTGGATTCCTAATGTTTATTGGAATGAAAATAGGAGCGAACATTCACGTCCTTTCAACAACAAAACTAATCCAGATAATTCATCGCAAACAAAACATAAATCCAATCAGATGAAACAGAAAAATTCCAAACCTGTGAATTCCACATTCCAAAAACTTCCAAAACAACAAATGTGGATTCCGAAAAACATGCTGTCTTACTTGAAAGAAACATATGGTCTGATGGGACCCAAGTGTGTTTGGGTTCCAAAGTCTCTTGTTTGATGTGATGTGCAGGAATGCCTTATAGCTGTACATAACAGATGTCATCTCGATAGTGGCTGCTCAAGACATATGACGGGTGACAAAGCCAAATTTTGCCTATTGGTTGAAAAGGAAGGAGGGTATGTCACCTTTGGAGGCAACAATAAAGGTAAGATTATTGGAAAAGGTAAAGTTGGCAAAAATCCTTTGAATTCCATTGATGATGTGTTGCTTGTTGAAGGATTAGAGTATAATCTACTTAGTATAGGTCAGCTGTGTGATAGAGGTCACAAGGTTGTGTTTGATTCACATGCATGTACCATCCTTGAAATGAACTCTGAAAATGTTAAGTTCATTGGAAAGGGAGTAAATAATATGTACATGGTAGACTTAGATGATCCTGCACATAATAATCTTTGTCTTGCTGTGAACAAAAGTGAACTAGCTTGGCTATGACATCGTAGGCTAGGACATGCTAGCTATAGTGTCATGCATAAGTTAGCAAAATTCAGCATGGTAAACGGTTTGCCTGATGTCTCATTCAAACATAATGATAAAGTCTGTGATGCATGCGCTCTAGGTAAGCACACTAGGAAGTCTTTTAAATCCAGAATTGAAAACCAATCTTCTAGACCTCTTGAACTTGTTCATATGGACCTGTTTAGACCCACTAGAACAGCAAGTCTAAGTGGTAGTAGATATGGTTTTGTATTGGTAGATGATTTTTCTAGGTTTACCTGGGTATTCTTTCTATCTCATAAAAATGATGCGTTTGAAGAATTTCAGACATTCTTTAAGAGATTCCAACAGGATGGTAAGTTCACCATTTCATCTATCATGTCAGATCATGGAGGAGAGTTTGAGAACTCAAACTTTGATGTCTTTTGCAGGGAGAAAGGCATATTACACAAATTCTCTTCACCAAGAACTCCCGAACAGAATGGAGTGGTGGAAAGAAGAAACAGGACTCTTGTGGAGATGGCAAGAACAATGCTAATCGAAGGACAACTTCCAAGGAAATTCTGGGCCGAGGCGGTAAACACCGTGTGCTACATTATAAATCGTGCAATGGTAAGGCCTCTATCCAAAAAGACTCCCTATGAGTCAATGAAAGGTAAGAAGCCATCAGTTGCCCACTTCAGAGTATTTGGATCAAAATATTTTATTCAAAACAATGACAAATGGGACTTGGATAAATTTGAACCAAAGAGTGAACCAGCCATCTTTCTTGGATACTCTGATCACTCTAGGGCCTATAGAGTTCTAAATGTCAAAACTCAAACTGTAGAAGAATCCCCACATATTGTGTTTGATGAAATGAATGTTAAATCTGAAAATGAACAACCTTGCAGGGACAAGGACGATGGGGAATTTCTTGAAGTGAAGGAAGATCAAGATCTACAAGAAAAAGAATCAAGGCCAGGTGAGAATCTAGCAGAATCAAGTACTCAAGGTAATGCAGCAACTAATGAAGGTAATTCTCTTACCAATGTTAGGGTGTTAAGAGATCATCCATTATCAAGTGTCCTTGGTAGTCTGCATGACCCTCTTAGAACTAGATCTCACTTTAGGATCATTGAAGAAATGGATAATTTGGCACTTGTTTCTCAAACTGAACCCAAAAATTTAGATGAAGCCATGAAAGATGAATTTTGGATAAATGCAATGCATGAAGAATTAAATCAATTCAAAAGAAACAAAGTGTGGCACCTTGTGGCAAGACCCACCGAACATTCAGTGATTGAAACTAAATGGGTTTTCAGAAATAAACAAAATGAGAATGGAATAGTTGTTAGGAATAAATCAAGACTGGTAGCTCAAGGGTATAACCAAGAATTCGGTATCAATTTTGAAGAATCCTTTGCTCCTGTAGCTAGAATAGAGGCCATTAGACTATTGCTTGCATTTGCTTGCTGCCATGGAATAAAATTACAACAGATGGATGTAAAAAGTGCTTTTTAAATGGTTTAATAAAAGAAGAGGTGTATGTTGAACAACCCCCCGGTTTTGAGTGTATAGACTGTCCTAACCATGTTTACAGATTGGACAAAGCTCTTTATGGGCTGAAATAGGCCCCTCGAGCATGGTACGACAGACTCAGTTCATATCTTACTGAAAAGGGACATTCCAGAGGTAAAGTGGACCAAAATTTATTCACCAAGGTAAGAAATAATGATATTCTTTTTGTCCAGATTTATGTTGATGATATAGTTTTTGGATCCACTAAACCAATCATGTGTGAGGAATTTGCAAAAATGATGACTACAGAATTTGAAATGAGTCTAATGGGTGAGTTGCAATTTTTTCTAGGTCTTCAAATCACCCAAAGCAAGGAAGGATGTTTTATCAATCAAGCAAAGTATATTTCTGAACTGCTAAAAAAATATCAAATGGAGAATCTCAAAGTGATCACAACTCCCATGAGCACCAACACAACCCTGGATGCAGATCTGAAAGGTAAATAAGTAGATGCGAAGACTTATCGAGGTATGATCGGATCACTCCTTTATCTTACTACATCTAGGCCAGATGTCCAGTTTTGTGTCTACTTGTGTGCTCGTTTTTAATCTGATCCTAGAGAATCCCACTTGAGTTCTGTTAAGCGTATCTTTCGATGCCTTGCTGGAACTCGAGATTTAGGGATTTGGTATCCTGTATCTTGCTCTTTTGATCTACTATCTTATTCAGATGCAGACTATGCCGGATGTAAACTTGACAGGAAAAGCACAAGTGGATATTGCCAATTTTTGGGAGGGTGTTTAGTTTCTTGGGCATCGAAGAAACAACACTCGGTGGCACTGTCCACTACAGAGGCAGAATATATCGCTGCAGGGAGTTGTGTCACTCAAGTGTTATGGATCAAACACCAACTCTAAGATTATCAAACTAATCTTGGGTGTGTTCCAATCTTGTGCGATAACACCAGTGCTATTAACCTGGCAAAGAATCCCATCTAGCACTCTAGGACCAAACATATAGAAATTAGGCATCACTTCTTACGTGATGAAGTCAATAAAGGGAGCTTTAAATTAATGTTTGTGGATTCACAACACCAACTAGCTGATATTTTTACTAAGCCTTTGTGTAATGATAGATTTACTTATCTTATAAGAGAGCTTGGATTGTGTAATCCTTAAAATGTTGCCTAATGTGATTGCTCAGCTCATTTCATGAATTCTAATTGCTTGATGTTGCATAATAATAATCTGGTTGCATGCCTTGTTTGATTAGAATCTGCTTGGTTCTTAAATAAGTCACCAATTTAGGGGGAGCTTAGTCATTCATAATGTCCTCTGCATTGAATCCCATATGATAACTAAAAGGCATACCATGTTGAAAAATGCAATTTCATTAGAACATTTTTTTTGTCATGCATGATCCAAGGGAGTAAGGGGGAGTTTGAATCACACTTAAATTGCTGAGGAAAGCTTACTGGCACTTTGAAATGGTTGGCTAGTGAATTCTGCACCGAACGTCAAGCCAAGTCATTGATTAAGGAGACTGAGTTAACGCTGAAGCAATCCTACGTCAACGCACTGACTGAAAGTGTGTGGAAACCAAGTTGATGATCACTCTGTCTGCTTGAGTGGGTTAACACAGTGATGAGGATTGAGTCAACGCTAGTCTGGAAAGTCTAACTTATGAGATTCTATCTGATGAGAGGGGTTGCTGCAATGGTTGCTGTGCTTCAACGCCTGCTGCTTGACAAGGTAGCCCTTCAAGTGACGTTTCATAAGGTAGTCTGCAACCTGGAGTCTTTTCTATTCCTATTCAAGCCATTTCTCCTATTCCATTCATCTCATAAATCCCATTTTTTTTTGAATTGAAGAACTTGTCAATCCTCAGTTTAAGGGAAGTTTCTTTAAACACTAAGATTTAACTTGATATCTTAGATTCAGGGGGAGCTCAAATGATAATTCCCTTATAAGAGTTCTTGGTCTTTATTGACTGACCCCTTGCAAAATTAGTGGTTGGAGTCTTATGATCTTATGCTTTTGAACATTAAATTTCTTGAATCTGAAAGTTCCTTGCATATGGAATAGCTATAGAACTGTTTCATAAAACTGTGAACTCATCTTTTCTAGAACCATGAAAATCAAAAGCAAAGAGACAACTTCGTGCAAAATGAATTTAATAATTGTATTGACCTCAAACTCTGTATAGGCTCAATAAAAGCTGAAGGAATACACACACACACACACACACACACACACACACACACACACACACACACACACACACACACATATATATATATATATATATAATGTCAAAACTTGCAGAGCAATGGCAAATTTTCACTGAGAAACTATCTCCATGCACCAATGAAGTGCTGAGAAACATGTCATGATGTGAGTTGCCAACTCTATTCCCAGAATAAAAAAATAACTTGCTGCAGAGCAATGGTAAATTCTCACTGAGAAACTGTCACCATGCACCAATGAAGTGCTGAGAAACATGTCATAATGTGAGTTATCAACTCTCTACTAAGTGAAGCAGAATAGTTAGCTATGTTGAGTAATCGGGGATTCTGGTGTCTGATAAACATGTTTACCCGTGTCAAAAAGCGAGCTATACTTGACTGCTAATAAAATTAAAAAAAAATAATAATAAAACATATATATATATATATATATATATATATATATGTGGTTGACCTGCAGCTTACACAAATCCTAAAGAGTTTCTCTTCAATACATGTTAAATTCACTTCTACAAGGGTCTCTTGCAATTGAGCAATCAAGGGATGTAGATTGAAGAAGGTTCTTGTTGTACAAACTGTTCTATCTCTATTCCATACTCATGTACTTCTTGTTCAAGGGTTTACGTCAATCTCTTGAGATCGTTGTTCTCCACACCATTAAATAAATTAGGGTCTTTTGCAATAACTCTTATAAAGGAATTTGACTTTTACTTATTAAAATTCCTTGAATGTAATGTCATGGTTCATGTTTAAGTGTAATTAGAACTCACCTTAACACTGTCGTTCTTGTATCTTTCTGGATGCGCCAACTCAACATCTCACCGCGTCAACACTGTTGAGCGGTCCTTCTGTCAAACCCGTCCGGTTCATCTTCACTGAACCGGCTCTTCCCTTTAAATTTAAGGTGTCGCCTTTGTTTAAAGCCTCTCAGCGTGAACACCTCCGTCTTTTCACCTCTCGCTCAAACTCGTTTGGGCCTTCCCTCTCTCTGTGTCTCACCGTTTCCCCCCTTTCCTCTGTTCTTCCATCTTTTCCCTGTTGCTGTGAGATTCACCTTGCTGCCATGGCTCTTTCGGAAAAAGGGAAAAAGGACAAGAAGAAGAAGAAGGGTCTGAAGAGAAGAGCTCCCATCACAGCTGAGGGCACGATTGTGCCTCGAACCAAATTTCAAGCTGCTCAAGAGGAGACGCCGTCTCAGTCAGCTCCACGGAAACGTAAAGGGAAAGAGAAGAGCTCACCGGCAAAGAAAAGAAAACTCTCAGAATCAAGGGCAGCGAAGTAGAAGGATTCTCACGATGCACCTAGAAAGTCCTCATCTTCAGCTGCTAAAAAAGGGAAACAACATGTAGGAAGTTCGGATGGGCATGCAAGGTCTCCTGACTCATCTGTTCTCACAAATACTGGAGAACCTCTGAAAATTCTTATTCCTCGGTATATTGTTGATTCTGATGTCCAGTTACTTGAAGCTTTTCCGTAGTTATTTCCCCCTTTGGATTTTCAGGGTTGGTGGTCTTTTGTTACAAACCATAGAATATATTACCCTACTCTTGTTCGAGAGTTTTACCAGAATCTGAAATATGAACCGCAAATTCCTAAGATTTCCTCAATAGTCAGAAATATCAGTTTTGAGTTAACAAATAAATTGTTTGCCAGAGCACTGAAAATTCCAATGGGTGGGGTTGAACTACATAGTTTTCACATTGATGAACATGAGGCTTTTGCTATCCTGACAGATTAGCAAAGTGATCCCACCAATGTCAAGCATACATATCTCTCTAGTTTGAAGGCAAATAGGTTCCCTCCATTCAAACGACTGTTGCATCACATTTGTACATCCATTATTACACCCCAAAGCAGTGGTAGGGAAAGGGTTACTGAAATGCAACGATTTTTGTTGTATTGTATGCTGAAAGATGTCAAAATCTCATTGCCTGGTGTTATTATTCAAACTATGGGCTCGTGTTTCTCACAATCTCGGACACTTCCCTATGCTGCCCCACTGACTGCTATCTTTAAAAAAGTTGGAGTGGATTTTGGCAATGAGAAGAAACGTGACATTCCTAAAGAGAATAGATATTCCTTGTCATACATTCAAAATTTCATGGGATTTAAGATTGTGAATGGACGGCCAGTCAGAGTCTTTCCAAGTCAGAAACATGAATCTGTCTCTGTGACACCTGCTGAAGAATTGAGAGCAGAAAGTCTAGAAAGACCAGAGGCCAGTGCTGCTAGGGTAGACAGACCAGAGGCCAGTGCTGCTAGAGTAGACAGACCAGACGTCAGTTCTGCTAGAGTGGACCAACCAGAGGTTAGTCCTACTAGAGTGGACCATTTAGAATCCAGTCCTGTCCAAGACAATATTGCCCCAGATGATGTTCCAATCCTCCCAAATTCCACAAGAGATATCACTCTTGTACATGGTCCCTTTCCGGAACTTTCTCCTAGAAGGGATACTGAACCTACTTATCATCCTGAGGAGGATATTCCAACTGATGCTGATGGCTCGGCTAAGATGGATACTCACACTTCCGGTATCAACCCTACCTTGATTCAGTTTCTGGAAATGAAATTCAAGACTATTGATTCCTCCATAATGCACTGGAGCTCAACTATGGACATGTGACTCACACAACTTGAGCAGAAGTTGGATAGCAGATGGGAACAGTCCCAACATGAAAAACTCAAGTCCGACAAGAAGCTTCATAAGTTTATGGAATCCCTTCTTCAAGTCTGTGCGAAGGCTGGGACAGTCATGCACAATCTGAAGGGCATGCATCAGCACTTTCTAGGCAAGCTGCATGCCGTGCAGACATATAATTATGATATCAAGGGCAAACAGTCCAATCTCAATTTGAAGTATTCAGCCTTGATAGACAAGAACGATGCGTTTGGTGAAAAAGTTCAAGAATTGTTTGCAAAGATTACCTCCTTTGGTGAAGATCTTGCTAAATTGTTTGAACGGTCCACCTTAGTTGGTGATGAAGTTATGGATGTTGTGAACATTCTTAAAGAGCACTTTCCACCCACACTTGAAGATCAGTATGATGCATACTGCCCTCCACAAACCACAGAAACTTCTGAGCCTAAATGGGGCTCTCAACAAAAAGCTCAAGTTGATTATTTGTTTGATATCTTACACAGCTGGTTTGATGGCATTTCTACCAAAGTGCACGAGTTTCACAAGTTTGTTCTGCAGAGAGATCAACAGTTTTCTGATAAACTTGACAGCTTTGCTTCTTCTATAGCTCAGCTTCAACAGCAACTGGATAATGTTTCTGCTCACATACTTCAGTTTTGCACTTCTTCTCTTGCACCCCTTCCTGATGATGGCAAAGGGGGAGAGTCATCTATATAAACTTACTTTGGAGAGGGCCTGGGACAAATCTTGCATCTGCATATCATGTGAAAGAAAAACTTTGTGCCATGCTTGTTTTTCTTTTTGGTGTTAGAGACCATGGACTCAAATGAAATGAACCGCTGATTGTGGTCTATGAAATGAAATTCCTGCCCTGCTTGTTTTATTTTGGTGTTAGACCATGGACTAAATTGTTGACGTGTTCTATGAAATGAATTCCTTGTTTAATTCAACCAATTTCTTATTGGATAAAGATGGAATGTCATCTAACTCACAGTTGCCATCATCAAAAAGGAAGAGATTGTTGTGCCCCTAGTTTTGATGATGACAACCATGAGATTTGGTATTGAGTTCAACATGCATGATGATTTAGATAATCTGTGTTTGAATTTAATTTGCATAATGAAATAGGTTCATTAACATATATACATATATATTTGGTTATCTTGAATTGCAAGGAACACACAGCGTCCACGCAGGGTGGTCAAGGCGTCCACGCCTCAGTCCAATAAGTTAGAAGAATAAGTCACTGACATAGCTCAGTGTGTTAACGCTACAATGGCACAGCGCCAACGCATCAGTTCATGATCAGAGGAAAGATGGCTCTGGGTCAGTTCAGTGAGTTGACGCAGGGTCTTCATGCGTCAACGCTTCCAACCATTACAGTCTTACATGTAATGCAAATGCGTTAACCTCTTAGTCATACAAGGTTGACGCCCTCTGGGCTTCATCACATGTCATATTAGTGGACCCCAGCTAATGGATAAATTAAATGCCACATCAGCATAAAGGGAATGCACCTCTTCTCCTTCGCGATTCCAGAAGCATCGGGGAGAGGTCAATCATGGGGGGCCAACCAGGAAATTTGATAGGGGCCTACAAGGGAATATTCACATGTATGAGGGGCGAGAGCCGCGGGAAAACTAAGAGAGGTTACAGTCAAAGGTAGCAGTGGAAAGGAGTTCTGTAGCCGAAGATCGGGAATCATTATCTTCCTCTTTGGTGCTTCTTGGTCCACGAACAAGAAGAGGAAGAGCTTCAGAATTCCATCATCAAGAATAGAAGGGACATCAAGAGTGCAACATCGCGAGCCCTTCTACATCCCATTGTCAAGGAAGAGGAAGCCTGCTGATTAAGAGCTTCATCCTTCAGATCTTTGAGTTCGAGATCTCTGATTTGCATCTGAAACTCATTCAATTTTCTATTTTCCATTTTATGTTTTACAGTTTATTTTGAACTCTATTACTGCTGTTCTCCCTTGTACTAGTGATTGTAGAGGGAGGTTTCTTGATCAAGCGGGCTGTGCTTGGATCAAGGGGTTGGGGTTTCGCCCGTAAGATGTTTGTCAGCGGGTAAGAGGACCAGTTCCGCTTGTAAGCCAAGCTGTAGAGCTCAGCGTTTATGAGGAATTGTTCCTCTGTTTAGCTAAGCTATAAGGCTCAACTGGGATCCTCACTGATTAAGTGAGGGGTGGACGTAGGTCTCCATAGGGAGACCGAACCACCTTAAAAACCTAATGTTCATCTGTGGTTTGCTCTCATCTGCGTGGTTTGTGTGTTGATTAGATGCTTGAGTTGGTCCGACTGCTACATTAACTCACTCTGCATTCTCATTTAGAAATAACATACTCAACAAATTGTGTGATCTTGCACTATCAATTTTTAAAGGGTCAACCTATTCACCCCCTCCCCCTCTAGATTGACATTCCACTATATCCAACACAGACTTCGACCAACTCCATTGTCGTAGCTTCACACATCCGACATTAGGGTCCATTACCACCGTGTGCACCGTAGGTCATGTCACCATGGAGATTCTTTTGCTCCTCCCTATTCCTGATGAGCCTAATTTTATTACACTTATCCCGAGGGAGGAACCATATTTCCTACATATGACCGTCATCCCACCTACCACAATGGATGGAGGTGATCATTTACACCTTCAAGAATTTCAAACTTGGGACTGTGTCATGAGGGAGCCCATCTCAAGGGGTCACACATTCTTTGATCCCTTCGACCCCTTCCCTAGTGAACCCCTTTACCAACCACATCTACTCCACTTCTTCAGGGAAGTTCACTATCACACCACTACCCCACAAGCCAATCCACCTACACTCCGCAAGGAGCCCGTTCATTGGGGTACAGAAGAAGGTGCATTCAACCCTCTTGGCCCACCTAAACCTCCCAAATCCAAAAAGTCGTCAGTGCATGAGTGATGCATTTTGGGATATCTGGGAGTCCATGATTCTACCGACATTTGGTTGCATCTTGTGTATGCATGGCACACATTCGGATGTCCTGGTCCACCATTGCATATGTATGGGTCGGTCTAACAGTAGGTTTGTTTAGAGTCTTGTGTGAGTCTGTGTTTTTTCTTTATTTGTTCAGAGTCTATACATACATGTGTCGAGCATATTAGGAGTCGCATAGTTGGTCTCATGTCAGCTCACAATGTCAGTCCCTTTCGAGTGTGAGGCAAGTCGGGTCTAATGCGTACGTTGTAAATTTGCCAGAATTTGGGATCAGCTCTACCTTAATATCTCGGATCTAGTCACATATAGGGACTCCGCGGCGATTCCTAGTGAGTCATTGAGCCGTCTCCTTCCTTTGAGAGTGACACCACCCTAGAGTGTCCACCACTAGCCTCATTCCCATAGTAGCATGTGCATATCGAATATATACGGGATGAGCAGGTGACGATTACTTAGAGTGGAGCTTACTCCGCGCTACCTGGTACGGTGACAGATCCGCAGGAGCCACAAGAGCAGCCGCACCCCTTACTCGACGGGGTCGAGTTCTTCCCACCCGGGGAGAATTGATGGGAATCAACACTGAACACTAACATTTTATTTTTGTATTTGTATCCTTTTATTTGCATTTATATCCTTGAGTAATTGGGTTTGTAATTGTAAGGCATTATAAGCCAATTTGTTAGTCTTTAGGAATCTTTGGGTTTCTTTGCAAAAGGCCATGTTGGCCCGGTGGGACTCCCACCTTATTTCCCATTGGTCCACCTAGGCTCTAGGGCCCATGTGGGGCTGGTTCAAAGTCCAAGGTGGGCTTAGACCAAGACTTGTCAAAGTTGGACCAAGAAGAAAAATGGCATTTTTCTTCTTGCCCACTTGGAGAGGGCACCCCCCTTCTTGTTATATTTTTTTATTTTGGTCATTTGACCACATGAGGGATGAATTATCCTATCCCTTGTTTACCCCTCCCTAACCCTAGATCTAAGGATAGTTTAGGTCTTTTATACATTTCTATATAAACCTTGTATTTCCACATTTCATAGAATAAATGAAGAAAAATCAATTTTTTTTTGGTGAAGAAGCCAAGGTCGCAGCCCCTCTCTCTTCTCTATCCCCCCTTGGAGCTGTGAAAGCTCAGATCTTCAGAGGTGTGAAGCTTCCCTATCAACCCCCCTCTGAGTGAGAAGCTCAGCACCGGCGCCGCCGCCGCCATCGAGTCGCCATCGCACCACCACCGCTGCCTTGTCGGAGTTCTGTCCATATCTGGATAGCAAGCTGAGGCCAAAATTCTATCTCCCAGTCCATAGATTTGTTCGACCCCAAATTTTGAGGGTTTGTTCTTCCTGTCATCCCCTATCTCCAATTTAAATTTCATGTCATTCCTCCTCCGTTTACTATTTTTCCTAGTAATTTAGTTTTTCCCCCAGCCATCTGCCAGTTTGTAGATCTGCGGTACAATGTCTTATTGTTGTATTTTTCCCGCCCCATTAGCCATCTCCAAAAATTCCCAAAAACATCATACGTGTTCCTCACATCCCCCTCTTCCACCCATAATTTTCCCAGAGTCTAGATTCATCATTTTTATTTTGGTCAAAATTTAGTCTCAGGCAGATCCTGTTATGTCCTGATTGTCTGTAATCCGAGCCAACAGAAATACCTGGGGAAAAGTCAATTTCATTTCCAATTCGTCTACTGGATGGATGTGAAATTAATTTATGTTGTATCCCTTTGAGTCCTCTATCCAACGGTGCTGATCTCGCCTAGATCCGCCTCCGGATCTGGGCATAACAATTCTTTTCGTCGGGTCGCACAAACCTGTTCGGTGAACAGGCCAGCAGAGGCAGTAGCAAGTTAATTCTTGCAAAATTACTTTGGCATCGATTCAGCGGCCGCCGATCTCAGGGATCGAAGAGGAGTCTTCCACCGACGTTCCAGCCAGCCGCCGTGATCAGAAGGTGACCGGAAGCCACCGTCCCACAAGCCGAGTTCGGTTGCTGTCCAGCGAGTCGGAACAGTATCGAGTCGGGCCAGCAGTCCGCCTCCGGTCCGAGAGCCCTTCCGGCTTGCTGCCCGTCAATCCAAGAGCGCTACTCCCGGATCCCATTGTATCCCTTTACCTCCCTGCGTGAAGTGGGCATAGAAATTTACTTCTGTAATTAATTACATTTACTGTATCGGGAGTTACGGTCTTGGTCGGGGTCGTCTTCCCCACGCCCGGAGCGTAGAGGTACACTCGCCACCCTCTTACTTTGGCATTTTGCTTATCTCGTATATTTTCATATGCCGCTGCTAGAGTGATAGGATAACTAGCTCCTCAAATTTCAATCACCGCTGCGAGTGAGAGCGAGACCCGTCCCGTGACCCGATCCGAGCACGAAAGTGAGAGTTGACCACCCTAGCTCATTGCCGATTTCTCAACCGCGCACATCCGCACGCTTCCCTTGCCAGGGACGAGTCGCGAGTTTGCCTAGAGTCCAAGATTTGCATTCAACTTGGCGTCAAGTTGCGTCCCATCCCGCATCAAAATCTTGTCTCCATTTTCAAGTTTTATGCATAAAATCTGCATGCACGCCCAGGGGCAGACGCAAAGGTACGTCGTTCGTTGATGGCTTTACCTATCTTTTAGTGCCTGATTGTGCTTGTTTCTGGTCCTGCATTATTGTCCTTCATATTGTATTCATTTTCATATATAACTTGCATCCATATCATTTGTTTTCGTAATTTAATCTTGCCATCATTTTTTAGTTTTATGCTAGATTTCTGCATGCACTCCGGTGCACATAGGGCCATGCATTACACTTTGTAGTTGCATTCCTACCTTGGTAAGTGACCCTCTCGCCTCCATATTCCTTGGGGTCGACTAGGTGATCTTATCCGAGACCTCCGTAAGTCCCTGTGAGTCGTGGATTCCCACACGGACGCCGGGCCGGTTGTACCTTTCCACCCCTTAGGCTTGCATTTGCATACGTGTGAGGGAGTTAAGCCTAGTCAACCCAAAGTTTGGACCTTATTCCCATAGGATACCTATCTTGAGGGAATTATTCTTAATTCAAAACATTAAATGGTCCATTGAAACTCTAAGATAATTTAACGATCATATCAACTTGTTTGACTTTAGTGAGACCCCCTTGCATATTATTGTTGTGTTCATATTGTTTTGCATTCTTTGCATAGTCCCCCACATTTTGTGTGTTATTCCCTCATCATCCAGTGTGTCCCATCTGTTTGCATAGTCCTCTCCTCGTGTTACCTTGGTTACATTGGCATTGCCATAAGTCTGCCCATCCGTCTGTCCTAGAACTTGGTAGCGGTCCTCCCAGGACCACCTCCGTCCAGTAGTGGTCTCCCCAAGACCGCCTCTTGCCCTGTCGGCCCTGTCCTCTTCCTGGGCCCTGTCCTCATCGAGCCCTTGCTTCCCTAGATATCCCTGTATTAAGTCTCCATTTGCCCTCATGGAGCGCCATTTTAATCCCTTGTATCCATCTCCTTCTTCCCCATCCTCTTATTCCCGCGTGGAATCCTCTTCCCATGCGGGCCCATCTTCCCGTGATCCACCTGACCCGTCTGAGGGGCAAGCCCATCTTATGGCCCATCTATCATGCCTTGTTCGTCAGATGGACCCGGCACAGGCCCAAAAACTCATTGCAAAACATCTTAATGGGCCCTCTTCTCTTAATGGGCCTTCCTCTCTTAATGGGCCTTCTCCTTCGTACGCTGCTGGCCCAGTTTCTAATGGCCAATTTTACCTTAATGGGCCTCCTTCTTCTACCCATGTCACAACTGGTCCAATGGGTCCCCATGCTAATATCCCTTCCAGGCCCACATACCCTTCTACGCCCGGAATGGGCCCTTCTTCTCAGCCCAGATCCTCTTATCTGGCCCATTATCTTGCTCCAGGTCTGAGTTCACAATCTCTTGCTCAAGCTGGCCCACATTATTCTCAATCTCTCCCTACCCAGAAGACGATTGCTCGAACCCAACCCAGCTTGATGACCTTCAACGTCGAATTGATCCCAAACCCTCCTTAAGTCTTCCTTTTGCATTCCAAAATCTCCGTCTTCCACCTCTTTCTCAAATTCCTACATATCGCCGTTATGGTGGAGTTGGTGATCCCTCCGTGCACTTAAATGAGTTCGTTTATGAGTCGACCCAGTTTCGACACGACCAACGCTTGATGGCTTATCTATTTGGTCTATCATTAGAAGGCCCAGCTCGGGATTGATTCTTCGCATTACCGCAAGAGCATATTGTGAATTTGCAAGTTGTCCAAGGCAAGTTTATTCAGCAGTATCAAGACCAGGTTGTGATGAGTCAAATGAATCTAAGATGGTATGCTCTGATACCAATAGACAAGACTCTATTGATGATCTAGAGGGGGGGTGAATAGATCGATCACCCAATAAAAATGACTACAGCAGAAACAGTTGTGGAATAAAATCAAGCTACTGTCGGACGAAGAAGAACACTTAAGCGTAATCAAACTATAGCGAGTCTAGACGATCAGCACAAAGATAGTCTCAAGCATTCATCTACTGAGCTGTGAAACGAAATGGAAATAAGCACAAACCACAACGCAATCACACAGTAGATGGTGAATTTTTAAGGTGGTTCGACCTCAAACCCGAGGTCTACGTCCACCCCACACTCCAACCAGAGTGTGGTTTCCCACTGATACACAGCTTAACCTGCTGATCCACAGCTTCGGGGTGAAAACCCTACAAACTGCTGGGCCTTACAGCTTACGCCGACCAGAGGAATCCTCCTCTGCAACCGCTGGGGAATTACAGCTTCACCCATCCAGAGGATACCACACCTCTGCCCGCTGAGGAATTACAGCTTTACCTCCGCTTACGAACAGCTTGAACATGAGCTTATAAAAATGAAAAGAAACAAGACGAAATATCAAAACCCACGAAGGGAATGTAGCTCAACAATGAGCAAGATCAGTTCCAGTTCTGAACATAGAAACTGATACACTGAACTCTCACAAATTTCTCACAGACTCTCCTCTCAAAGCACTCTCTCTTTCTTCTTTCTAGATCGTGCTGGCTCTATCTCTCTCTGCTCTTTTTCTCTCAATGTCACAATCACGATCAGTCTTCTCTTGAAGAAGACTCTCCTTATTTACAGGAAGCAGCAGAAGGTAGGGCGTGTGCTCGCCACAATTCTCGCCCAGAGCCTGATCCAGATCTGGAGTAGTCAGGCCACATGGCCTCATCTTGGCACCTCCTCCATTCTTGGATCACGTGCCTTTCTTAAACTCTCGAGCAGATATCCTGTTAAGGTCAGACTTAATGTCAGCTTGAAATGATCTAAAAGATAGTAGAAAGATGCACAGAGTTAATTAGAGCTTTGAGCTAAAAGTGCACAGACTTCACATACTTGATATAACATATGAACACATATGCATGGAGTCAAGTGTTCACACATGGAACAGATGCACAGACTTGGTGTTACTCTAAAACCAAAAGTGCACAGACTTGATGTGTGCAGAATGCAGACGCTGTACTGACTAGCTTATGCCATTACCAACCTTGCACAGACATTATGCATGCAAAAGATGAGAGTTGCACAGACTTTGTCACTATGCAATGCAGGATATGCACAGACTTTCATATGCAAGATGTGTAACGCACACCGACTATGGATGCAATGCACCGATCCAGGATGTGCAAAAGACTAAGACATATATCTACGTTATCTTCCAAATAACGTGGTATGCACAGACCAAAGTAAAAGCTGTATAGACTTTGTGTGTGTGTATGACCAACCTTGCTTAGACTTAATCATGTGACATGCAAAGGTTGCACATACTTACTTCTGCAACATACTTGACTTTCACAGACTTAATGTGCAAACACTAAATGCATGAGCTCTTATGCACCGAGTTGCCTAAGACGTATTGCATGAACTTTGTGTGCCTAGACATAAGCATGCACGGACTTAGTTGCATGTTGAACTAATGCTTGAATGACCCTTGCACTGACTTGTTCGTGTTCAGCAGTAAGGGTTTCACCGACTTGATAGTGTACATCGTGAAGTGTTGCACTGACTTAGTGTGCCTTGAGCTAAGGCTGCACGGACTTGGTCTCGTGCAACAACTACCGATGCATCGACTTGCATAATGCATGGATGACCTTTGCAGTGACTTGGTCGTGTGCAGCAACATGGCTTGCACCTACTTTATATATGCATGCACGGACTTGATGTGCTGGAAAAGCACTCTATGTACGAACTCAATGCAGACTGACTTGGTATTGCACCGACTTCACTCTAATGCAAAGCCTAAGTGTAAACATGCAGACAACATTTATATGATTATCTGACATATAAAAGTCATCAAAATACACACATCATAATGTCAACATAAAGTTAACAAAGTCAATTATGTAGTCAACGAAGTCAACCAATACTGTTGCTAATCATCAAAACAACAATTTGTCAATAATCAAAACATTTCAGCATAAAGCAGTACACATACTACTTATCAAACCAGAGGAGTCCCAACAATCTCCCCCTTTTTGATGATGGCAACCCAGATGGCAACCCAAAGAATGAATAAAATGAAATGATGTATTTTGATGAGACATTAATCACAGTTAGATGACATGCATGCAAGTGCATACACTATGCACAGACTTTCTCCTTGAATGAATCCTTTAAAAAGTGCTCCCCCTGAATTTCTGACTCTCTCTCTCTCTTCCCTTCTCTCAAACATCATTACAGACTCTCATAGATTGACTCACCTTTATACTTACTCCCCCTTTGCCAACAGAATGCAATCTCTCCCCCTATGTCATAAGGAAGGATGAGAAGAAGACAATAAACTCTCCCCCTTTGCCATCAGCAAATAAGGAGGAAGGGAGATAGTGGAAGGGTAGACAAGATAGACTAGATAACATTCTATGCATCGGTTCAGAATATAAGCATATCATGAACAACTTTCATTCATAAGAATCAATAAGTATGCATTCCTGAGTAAGTTCAGCTTTAACGGTTATAGAAGGTAGAGTGAAATCACTGAGTTTCTGAAATATGGTTATAGTGTCCGTTTATAGCAAGTAACCTAGGTCACATAAAGATACTAGACTAGGTCAAGACTATATCTTACTTATTTCAGAAACAATGAATATCAAGGAGAGTAACCTGAATTTGTATTGAGATGAACTAATTGATGTTTCAGAACATTTTGCACTCGAAGGGTTACAACATTTCTTTTCCACTTCTAATCTGAACTTAGTGAACAGATAAGGGTCATTTATGCTGTTGACATTAGGTGTACATGTGGGTTAGATGCAAGTACCCCCAGTTACTAGACATAAACTCCTATATCCGCCTCTGATCAAAAACTACCAAGATGATTTACACCTTTGACATTAAGGGTACACGTTTATCAGATGCCAGTACCCCTAGTTACTCAGTGAAACCAGCCCTATAGATTTGACCATGTGAACAGAGATAACATGAAACACCTCATGACATATGGTCCTCTCCACTTCCTTGATGGAGGGTTCAGTTTCTCAGTGCAATTCAGTCATTGCTCTGCCACTTTGTTCAATTCTTTTTCATTAAAGATTTTATTGATGCCGCCCTTATAATTTTTCAGAGATACTTTTTTTTTAAAACATTACTTGTTCTGGTTTTCCTAGCCTAGACTTCACTAAGTCTGAAAAGTTCAGATACAGAAAAGACCTTTTCATTGAAATCATGAAACAAAGGTTAAGAGCTATAAATGTTTTCTATCACCTTATTTTCTGAAGAGCAGTTCTTAGACTCTACAGTCTATTACAATTAAACCTTTAGTTCATTCAAGAAACACATGTGATTCTTAAAAGAATTTAAGTGCTTGATGCTCAAAGTAATGAACCAATTACAAGACTGTTATCCAATCAGAGTGATAGAAGTAGACAATGAAGCATAGGATCAGCTCAAAAGGTTTCAAGAATATACTAAGTGTGAATGATGTCATGAGATAGAAATTTCTGAGAGGGAGGAGAGAATAAGAGAGGTTGAACTAAGATCAGAGTCAACAGCACTCCCCCTGACATCATGATGCATTAACTTAAGATGCACTGACTATGTATGTATATGGTGTTAAGATGCACCGACTCTGACATGTAATATGCAGGATGCACTGACCTACATGCAACTTGAACATAAGGTGCACCGACTTCCATGCTGTTTAAACATAAGATGCATCGACTACATGCTGAAAACTTATACACCTGGTGAAAACGTGCATCGAATATGTGTAAAGCATGCATCGACTTAAACTCTATACAAGGCAAGTATGGGAAACGAGTGCTAGCTCAATGCATCGACTATATGCACAACTATGCATCGACTTCAGAGATTATTTGTGCACGACGTGCAATAACTTATATACTCAGTGCACAAGTACTTATTCCAACATCAAACATCCTTTATTCAAAAAATTCAAAGACAGGCATACACTACTATTTCAAGCATTTCAAAAGACAATTCAAGAATGAAATTAGTCATTTTTATGCTAAAATTTACAAAGCCCCAATTCTCTTCTTAGATATTTAAATCTTTCATTTCCAAGGGGTTTAGTAAAAATATCAGCAACTTATTTTTCAGTTTCAACAAAGACTAATTCAATTTCACTCTTGCTCACAGCATCTCTAAGAAAATGGTGTTTAATCTCAATATGCTTAGTCCTAGAGTGGTGAACAGGATTCTTGTTGTGCCCCTGTGGTTTTGATGTCCGCAAGCACTATGAGTATGAATGATGATTGTTTGAGCATCTTATTTGCATGTCATTCCATAGAACAGGTTGTATGCATATTCATCGTGCGTTGACGCTGTATGGGCATTGAGTTGTGTGTTCTAGCATTATCTCTGTAGAAACACATGCATACTCGGTGCATCTGTGCATTCATCAGTTGCTTCAACTCAAGTCTGTACAACATTCTGTATTGGTCCAAGTCCACAAGCCCATGCACGTTTGCTACAAAACATATCTTGAATCAGTGTAGTGTTGTCTTATTCAGTCATAAAGTCTGTGCATGCCTTCATCTGTTCATATCTTGCATTAGTGCAGTCATATAGTCAGTGCCTGGTTCAGTGCATATATGCATATTATGCATGCATATAGAGGACAGCTTAGATAGGTCAATGCATAGTTCATTGCTAAGTCTATACACTCTTTACCATGCACTCAAAGTCTATACATTCTGTTCGTGCAATTGAACACTGTGTCTGCACTCGGTTGCCTTGATGACTGAACAACTCTGTACATTCTTCGATGGCATGTCTGTACATCTGTTGTACCATGCACTCAAAGTCTGTACATTCTTTGGTGGCAAGTCTGTACAACCGGTGCTGAGATGAGCATCAATGTTCGTGCATCATTTCACAAGTCTCTACAACCTCTGATGATTCGAGCGTTTAAGCCCATACATCAGCCCATCAGCAAGTTGATGCATCATTTGTACATCGCACACAAAGTCTGAACACTCTTTAATGGCGTGTCTGTGCATTCATCTTCAATGTGCATACTTTCCTGCATGCAAACTGCATTATACGCATCAAGTCTGTACATGCTTAGTTCAATTCTTGAACTAACTCGGTGCGTCTTTCTGTCTTTCCTTTCAGATTAACTCAAACTGATGACAAGTCTGATCTGACAGGACTGCTGGTTGAGGAACTTAAGAAAGGGCACGTGATCCAAGAATGTAGGATGTGCCAGGATCATGACACGTGTATTGTAGCAGGTCGAAATGTTGCCACGTGGTCAAGGCGCTTGGGCGAGAATCGTGGAGGACACACGCCCACCTATCTGCTGCTGCTATATAACAATAAGACTTCTCCATCTGAAGTCATGATCGTTGCATTGAGATAGAAATCAAATCAAGAAGGGTAGAAGCAGAGAGAGCCTGCACGATCCAGAGACGAGAAAGAGAAGAAAGAGAGAAGAAGAGAAGTAGAGAGTTGAGAGAGAGGAGTCTAAGAGATTTACTCTGAATGTTTGTTCATCAGTCTCTTGGTTTAGATACCAGAACTGATATTGCTCATTGTGAGCTACATTCCCTCTGAGGATTTCTTGTTTTTCGTTTGTTTCTATTCTGTTTTCTGAAATCTTATTTTCAAGCTGTGTGTCAGCAGAGCAAGCTGTAATGCTCAGCGGGCAGAGGAGGATTCCCCTGGACGGGTGAAGCTGTAAGTCCCCGGTGGTTTGTAGAGGAGGATTCCTCTGGACGGCATAAGCTGTAATGCCCAGCTGTCTGTAGGGTTGTGACCCCGAAGCTGTGGATTAGCGAAGCTGTGTATCAGCGGTTGAAGCCGCATTCTGGTTTGGAGTGTGGGGTGGACGTAGATCTCGGGTTTGAGATCAAACCACCTTAAAAATTTCCTGTCTACTGTGCATTTGTCTTGCGAATTGTTGTGCCTCTTGATTATATCTTCCATCCGTAGTAGATGCATGTTTAGGATCGTTTAAGTTCAGATATACTTGAGTTGGCTTTCTGTGATCGCTTTAGCTTATCTTTCTGCCATCCAGCAGCAATTTGTTTTATTTCCGCACTTGAAACTGTTACAGTCGATTTTATTGGGTGATTGATCTATTCACCCCCCTCTAGATCGTTCATAGACTCTCATCAATTCTTAGATAGGCAGATAACACTAGTATTATCACATAAAATTAGAATACATCCCAAATTTATCTGATAATCTGAAAGTTGGTTCTTAATCCATAGTACCTGAGCTGTGCAATTCCCTGCATCGGCATACTCTGCCTCTGCAGTGGACAAGGCAACTGTGTGTTGCTTCTTTGAGGCCCAAGATACTAGGCAACCACCTAGGAATTGGCAATAGCCACTAGTGCTTTTCCTATCTATCTGACACCCAGCATAGTCTGCATTAGTGTATGCTAGAAGCTCCAGCTCACACTTAGCAGGGTACCAAAGACCAAGTTCTTGGGTTCCTGACAGATACCTAAAAATCCTTTTCACTGCACTAAAATGAGACTCCTTAGGACTAGCCTGAAATCTAGCACATAAACACACTACAAACTGTATATCAGGCCTAGATGTTGTAAGATATAAAAGGGATCCGATCATACCTCGATATAGCTTTTGATCCATTGTTTTACCTTTGGGGTCTTCATCAAGACTTGTTGAAGTACCCATTGGAGCTACAATTTCCTTGAGGTTTTCAAACTTGTATTTCTTCAGAAGGTCTCTTATGTATTTGGACTGGGTGATGAAAGTTCCATCTTTTGTTTGAGTCACATGTAGTCCAAGGAACAATTTTAGCTCACCCATTGAGCTCATCTCAAATTCTTGTGTCATTAAATCAGAAAATTCCTTACACAATTTGGGGTTAGTTGACCCAAACACAATGTCATCCACATAAATCTGAACAAGAAGAATGTCTGGATGACTTACCTTGGTGAACAATGTTTGGTCAATCTCACCTCTTGTGAACTTCTTCTCGGTAAGGAATTTGCTGAGCCTGTCATACCAAGCTCTAGGAGCTTGCTTCAAGCCATAAAGAGATTTATTCAACTTATAAACATAATCAGGGAAGTCTAAGCATTCAAAGCCAGGAGGTTGTCTCACAAAGACATCCTCTTTTATTTCCCCATTGAGGAATGAGATTTAACATCCATCTGCTGGAGAGTTATTCCTAATAAGCATGCATAAGCCAAAAGTATTCTAATTGCCTCTATCCTGGCTATAGGGGTAAATGACTCTTCAAAGTCAATTCTGAATTCTTGATTGTACCCCTGAGCAACAAGTCTGGCTTTATTTTTCACTACATGACCTAGCTCATAAATTATATTTTTAAAAACCCATTTTGTCCCAACGACAGTCCCATGATCAAGAGGTGGGACTAGATGCCACACCTTGTTCCTGTCAAATTGATTAAGCTCCTCGTGTATGGCATTGATCCAATGCACATCTTTGAGGGCACTGTCAATGGATTTGGGTTCTACATGAGAAACCAATGCATATGCATTTAATTCATGCTGTGCTCTAAAGTAGCCTCTAGTCCTAGGGGGTTCATTTAAGTTACCAATGACATTATTTACTAGATGATCTCTTAAAATCTGATATTGATAACTTGGTTACCTTGACCTTCATTTACCTCCCCCTGAACAGTAGGCTCTTCTGCATTATTTTCTTCAAGTTCTTCTTCATTATCTGATCGGTCTGCAGAGTTTTCTTCCTTCAGAATTTCTCCATCATCTTCTTTCCTGCATAGACCATCATCAGACTTAATTAAGGACTCATCAAAGATAATGTGTGGAGATTCCTCATTAGTTTTAGAATTCAAGTTGTACACCCTATATGCTCTAGTATTTTCAGAATATCCAAGGAAAAATTCTGGATCACTTTTAGGTTCAAATTTATCAAGATCTCTTTTATCGTTAACATGTATAAAGCACTTACAGCCAAAAACCTTGAAATGAGCAATCGAAGGCTTCTTACCCTTTAGAATCTCATAAGGTGTTTTCTGAGTGAACGGCCTTACCATGGCTTGGTTAATTACATAGCATGCAGTGTTGACTGCCTCTACCCAAAACTTTCTTGGTAGGCCTCCTTCAACTAGGAGTGTACGGGCTATCTCCACAAGTGTCTGGTTCCTCCTCTCCACCACTCCATTTTGCTCTGGTGTCCTTGGTGAGGAGAACCGATGAGTAATCCCATTGACCCTGTAAAATTCATCAAATTGTGAGTTTTCAAACTCACCTCCATGATCGAGCAAAATATTTTCAATTGAGTTTTCATTTTTCTATTTTATTTTCAAGTAGAACTCCTGAAATTCAGAAAATGCATCATTTTTGTGTGTAATGAAAAAGACCCAAGTATATCTGGAGAAGTCATCCACTAATACATACCCATATCTCCTTTCTGATACGCTGACTGATCTAGTTGGTCCAAAAAGGTCCATGTGTATCAACTCATAAGGTTTGGAAGACATGTTTTCAGTTTTAGACTTGAATGACTTCCTAGTTTGCTTGGACTGTGTACATGCATTACAGACTTTATTTTCCTTCTTAAATGAAATTTCAGGGAGTCCTCTAACCATGTTATGTTTATTCAATTTATGCAAGACAGTGTAACTAGCATGTCCTAATCTACGATGTCACAGAAATACTAAATCATCTTTATTAGCAGTGAGGCATAGATTAGTGTGAGGAACATCATCTAAATCTACCATGTAGATATTATTTACTCTCTTACTAGAAAATTTAACTACATCAGAATCAAGTTCATAAATTCTATAGCATTGGGAATCAAAAACAACCCTATATCCTTTATCACATAGCTAGCTGATACTGAGCAAATTGTAAGCAAGACCATCAACCAGCATAACTTCCTCAATGCATCAGGTAGTGCACTTACCTACCTTACCTAACCCGATGATTTTACCCTTAGTATTTCCTCCGAAGGTGACAAGGCCTCCATTCTTCTCAGTCAGCATGCAAAATTTAGCCTTGTCTCCTGTCATATGCCTGGAGCAGCCACTATCCAGGTACCACATGTTATGCTTGGCTGCCAGGCATACCTGCAATCACAGTCATGGAGAAAAGTTTGGAACCCAAAAATGTTTGGGCTCCAGAGTAGATGAAGAGCTACTCAAACAAGACAACAAATCCTTAGGAATCCACATTTGTTTGAACATTGTTGGTTTAGTGGATTTCTCAACATTATTTTTGTCATTTTTCTTCTTCTCAGCATTAACATTCTTAGTCCCTCCTTTCCTATTCAGTGTACTGGCACCATTGTTTTTAGCAAATTTATTTTGTTTGTACCAGTGCCTAGGCCAATGAGCATTCAGAAAATTGTGGCCGATGTTGGTCCTAGACTGACTATAGGTGGTTTGTTTTCTGGGAGCCCATGTTCTAGACTGCCTAACCCAGTTGTTAGCCTGAGGTCTATATGTCTGTGTGGTATATGACAGATATGTAGACCTCTCTTGAACTCTATTCCATCCAGACCTATGAAATTGTTGTGGCTGCACACGATGGTAGGTCTAGACTCTGGGTTGGTGGAATTGGCTGGATTGACCTCTTGCTGGATTCCGTCTCCCTTGCACCCTAGACCCATCTGACTTCTGCATGGGTGAGGTTTGAATCTTCTTCTAAACAGCTGGTGGAGACTTGGTGACCCTAGCCTGGGGTTTAGGTTTACGTGAAGGTTGACCCCTAACATGAACTCTATCCCGAGGAGTAGGGCAGTATGTGCTATCATGGCTAGACTCACCTATCTTCTGCTTGCCCTTGTCTTGAGCACTGGGCATTTTGGAATTAACATTTTTAACATCAGAATTTACATTGCTCATCTTGATGAGGGGTCCCTTTTTCTTTTCAGCTACAAATGAAATTATTTTCATTGCTAAACTCTTTTTAGCTGTGGGGTTATACCCGAGACCCTCTTTTCTGAAATTCACTTTAGACCCCAATAGAGCATTCAAATTCTCAGTGCCTTGGGTCATGTTCTCAATTATTTTCTTCTTGTCAGCATTTTCTTTTTCTGATCTTTCAATTGTTTTCTGCAACTTAGCATTGACACACAAGACAGCTTCATATTTTTCACTAGCAATTTTCATTTCGTTTTCAAATTTTTGTAGTTTCAATTTTAAATCATCAATCACATTTTTCAGAGACTCATTTTCATTTCTAGAATTAATCAAATCAGTATTCAGATCATCAAATTCAGAACATGCACTTTTCAACCTATCATTCTCTGATTGTAAACATACAATTTTGTCAGACATGGTTTTGCCATTCATTAGAGAATTAACCTTTTTCTTTAAGTGTCTATTTTCCTTTCTAATGTCATCAACTTTATCTAGTAAATATCCATAGGCATCTTCCCAATCAGAAATGGTGTAATGCTCAAATGGAGAGGATACCTCATCGGAGTCATCTTCCTTTTCTTCATCATCTTTTGCCATCAGACATATGGGCTTTTCTTCGTCCTCGCTCTCAGATGTGTAGCTTAATGTGCCCTCGTCCTCGTCACTCCATGTGCTCACCATTGCCTTTCCTTTGGGAGCTTTCTTCTTTGACTTCTCCTTGAACTTTTGGAGCTCCGGACAGTCTGCCTTCATGTGACCGGCCTTCCTGCAATGATAGCAAACATTAGTATCAATTTTCTTGGCAGGGTTAGATTTATACCTCGTTTGTCTCCTGCCACCATACTGTCTCCGACCGAAATTGCTTCCTTCTTTCCTCAAAAATATTCTAAACTCTCTGGTCATCATTGCAAGCTGATCTCCTTCAATTTCTGACCCAGAGAAGCTCTGATCGCTCAATGATCCACTGTGACTGGATCTGCTTGATCTACTGGAGTTGGCCTTCAGAGCAATGGCCTTTTTCTTCTTCTCCAGCTCCTCAGTCTTAGGAAGATTCATCTCGTAGGTCATTAACGAGCCAATCAACTCGTCTACCTTCATGTTCTGAAGATCCCTTCACTCCTCTATAACAGTAGCTTTCATGTGCCAGACTAGAGTCAGGGACCCAAGAATCTTCCTCACGATTTCATAATCAGCATAGTTTTTCCCCAGACTTCTGAGACCATTTGTGATGAGGGTAAGACGCACATACATCTCGGTGATGGTCTCGCTGGGTGTCATCCTGAAGGTTTCATACTCTGAGACCAGCAAGTTCACCTTGGTCTCCCTCACCTGAGAGGTTCCCTCGTAGATAACCTCCAGCTTATCCCACATCTCTTTCGCTGTTGTGCATGAAGAAACTCTTGAAAATTCCGTGGGATGTAGAGCGCATTGAATGGCGTTGATGGCGCTCCAGTTGAGAGTAGATTTCCTGATCTCCTCTTTCATCCATACATCCTCATTAGGATGCAGCTCGAATGGTCCCTTACTGACCACCTTCCAGATCTCATAGTCTTTGGCCCTCAGAAAGACTTGCATACGATTCTTCTAGTATGCGTAGTTCGAACCGTCAAAGTATGGGGGCTTCGTGGTGGAATGTCCTTCAGCCATCATCCCTCTTTCATCCATGGCCGTTTCTCTTTAGGACGTTAATCCCTGCAGAAGAGTTAGGCTCTGATACCAACTGATGAGTCAAATGAATCTAAGATGGTGTGCTCTGATACCAATAGACAAGACTCTATTGATGATCTAGAGGGGGGTGAATAGATCGATCACCCACTAGAAATGACTACAGTAGAAACAGTTGCGGAATAAAATCAAGCTGCTGTAGGATGAAGAAGAACACTTAAGCGCAATCAAAATATAGCGAGTCTAGACGATCAGCACAAAGACAGTCTCAAGCATTCATCTACTGAGCTGTGAAACAAAATGGAAATAAGCACAAACCACAAGGAAATCACACAGTAGACGGTGAATTTTTAAGGTGGTTCGACCTCAAACCCGAGGTCTACATCCACCCCACACTCCAACCAGAGTGTGGTTTCCCGCTGATACACAACTTAACCTGCTGATCCATAGCTTCGGGGTAAAAACCCTACAAATCGTTGAGACTTACAGCTTACACCGACCAGAGGAATCCTCCTCTGCAACCGCTGGGGAATTACACCACCCGTCCAGAGGATGCCACACCTCTGCCCGCTAAGGAATTACAGCTTTACCTCCGCTGATGAACAACTTGAACAAAAGTTTACAAAAATAAAAAGAAACAAGACAAAAAATCAAAACCCACGAAGGGAATGTAGCTCAACAATGAGCAAGATCAGTTCCGGTTCTGAACCTGGAAACTGATACACTGAATTCTCACAAATTTCTCACAGACTCTCCTCTCAAAGCTTTCTCTCTTTCTTCTTTCTGGATCGTGCTGGCTCTATCTCTCTCTGCTCTTTTTCATTAAATGTCAGAATCACGATCAGTCTTCTCTTGAAGAAGACTCTCGTTATTTATAGGAAGCAACATAAGGTAGGGCGTGTGCTCACCACAATTCCCACCCAGAGCCTGATCCAGATTTGGAGTAGTCAGGCCACATGGCCTCATCTTGGCACCTCCTCCATTCTTGGATCACGTGCCTTTCTTAAACTCCTCAAGCAGATATCCTGTTAAGGTCAGACTTAATGTCAGCTTGAAATGATATGAAAGATAGTAGAAAGATGCACAGAGTTAATTAGAGCTTTGAGCTAAAAGTGCACAAACTTCACAGACTTGATATAACATATGAACACATATGCACGGAGTCAAGTGTTCACACATGGAATAGATGCACAGACTTGGTGTTACTCTAAAACCAGAAGTGCACAGACTTGATGTGTGCATAATGCAGACGCTGTACTGACCAGCTTGTGCCATTACCAACCTTGCACAGACATTATGCATGCAAAAGATGAGAGTTGCACAGACTTTGTCACTATGCAATGCAAGATATGCACAGACTTTCATATGCAAGATGTGTAATGTGCACTGACTATGGATGCAATGCACCGATCCTGGATGTGCAAAAGACTAAGACATATATCTACGTTATCTTCCAAATAACGTGGTATGCATAGACCAAAGTAAAAGTTGCATGGACTTTGTGTGTGTGTGTGACCAACCTTGATTAGACTTAATCATGTGACATGCAAAGGTTGCACAGACTTACTTCTACAACATACTTGACTTGCACAGACTTAATGTGCAAACACTAAATGCATGAGCTCTTATGCATCGAGTCGCCTAAGACATATTGTTTGAACTTTGTGTGCCTAGACATAAGCATGCACGGACTTAGTTGCGTACTGAACTAATGCTTGAATGACCCTTGCACTGACTTGGTCGTGTGCAGCAGCAAGGGTTACACCGACTTGATAGCGTGCAGCGTGAAGTGTTGCACCGACTTAGTGTGCCCTGAGCTAAGGCTGCACAGACTTGGTCTCGTGCAACAACTATCAATGCATCGACTTGCATAATGCATGGATGACCTTTGCAGCGACTTGGTCGTGTGCAGCAACATGGCTTGCACCGACTTTATATATGCATGCACGGACTTGATGTGCTGGAAAAGCACTCTATGCACGAACTCAATGCAGACTGACTTGGTATTGCACCGACTTCACTCTAATGAAAAGCCTAAGTGTAAACATGCAGACAACATTTATATGATTATCTGACATATAAAAGTCATCAAATACACACACAATAATGTCAATATAAAGTTAACAAAGTCAACTATGCAGTCAACGAAGTCAACCAATACTGTTGCTAATCATCAAAACAACTATTTGTCAATCATCAAAACATTTCAACAGAAAGCAGTACACATACTACTTATCAAACCAGAGGAGTCCCAACAGGTTGGGCCCAAGTATTCTATGGCAGATTTGGCCCATGAGAAGATGAAGCCCCACGAGGATTTCTATACCATTGCTGACCGTTGGCGTTGCCTTGCCACGCAAGTCTCGGGGCACATTCCGGAGCAGGAGCATATTAAGATGCTGATTTCTAATACAACGCCCGAGTACCGCTTCATTTTAGACTTGAATGATATTACCTCATGGCAACAACTCTATGGTCGAGCCCGCTTCATTCATCAGCAATTCCAAGGTTCCCTTGACCCCGAGTCTCCTCCACATTCTGCCTCCACATCCACCGCGTCGTCCACATGTCCCTTCACGAGTCAACCTTTTGCCACACATCCTTCCATGAGCCAACCTTCCGCTCCCTCGAATCCATGCGCCTTCACTTATCAAGCCCCCACGAGTCGGCCATACCTCTCCACATACCAACCCTCCATGAGTCGACCTTCCGCGAGTCAGGCTTCCGCCACCGCGTCTCTGCCTGCGCCTCCACCTCCAGTTAAGGGAACGTCGCACCCCAAGCAAGTGGATGTCATCCATTACATACCTTCCCACTCCGCTCCACACATTCCTTCGCCTAGTCCTCCCACTTGCCATGCGCCTTTGCCTATGCAACCTCTACTTCCGTGTCCATAACCTACCCATCGGCATCTACCTTGCCCGAAGTAGGCTCCTCGTCCTTCGTTGTCGGAGTGTTTTACGGATATTTTCAGGGCTTTCATGGCCACTCATACATTGTAGCTCCCTCCGGTTGTGCGTTGCCGACCCGCGATCAGGGATTTGCTCTAGTTTTGTGAATATCATCGCCAGTAGGGGCATTTGGTCGAGGATTGCCCCGAGTTCTGGGAGTTTATTTATAATCTGGAAGGTAAGAAGAGGATCGATTGGTCCGCTATTCACAAGGTCATTTTATATCGCTGTAGCAAGCAGTAGCAGCAGGCGCTGCCCAGGCAGCCATCTCCGTCTCTACGAGACCAGGGGCACCCTTGTGATTCTTTATCTAGCACTGTGCCCGCTCCGTCGCCTGCTCCGTTATCTACCCCATCACCTATTCCATTGCCTACCCCACCATCATCTACCCCATCACCATCTCCTATCCCGGCTCCATTGCCTTCACCTACCCAAGCCATTGCTCAGGCTAGTGCCTCTGCTTCCTCTGCTCCTCTTGCCACCACTTCTTCTACTCCCACTTCCACTCCCAACGCCACCCGACGCGTCGTGTCGATACATCGACGTTGGGCGCCACGGCCATCCCCTTTGCCTTCATCACCACCTTCATCTCCACCATCTTCACCTCCTTTGCCCTCTCCTCCATCTTCTTCGCCGCCCGAGCCTGAGCAAGCCACGCATTCACCTTTACCTTCACTTTTGCCTTCACTCGAGCCTATCATTGGCACATTGCCTTTGCCTTCACTAGACGTCACCATCCCCGTTGAAACCTCCACGCCATTCAAACATATTCCCTTCACTTCTCCATCCATTTCCACCCCACGGAGCGGGTTTGCATTGCCTTTGGTGCCTCTTGGGTCTGGTCCCCAGGAAGATGATGAGCCAAGTCAGGATGAGTCGGTGCCGGTTCTGTGTTTCAAGTTTCAAGATTTTATCTACCGCATGCCGATACGTGTTTTGATCCTTGGCTATTTCGGGGATGATGTGCCTCTACTTTCAAAGATGACAGTTGCTAAGAAGAGTTCTCAGGCGCTTGTACTAGTTTCTTCAAGAGCGAGACCGGTGGCCATCTCTTTGCTTGCCGGAGGACTTACTATTGATGCTGTTATTGCTTCTCGCTCTATTGCCATTCAGTTCACTGGCCAAGAAGGGCTCTCTACCCGGATTATGCTAACTCATGCGGCCGCCAAGGAAATTATGAGTTCTATGTTCAAGGGGCAATTGGCCCTATCTTCAACATTCGCAAAGGACATTCTGCACATTCTACGCAATCTCCCTCGGTTTGTCAGTGGGCCGGCCATGTCAACGCTGCATATTACTCTCCCTCAGTTTCATTCTCACCTATCAAGGGAGCTATGCTTTACATCTGATTATCGAGTAGAGTTACCGGATCTCTGCATCTTGGTGCCAAGTGATAAGACTCCGTGGTTTCATGTTGTTCATCATTCTGAAAAGTTAGCTGTCCAACGATGTCCGCCTATTGTTAGCGCTGGGTGTTTAGGGGCAACCACCCTGGTGAAGCTGCACCTTCATGACCGGGCCAGGCCGTCTGCCAGGTGGGCCCGTTATTTGAGAAGATATTGTAGATCCAGAAGCCCGAAGGTCCGAGCTCGTGCCAGGAGGATCCAATTTCAAGATGTTTTTCCTAAGAAGAAGCGGTGACGCAAGTACAAGGGCCGCCGGTTGTGCACTCAGGGGATCACCTTTCCTTTTCCTTCTTTTCAATCATCCTTTCTTCTGCTCAGCTGCCACCCTTGGGTGGTGTACTTTCCTTCTTCCAATCCCACATCTATAATCTTCTCCTCTCCTTCCAGGTCTATGTACCCTCACCCTTCTTCTTCTTCCCGTCTGGAGCCTCCAGATCCTCCTTCCTCTCACAATTCTAGGCCTCGGCCTATGTCCTCCTTTCATCCCAGTTTCGAGACGTCATCCGATTCTTTTCCTCCGAAATTTTCAGATTCTATCTCTGATTTTTCTCCGACCCTGTCGGATATCTATCATTCCTCATCTCCGACCATGTCGGATGACCACTATTCTCTCTCTCTGACCACGTCGGATGATCATTCTTCTTCCTTATCTTCGCAGCAATCCAATCATGGTTTTTCTATCCTTTCTTCTTCACCCTTTTGGGGTCGTTACCCTTTTTCATGCTATTTTTGAGGCTTTAGTCTGCCTTGATCTCAGTTGATCTCTATTTATTCTATATCTGGTTCCTTATTATCAGGGTCTCTGTCCCTTAATGAGGGAGTTCTAGCCCTCGTCTCTCTTTCTTTTATCCTTCTTCGTCCAGTTTTGTGTCCGCCGCTCCTCCGTGTATAGGAATCTTTAATCCCTTGCTATCCTTCTCATCTTTGTCCTATCAAGCAAGGAATACAAAGGTCGTGCTATTCGAAGCTCAATGATCAAGGTTGCTTCCAGACGCTGGTTTCTACGCTATGGATTTGCAAGGTATCTTTATTTTATGCAAGAACATGCTCTCATTTCCATTATTCCTTATTTTTCCTGCACATGGTTATAATGCTGGTTCCTTAATATGGTTGAGTGACTTTAGAAATTAGTTTCAGTCTAGTTCGCTTCTGCAGCATTCTTAGGCTGGTGATAGCTCCGCGCGAGGAGTCTAGTTTCTTTCCCCAATCATTGAGGGTGATCTTGAGTATAGGTTTTTCCACACACTACACGACGAGCTATAGCCGATTCCTATGAGGCACACCGTTGCTGCTTTGGCCGCACTTTGGGTATGCACAAAGGTCTTTTCTTTTCTCTGCTCGGCCGAGTGTAGGGGAAAGAGATGGATGGATGAGATGACCAACCTAGGTGCTCCCTAATACGGGAGGGGTCTCAAATAGGGGTAGTCTTGACCCTCAAAAGTGAACTTTCATGCTATATCTGGCCAATAAGGGTAATCAAATATAAATCAATCAAAGTCAATGAATGCAAAATTATGAATCAAAGGCCTGGCAAGAGTGGCAGTACAGTTCCTCGTGGGACGTTATGAGCCTGGTCGCATGCGTGCCAGATAAATATGGGTCACAAAATCAAAGACACAAAGCCCCGGCGCAACAGACCGTATCTTTGAGGGGTAGTGCCCTGGGGGGAATTCGAGTCTTGATGTCTCCCATCCTGCATAAAGCTTGTCTCCAATTTTTTTTCTGCTTCTCCCTCTTAGGCTGGGTTGAATCTCGTGTATGGCCTTAGTAGGGGCACCATTCTTTAGAGGCGGTTAGTTGTGGCGAGTCACCCTCACATGCACGCCCTGCTTAAGGGAAGCCTTTAATGAGAGGGGTAGGAACGACGATCCTTGGGCAATAGTTTGAGCCCGTCTTGGGTGCTGTAGATTGCTATTTTAAAAATTCCAAAAAAATCAGATATTGTCAAAATCTAAAAAAATCAAATATTGCTCAAAAATAAAAAGCCAAAAAAATTAGATATTGTCAAAATCCAAAAAATCAAATATGTCAAAAATTTCAAAAAAATCAAATATGTCAAAATCTAAAAAAATCAAATATTGTTGAAAATCCAAAAAAATTGGAAAATTACAAAAATCTAAAAATATATGTCTTTGGTACCCTTCTTCATGTATTTTTCATTTTGTATTTATTTTGAGAACATATATAATCTGTTTGTTAAGTGTGCAGGTTGCAGATGTTTAAGTTTTCCTTACTCTTCATCATTTGCTTTACCTCCTGTTCATCTTTTTGAATCTATTCTTTTTCTTCAATCCACTCTCTCGATCTGTTCTGAAGCTCATGTCCTTCTCATCTTTTACTTCACTTCGCCTCATCATATCTTCATGAGAGGGCTTTGCCTCATGATTGTGAACCTGGTGGTTCTGCTTCATTCTGATCTTGGGCTTTGATTGAAGAGTGTATTTGTCATGTCTTTTGTCCCGCCGTGTCCTTGTCACACGTGTTTATGTCCCTCCGTGTCCTTGTCACACGTGTTATTTTGTCCCTCCGTGTCTGTCATATTTTCGTCCCACTGTGTCACCATGCCATGTGGTGTTGTTGTCATCCCGCACATGTGTTGTCCGTATCTTTTGTCCCTCGTGGTTGTCATCCCACGTGCCTTGTCCCACCATGTCCTTGCCCCACCGTATATACTGTCCCACCGCGTTATGTTGTCTTGTCCCACCGTGTTCTTTAGTCTCTCTCACGCTTATTATTTGTTCATGTGATCTCTTGCATATGTTGTTCATGTGATTTCAACCTTCATTACGTTATGCTATGGTATGTTATCTTTCATCCGTCTTTGTGAAGTTGTGTTATGTTAATGCTTATTCATGTTGTTGTTATCTTATCATGAAAACCCATAAAAATTGAAAAATTCAAAAAATCTAAAAAAATGCTGTTTCGCTTGGCAGGTAAGTCAGGTATGACTCTCTATCCCTGCTCATTGTTACATTACTATATGATATCTATATTATTATAGACTCTCAATGACCAGCTAGTTGTCCGTGTGTTCTGGGATCTGATGTTCCCCTTTAACAAAAATGATGATGATCTAGGAGCATACTGTTAATCATTGGAAAGGCCGTTAGTTTGAGTCGGGTGGGGGACGATGGACTCTATCTCGCACGCCGTGGTTGGAAGAAGACTCTTGACCCCGTCTTGCTCAGTCTAGCAATATTATCCTTAAGTACTTTCTATTTTTATTCTTTCTTTATATTCATTTTGATGATTTCTTTATTTTAGCCCTGCATGCATCATATCATTTTTGAGCACGCATGCCTCAAAATTCTCTCAAGGTTTCTCCTTTGCAATGGTTAATTGCACTTCACCTCTCTTGGATGAGAGATCCTCATTCCACTCTGAATTTGAACATTTTCTCTGATCTGCCCGCTTGGTCTGGTTGGCCAGTGCGATTCCTGTCTAGATTTTTATCTCAGTTTTATCTCCTTTTTCCAACTTTTCAGCTGTGTTCCTTTCAATCCCCTCATTATCCGTGGATTGTGTCTCCCAATGAGGTATTTCGTGTTTCCTTTTCCATCCTGTTAGTTAGTTCTCCAGACATGCGTCATCCCTGTCATCCATTCCGGGTGGTTAGTTCGATGTTTTCGGGAGAATTCTTGTCGCTTGTTGGTTGTGACGGGAGTCTTTTGCCTTGATGCCCACTTTTCAGTTCTCTCCGCTTCATCTTTGCTTCATCTCCATTTCACGTCACTTTCGCTTTCGATCCATCTCCATTCCATTTCGCCTCCGCATTGCTTTCGCCCATTCCCTTGCAAAGTAGACATCAAAGAGGGACATCTATTGACACCCGTTTTCAGCCCGCAAGTTGAGTTATTTCTCTTATTCTCCTTTATAATACTCCAAAATTAACCATTATTTTAGAACCTTCTTTGAGCCTATTTCGAGCCTATTTCTTGACTTTTTTCGAACCCATTGAGCTTTGGAGGCATTTAGCTTTAATTCCCCACCTTTCGGGACCGATTCAGGTAGTCTGGGCGGTCGAACGTGCGCCCGGAACTTTCCTGCACAGGCTCCTGAACGCGGTCGCCTAGGCGACCGCGTGCTCAAATGAACAATGTTTATTATTATTATTATTATTTCCATGATAGCGGTCTCCTGGGAGATCGACTTTATGAGCGGTCACCTAGGAGACCATGTTTTAGCCATTTTTTATTTTTTTTATTTTTAATATATAGTGACGGTCCTTCTGAGATCGACACTATATAATAGCGGTCCCAGGAAGACCGTTTCTTCAGTTTTTATGCCAGGATTGTCCTGGCTCGCTCCCAATCGCCTGGCGGTCACCCCTATGACTATTTTTATCCAAATGGCGGTCATCCCATGACCGTTTCATTAAGCTGCGGCCCTGCGATAGACCGTTTCTTCGGAATAGAGTCCCTAACCTCCTGAACTCCGATTTCCTTGCCGCAGGACTCTTTAGACTCCTTGTTTGAGCCATTCTCTCTGAGATAAACCCTCCAGATAGATTTGTAACTCTTCAAGGCTCTTATCCCCACTATTATCTCCACATTTTATCAATCTAGGACTCCTAGTTCGAAGCATTATCCTCAAATTCGAGCTAGGGTTTCTAGAAACTCCTATAAATAGAACCCAGTTCGCAGGGCGCGAAAGGGGGCTCTTTCTTGATTCGGGGTGAAGCCATGCTACATCTTCGACTCATTTCTTCGACCCCAACCTGAAGAGGGAAGTATTGTCTTCAATTTTTAATGCTCAGGGCTTGTTTTCCTCCTCTCTCCTCTTAGTTATTCGCTCCCCCTTTTCCAAAATCATCACAATTTGCTATTTTTCTACGACATCTGCACTTTTCCTCATATTGCATAGCATATTCCCACAGTTGTGCTTCGTGATTTTGCCTCCTATTTGTTTCATTGTCGTCACAACACACACACCTATCTTTTCCACCCTTCCACAGGGGTTAAAAACCTCCCCCCGATGCATTCTCCCCCATTCTTTGCACCTACTTTATCACTTCGGGATTGATGCTACACTTTGGTTTTCTAATGAATTTTTTCGCTTGTGTTTGTCTTTGTTTTGCAGGATAAGCATGATTGAACGTGAGGCCCTCTTCTTCTAGCCGGCTAGAAGGTGATGAGGTTCATCCCACATCATTCCCCACACTCTTCTTCTTAAGCGCGATCAAGTCTCCATCCCTTTTCCAAGGTACACGGCGCTGTTGCATCCTTTTCTCCATCCCTTCGGTGTTGTCATCCATTGGTGGCGATCACTGTCAGTTCTTCTATCTCTTATCACCCCTTTGTTCATACTTTCATGTCCATATGCATATTTGTTTAGTTTGGGGGCGGGATAGATAAAACATCTACACCTGCGAAGGCCAATTGCAGCACCCACATCTAGACACAATAGGTATACCACAGTCAGCTACCCTGCTGTCCACCGGCACTGCTCTATGAAGAATTTTTCATGTAAACATGGCAGCCCTCGGTGCAATGGAAGGATGCCAGAGCTTCAACCAAGATCGCCTATCATTGCCACTAGTGTAGAGCAACCCATAAGCCGACTTAATAGAAAAATTCCACATGGCATTAGCAACCCATACACAAGTATCCTTCTCCCTATTAAGAGTAGGATATAGTAGCAATTAGTCATGAATTAACATACTCCAAGCAGCATGATTAGAGTCCATTAGTACCTCTCTGATGGAAGCCAGTGGAAATCCTCGAGACCTGACATTGTTATTCTGATGTATCAGCTGCAAAATCCGGCCATCTCCAATCCAATTATCTCTGAAGAAATCCACCTCAGACTCGTTATCTATAATCAACCGGGAATTGTTAAGAATACGATTTTTGGCTTAAAGAAATACTTTATTAGAGGTGCATGCAGGAAAAGGTTTATTAACATCAAAAACATGATGTTTGATAAATCTCTGCTTTGCATATCTCGACCATAAAGAGGAGCCATGAACAATGTTCCACAAATTTTTAGCTACTAAGGAAACTTGAACATGATGCAGACTCCGAAACCCAAGACCCCCTTCATCTAACGGTTTTTGAATGTCTTTCCAAGCCACCCAATGCCTTCGTTTCATGCCTTCAGAACCTCTCCAAAAAAAATTAGCACAGAGCTTGTCAATAATAGGGCACAGCTTAGGAAGAGAGAAAGCATATGCAAGATACACCGGCATGCTCCTAAGAACTGACTTAATGAGGATTCCTCTCCCTGCTTGTGAAATCATTTTTGACTGCCAACCATCTAGCTTGCTCTGCACTTTATCAAGCAGGGGTCTATAATCTGCCATTTTATATCTTCCTTTTTTCAGAGGTACCCCTAAATAGCGGAATCCATGAATTTGATGCTTATACCTTGTTAAAGTGTAAATAGTGTGTACCAGGTTTGGCGGAGCCTTAGGAGATACAACAAAGCTGCTCTTCTCCGCATTGATCTTTTGCCCAGAGCTTCTTTCATACTACTTGATAAATTGAAGAAGGACCTTGACGTTGTGTACACCAGCATTCAAAAAGATGAGTGTGTCATCAGCATATAAAAGGTGTAAAATCTGCATACAGTCTCTAGGTCCACTATATCCCGCTAAAGCCCCTGAGTGAAACAGACTAGAAAGCCCTCTTCTCAGCACCTCCGAAGCAATGATAAAAATATAAGGCGCTAAAGGATCACCTTGTCGAATCCCTCTAGTGGACTTTAAAAAACCTATACAAACCCCATTAAAGTTAACAGAGAACCAGCAATTTGAGAGCAAGATACCAATGTAAGAAGTAAAACACGTGCTGAAGCCAAACTTCCACATAACAGTATTGAAAAAATCCCATTCCATTCTGTCATATGCTTTAGCCATGTTCAACTTGAAAATGGCATTATGTCCTCTAACTTTCCTGCTAATGTCCCCTATCAGCTACCTAGCTAGAGCCACATTTTCCAAAATAAAACACAGAACATATCAAGGACCTTGTAGCTTTGATGAACCTGGAACAGGAGTTTCCCTTCAAGAAAAATAGTGATAGTTCCAGGGGAGTCTTGGTTGCACAGATAGGCCGTTAAGTCATCTAAGCCTAGGGACGACGGTTCCACTTTCAAAGTTGATGCGCAGATAAACCGGCTTCGACTTAGTGTCAACTTGTGAAACTGGAGTCCTGACCAGGTCTTGATAGCTTAACAATATTATCCTTGATTATTTTCTATTTTAGTTTATTTTAATTTTTCTTTTAGCCCAGCATGCATCATGTAGGAATTTAATTCAACTGCTGAAAGACCTCATATTAAATCAGTAATGAGGTCATCCAGTTCTTAATTTGAGCTGACATAAGATATTCTATTCTAGATTGAGTACTATGTTCTCCTTGAAGCCGCTTAGGCTGATTCCTCGAAAGCACCTTTGATTGGATTCTTACCCTATATTTATTTATTTTTCCCTAAAAGATCCACCTTGGTTGCAGCACGTCCACATTGGCTGGTAATCGCCCTCCAATGGTGAAGATGATTTTCCTTTTTCTTCTCCTGCTCTCACGTGCACATTTTTTAGTTTGATTTTCGTCCAAGCAATTGTTACTTTTTGGTAATCACCCAGGGTCGCTTTACTCAGAACCATGGAAAAATCTCTAACACTTAGTGTTGAAAGTGTGTCACATCACACCTTAGCATCTACTTTTCAGTCCGTTTCCACTTCATTCCACTTCGTTACATCATTATTCCACTTTGCTTCATTTTCATTCCACTACACTTCATTTCATCTCACTCCCCTACAAAGCAGACGCCAAGGTGGGGAAGCTGTAGACACGCCAAAATTAACGCTGAGATGAGTAAATCCCATGTCACATCATAACGCCCCGAAGTGGACCTCATTACTGGCTTAATAAGATGATTCTTCTATTTCTGAGACATTTTTAGAATTCATGTCTTTGTCCTGGATGCCAATTCACTGAATCGACGCCTTCGCAGAGAGGTGCATATATTAATTCGCGTCAGCTTCCCTGACGTGGATTCGTTCACCTTTTCAAATTTTATTTCAAATTAAAATTCATAATTTCAGGGAATCTGCACCTCTTTTAAGAGACGTGTATTAATTAGCGTCCGCAGCAGCAGGCGCCAATTTTCTTGTTATTTTTGGATTTTACTTTGGATTTAAAATTCATATTTCACAAAAATCCGCACCTCTTCACGAAGACGTGTATTAATTAATGTCTTAGTCATAGACGTAAATTATAATTTTTAATTTAGGAAACTTTTTATTTCCTTATTTGGATCGAGGAATTAGCGTCGTTGGCATTGGACACGAATTTAATTAACGTCACCTGCAGTTAACGTCGTTTTCGTTCCGCATCCGGTTCATCCCCTACCTTCTTTGCATGGCGTTCCAAGTGGGATTAGGGTCCTTTGGCCTTTGATGGAATGGGATCCACATCATGGGAAGGTTTCCTTGTTCTAAAAACACCTTAGAACAAGGATTCTCATCCTATAAATATCCCATTAAAGCTCTCGGTTTGAAGGTTGAATGTTTTAGAGCTTGGAAGGTTGAACAAGTTGAATGTTTGAGAGTTAGAAATTTTTAGAGAGAATTCTAAAGAGCTAAAGGTCTTGAACACAGGTCGAAGGAGGGGCTCCATGAGCTCTCTCTATCCCTACATTGGAAAAGGAGGGAAGCTACCATCCCCTTCTTGTTGCAAAAGGATCCCCCCTTTGGAGTCTTGGGTTTTGGAGGACCAACCTCCTTTTCTTCCCTTTCCTTTACTTTGATTTCTTAGTTTAATTTGCAACACACCCATTCATCCTTAGCATCCTTTGCTAGGACTTTTATTCTTCTTTAGCATTCATCATCTCCCTCCCTTAATCTTTAAGGGGTTTAGAAAATGCACAAGGTGTGTCTTTCTACATGTTTTTTTACTCTTTTTTGCATTGAGGATTGATGCTACAAAAATTCTAATCCAATTATTTCTTGCTTGTTTTGCTCATTTTTCAAGGGTAATCAAGATAAATACCCTCTTCATCTGCCGGCTGATCGGAAGAGGAAGTGGAACTCACAAATCCCCCCACATTTCAAGATATTTAGCGATCACCCCCTTCTCTTTTGAGGTATTCACCTCTGGCGATCACACTCCTCTTAGCATCTACATGCTCCCTTCCCCACCTTAGTTGATTATTTGATCATCTTTTACGTCATCATCCACTTTATCATATCCAAATTATTATTTTAATTTAAATTATTTCATTTTCTCTCTCTTTTAATTGTTGTGACATTCACACCTCTCTCCCTCCAGCTCCGACGGGTAGGGGCCTCCCCCCTAGCCCTCCCTAATCTACCCCCTTCCCCCTACCCCTAGCTGCACCTCTCCCCCTCTGACTCTGACGAGCGAGGACTGTGCCCCCACCATTCCCTGTGCCCTCTCCCCCTCTGACTCCCCGAACAGGGGCTGCTCCCCACCACTTTATGCCTCCTCTCCCCCTCCTGTGATCTTGGCCCCCCCACCCCTCCTTGCCCTGGATGCTCTCTAAGAGAGGGAAAGAGAGAGAGAGAGAGAGAGAGAGAGAGAGAGAGAGAGAGAGAGCTAACCCGAGGGTAGGTTAATAGTTGGGCCTCTTAACTCGTATGGCACTTTGGTCAAAGTAATGGTGGTTACAACAAGAACATATTTGCAACAATATTAGATACATTAAGGATATCGATGGTAATATACAAAAAGTAAGAGGATAAATGCGAATATGTTATTTTATAGGGATATAGATGTAAAATTCCCCAAAAGATAAGAAAACATAAATCCCATGAATACTTATAAAAAAAGTCAAAATTATTGGGTTTTACCTAATATTAGTGGTCCACTTATAACTGTTATTAGGATGCATAATATAGTTAAGTCTAGTTGATGGGGTATGGTTAATGGGTACAACTCATATGTGACACATGGGTTCCAGTTATGGGCAAAAACCCAATTAGATCAAAACCATAGACTAGTCTCTCCTTTCTATAAATCTTGACCTGTGTCTATCTCATAAAGAGCACAAGCAATCAACGGCTCTATGGAGAGAGGAAACCAGGGAGGTGTTAGTAGGGTTACGTGTATTACTATCTAGAATTGGCTTAATGACGGGACCGTCAGTTCGAGATTTAAGATTCGTGGTTGAACCTGACGGGATCGGCAAGCGGCTTCAACAAAACTATCAAATAAATATTTATGCTGTAGTTGTCTCATGTTAATCTTAGGTGAAGTGACCCAGTTACTCAGTGGGATAACTGTCATTGCCTCTCAACTTTGAGAACAGAGTTAGCAATATGAGTGTCTTTTTACATGAGGAGACACCTTGATTAGAGGCCAGACTCCCCAGTTACTCAACACAGGCATGCCATTGCTCTGTTAGGTTTTTCAGTAAATTTTCATCAGAGATAACTATGGCACCTCATGACATAAGTTACTTTATTTCATTGATAAAGAACCCGGTTTCTCAGTGACTAAGACATTGCTCTGAATTCATAATTTTTCATTTAGTCAACATTTCTCAAGTTAATGTTTAACCACATCACTCACTCTATGTATCTCTACCAAAGTAGCCTTGATTTCAAATTTTCAGATATCAGATGAGAGAGTCAAAGGTTTACATGACACATGTGGTTAAAGTTTATTAAACCTTATCATTCAGATATTTCCATTTCATTTAATTACAAATCTGAGAATACATTAATCTTATATCAGTCTGATTCAGTGGTAGTTCTTAAACCTATATGATAGGAATTTCTACAAAATTCTCAGACTGAATTGCATGACATGCAGCTTAAGTTCCTCAGATCAGAACAATAAATTTAGCTGACCAACAATCAACAGTAGAAATAAATCAGTCACACCAGCTAAGAGATATATGAAGGATGAGTATAAGCTGGTGGAAGAGTCAATCACCAATAGAGAAGAGCATTAGAAGAGAGTTTATCAACAGATAGTAGCTGAGTCTGGAATTAAGACAAATCGGCTATTTTGGTGAAGACAGCAGAGAATCAATTGAAGTAAACTGAGAGCATTAGAAGATCCAATAAACTAGACAGGAAGATTTCAGGTGAAAGTGAATGAGATGATCAGAAAATTTCCTCTGTCTAGATTCATCATGAAAATAGAAAAGCATGAGCAACCGAATGGTTAATCAGAACAAGTTGAGCTCCCCCTGACTAAGTGCATGAAGTGTATTGAAAGCACATCACATGATATCAAATTTTGCATTCAGATATGATTCATGCAAATTAGACAGAAGAGAATTACCATAAGCATGATTGTTCAATTCATATTTCAGAAAGCTTCAGTTTAGCACCAACAAATCAACATGATATGCAACTTTCTCTGCCTATATGAAAACTTGACCCTTTGTACTTGGCGGAGTACCTAGTCTCAAGGACCATCTCACACATAGTAAGAACCTCCAGGCAGATTTCCCTGCCTTTTAGTATCTTACCATTTGATATACCAGGGTTATGCAAAGATATGCAGTGCAAAGAAGTCCTATGTGTAGACAGTTACTTCTTTTTGGAGTTTTTCAGTATGATGATGTGCAATGCATTCACTACATGTATGCATATGTAATTTCAGACAATCATCAATATGCAAATCATGTATGAGGAGAGTTCATAAAATCCAAACCTGACAATGCTGAACATGAAAGAATATGCAAAACGCAGATTTAACATGCTATGCAGAATGTTTATTCAAACATCAGAGCATTCTTCATTCAGATAGCATCATGCGAGAGCAATCAACTTTTCAAGATAAATCAATTTAGCATAGATAGATCATTATGATATGCGATCATCTAAAGGACACAACTTCAGAAGAAAGAATTTAAACCGAGTTTTTAGAACTAACCTAAATAGTCCACTTCTGGGGGTTTCACTTTTGAGTGCCTTGGATTATTAACCCCTTTATTCTTCAGCTTCCAAGGCACACCTGCAACATGTTAATCAATTTGATCCTGCAGGAACCCAAGCAATCTTGGGTCCTGCATTAGCTCTGATACCAAGTGTTGGGTTCGGTGCTATGTATTCAGAGGGGGGGTGAATGAATATACCCTTTTAAAAACTTTCGCCCAATTAAAAATCACACAGTGTGCAATTGCGGAATTAATCAAACACACAGTGTGCAAAGCTAATCAAATCTATTGAACCAATGTGCAAACATGTAGAATGCTCCTAAGCAAACATGTAATGTGCGCAGCAATGAACTGAATACAATCTTCGTGCCTATGCATGCATCTAGCGCCAATCAGATAAGAATTCAAACCATAGAATAGGAGGGTTTTTAGGTGGTTCGGTCCTGCAGACCTACGTCCACCCCACACTCAACCCGAGTGTGGATTCCGCTGACTCATAGCTTGAACAGCTGGGCATCATAGCTTGCCATACAATCCGCTGAGCCTCACAGCTTACTGTCCGAGGAATCCTCCTCGCCTGCTGAGCTTCACAGCTTGCTCTGCTGGGCAATATAGCTTAGCCGTCCAGTGGAATCCTCCACTGCAAATGCTGAGCAACACAGCTTGCTCTGCTGACAAACAGCTTGAAGAAAGGTATAAAAGAAAACAAGAAGCAAGTAGCAACAGCGACTAAAAGCTGTAAATAATGAAAGCACAAATGTGGCTCTTAAAGAGCTGACTGGAGTGGATCTGATCCAACTTCCAGTAGGAACGATCTTCTCTGTTCTTCTCTTCTCTCTCTCTTTCTTCTCCTTCTCTTCACACTCTGCTCGAGCTCTCTATCTCTCTCTTTCTCTTCTTCTTCTCTGCTTCTTCTACTTCTCTTTTTCATTCTCACAGGATCGTGCAGGCTATCCTTTGCTTCTTTCGATCTCTTCTGCTAGAGCTCTCTGTCTCACGATCAGTCTTCTTCAGATGAAAGAAGCTTCATATATATAGAGCAGCAGGAATTTGGCGTGTGCTCTCCACATCTCCCGCCCAAAGGCTTTCGCCAGAACCGAGGCATTTCGACCACCTGGCAGCATCCTGGCTGGGCTACATCCATGTGTCATAATCTGGGCACCTCGTCCTTCCTTGGATCACGTGCCTTCATTAGGCTCTGCAAAGAATCCCTGTCAGACAGTCGAATAGAATTATCAGTTTAAGACTGAAACCCCTGTACAGACTTCATAGTATGCACAATGCATTGTATAGACTTTGCAAAGCGACATGAATGTATGGACTTTGCAGTGTGTAATGTGTAGACGTTATGCAATGTATGGACTTGCGTTCAGCAGCAGTGTATAGACTTGAAATATGCAGAGCTTAAGCTATGTACATACTTCAAATATGCAGAAGTAAACGTGCATCAATGTGTAGACTTAGCAAACCAAAGAATGAACAAAGCAACACAATGTGCAGACTTCGTGCAGTGAGTGAAGCAGTGTATAGAGTTAGAGTGCAGTGAATGTTCAAGTGATGTACAGACTCTGCCAAGAGCAATGCACAATGCACATATGAATGTACAGACTTCATTTGTGCTGTGCAAGCATGCTAAGATGCAATGTATAGACTTTATTGAATGCATTCTATGCAGACCCTATACAGACTTGATGAGACGATGCATTCACGATGTATAGACTTTAGCTCGTGCAAGCAAAGCCAATGTATAGACTTGGCGTTTGTGTGAGCATGCGATGTACAGCCTTTGTGTTGTGAACACAGGCTGTACAGACTTGCTAACATGCATGAACAAATGGCATTGTATAGACTTGGCAGTGTGTTATGCAGAATGCATCATGCAAAGTATGAACATCAAGAATGAATGCATAATGGCTGTATGGACTTGACATTCTGAACAATGTACATACTTACTACCTGAAGTGAGAAATGGAGTGTGTAGACTTTGCTTTGAACAAGGCACAATGTATAGACTTAGTCATGCGTGCAGCAAAGACAATGTATAGACTTGGTCTGTTGTACAGACTTCATGAACGATGTAAAGACTTGCAAGGGAAAGGCTGTACAGACTTGAGCACAACAAAGCAATTGAATGTATAGACTTCACGATGTGAAGACTTGCCAAAGACAACTAGACGATGTACAGATTTGAGCGAAGCAAAGTCTGTACAGACTTGAAGGTTCACAATGTATAGACTTTGGCAAAGCACCAATGTACAGACTTACACAGTTCTAGCTATAGTGCAATGTATAGACTTAGAAGCATATGAACATGGCGCTGTACAGACTTTGAGTGAGAGCCCAATGTGCAGACTTGGTGGAATTGAGCGTAGGTAAAGATTAAGAATGTATAGACTTGCTCAGTTCAGCACGTAAGAAAAGATGCCAATGCAGTGTACAGACTTTGCAAGAGACATTAGACGCTATACAGACTTAGCCACAAGCTGAACAATCGGATGTATAGACTTGAGATGAATGCATGAACAGTCTGATGTACAGACTTTCCAAATGTATAGACTTTAAGTCCAATGCAGGAGGCTGTACAGACTTTGATGAATAAACAAGCCGATGTACAGACTTGCCAATGTAGAGACTTCAGACTTAATGCATGGTGGCGAATGTACAGACTTGCCAGTGTATAGACTTGAGAGCTCTGACTATGTTCACGCAATGTATAGACTTAGCAGCGAGCAGACAGACGACGGCCAAGACAATGTATAGACTTTGCGTCTTATGTGAGACGAATGATGTATAGACTTAGCCAGCCTTCAGCTCGATGTACAGACTTGCCTTAAGCAATGGCTATATAGACTTCATGAATGATGTTCAGACTTTTGTGTGTGATGAACAACCGATGTATAGACTTATGCATGAAGCAAGGTAATCGGATGTGTAGGCTTTCTCAACACAATGGCGTGCAACTAAACGATGTGTAGACTTCAGAAATGCATAGAGACGCTACAGCGCGACAGCGTCGACGCAGCAGTTTACCCTGATGTGAAGTTAGATCTGGGTCAGTTCAGTGGGTCGACGCAGTGACCCCATGCATCAACGCATCCAGCCTTATCTTCAAAGCCATCTGAGACATTTCAAGGCTGCGTCAACCTCGTGGACTCAATGGGTTGACGCCATCTGAACTACATACGAGATGTATAGACATGCGAATCTGATGTAAAGACTTGAGGGGGGTTGACCCATCTAAGAAGGGGGTCGACCCACAGAGCTAGCACACTCATGCATTCTCCACAGAACAGATCAGATATAACACACTCATGCATTCTCCACAGAATAAATCAGTCATATGCATTCATGTTGCTATCATTCAATGTGATGTTCTTAGCAAAACAATATGATGACTCATTTATGTTGCTATCATTAAAACACCACATAATCATCAAAGCACAAGGGGCACAACAATCTCCCCCTTTTTGATGATGGCAACATAATGAGTCACATTGACTCGTCAAACTATTCTCCCCCTTTGACATAATCAAAAAGAGAGGAAATGGTTTGAGAGACAAAATACAGCACACAAAGTCAGATAATGAATCATGGTTCATTAAAATGAGGTTCTCCCTTATGACAATGAAACAACTCTCCCCCTATCAACATGCAAGATGTACTACTCTCCCCTTAAAAGCAGATAATCCATAACTCCCCCTGAAGCACAGGAATGAGCTCTGGTTATCCAATAAATCAATCTGAAATCTGCCATTACAAACAATCTAAACTCTGGTTGTGGCACCTCATATATGCATGAACATAATGAAACAGGTGGAAAGTCCACAGAACCAGAACTTATGACAAAATAAGATGGAAGATTCCAACTATGTGGAGAGTAAAGTGATTGATGATAGAAAGGCAAGAGTAGATAACAATCATCATAAGACATCTCAATGAATAATCAATATCAAGATTTATGTTGATCAGGCTATCTAGAAAGAATCTAATCATGAGTGATTTTAATGCTTGCACCACTTCAATAAGTCTTGAGAAGTATAGACTCTTCTATCATAAAGGGTTATGAAGTGACAACTTAACCAATCTGATTTAATTATGATGTATACCAAATTTGTCAAATTAAACTCAATACTCATATCTGAATCCAAGTTTTAATAAAGGTGAACCAAATATTTAGATAACACTCAAAATCAATCATCTTTATCTTACACACATGATCTCAATGACTCTTTTAAGAGTTACACAGATTAGTATTGATGTTAAACACTTTTTCCAAGAATATGAGTTGACAGACTTTTCAATATATTTTCATTTGAAGCACATTATATTTTTTCTGAGCAATTTAGGTTGATCATCACCTTTTTACATGAGGCACAACAGTTAATTGGGCCACATGTATGGACCTAATGGGTCATGTTTTATGTTTATAGTAATTATGTCCACAATAATCATGTAAGAGTCCTTTTTTATTTTGTGTCTTTTAGTCTTCCCAAGAGAGTTATGATGAGTAGAAAGTAGGTGTTAGGTATTAATGAGTTATCTTTTGGTTTTCTTTGTAGAGTCTATAAAAAGGGTCATGTAGTCTTTCTTTAATGGTAATGAAGTGAATCAAATTTTTTGGAAATATTTCTACTTGAGGTGAGAAGCCTACGCTCTATTCTCCGAGAGGGAGATGGGTGAGAAGCCCAAAATCCCATGTGTAACCCGGTCGTGAGACTCGACCCCTACCCTTCGACCCCACCTCCCACTGCTACAGTTTCACTATATTCCCCTTCCTCCTTCCCAGCACCACCGTGGATCCTTCCCAGCCATGCAACCCCCTCCACACCTTTAGCCCTTGCTGTCTTATCCACGCTCATCTTCTTCTTCCTTCTCCTCACCGTCTGCCCACCCCCCTCCTCTCCCACCCTCTCTTAGTTTTCCCCCCCAGGAGTGTATCTCCACCTCCCCTCCACTCGACCCCTACCCTTCGTCAAGAAAGGATGTGTATCCTTCCTTGCTTTTGTCACTATTAAAGAAGCCAAAGAAACCAAGATAGAGAACATTCAGGTAGTGCGAGAATTTCCAGACGTATTTCCGGAAGAATTGCCGGGATTACCCCCGCAAAGAGATGTGGCCTTTACCATCGACTTAGTCCCTGGTGCTGGTCCTGTATCAAAGGCACCCTATAGAATGTCCCCTGCAGAACTGAAAGAATTGAAGAAGCAATTGATGGAATTGATTCAAAAAGGGTTCATTAGACCAAGTACTTCCCCGTGGGGAGCACCAGTCTTATTTGTAAAGAAGAAGGATGGATCCATGAGATTGTGTATCGACTATCGACAGTTGAATCATCTTACTATCAAGAACAAGTATCCACTGTCGAGAATCGATGAATTATTTGATCAGATTTCAGGATCCAAATATTTTTCCAAGATTGATCTCAGATCGGGATATCATCAATTAAGAATCAAGAACGATGACATTCATAAGACTGCATTCAGAAGCAGGTATGGCCATTACGAATTTGTTGTTATGCCTTTTGGACTAACAAATGCCCCTGCTGCCTTTATGCAGTTAATGAATAGCATATTCAGGCCTTACTTGGATCAATTCGTAGTAGTTTTTATCGATGATATATTGATATACTCCAAGACTAAGGAAGAACATGAAGAACATTTGAGGATTTCATTGTAAGTCTTGAGGACAAATCAATTATATGCTAAGCTCAGCAAATGCGAATTCTGGCTTGAAGAAGTGGCTTTTCTCGGACATGTGATATCCAAGGATGGATTATCTGTAGATCCGTCAAAGGTTGAAGCAGTTAGGAAATGGGAAAGACCAACCAATGCTAGTGAGATCAGAAGTTTCTTAGGTCTTGCAGGCTATTACAGGCGATTCATCAAAGACTTCTCAAAAATTGCCGTGCCACTTACAAGGTTAACTCGTAAGGAGATCCGATATGAATGGAGTGAGGAATGTGAAAGAAGTTTCCAAACTCTCAAGGATCATCTCACTACAGCTCCGGTCTTAGCCCTGCCAATTGAAGGAGAGAAATTCGAGGTCTACACTGATGCTTCTGGCATTGGCCTCGGATGTGTTCTAATGCAACAAGGGAAGGTCATAGCATACTCGTCTCGTCAATTGAAGAAGCATGAGGAGAATTATCCCGTCCATGACTTAGAACTGGCCGCGGTAGTATTCGCCCTAAAGATATGGAGACACTATCTCTATGGAGTACAGTTCACTGTCTACTCCGATCACAAAAGTCTCAAATATCTATTTTCACAAAAGGAGCTAAACATGAGACAAAGACGCTGGCTAGAATATCTCAAGGACTTCGACTTCAATATACAATACCATCCCGGAAAGGGTAATTATGTTGCTGATGCCCTTAGTCGAAAGCCGAGAGTAATGATAGCCAATTGTATGATACAAGAATGGAGGTTGCTTGAACAATTCTCCGAGCTCAATATAAGCTTGGACACGGAATCCAAATTTGTCACATTATCTCATGTAAGCATACAGTCTGACTTATTATCTGAAATACAAACACTTCAGGATGATGATCCTATGATAGTGGAAATCAAAGGAAGATTAGAAGGACAATCCGAATTCCAACTAACTTCTGATGGAAGATTATTATTCAAAGGTAGAATTTGTATACCCGACTGTCCGGAATTAAAGAAGAAGATCTTAGATGAAGCTCACAGATCAAGGTACACTATTCATCCTGGATCAACCAAAATGTACCAAGATGTAAAAAGGAACTTTTGGTGGCCCAACATGAAAAGAGAAATAGCGGACTATGTATCACGCTGTCTCACATGCCAACAGGTCAAGGCGGAACACCAAAAGCCTGCTGGAAAATTACAACCTCTAGATATTCCTAAGTGGAAGTGGGAGGATATTGGTATGGACTTCATCATGGGTTTATTTAAATCGAAAGGAGGACATGATGGAATATGGGTTATCATTGACCGATTAACTAAATCGGCGCATTTCTTGCCAATAAAAAGCCGATGGTCAATTGATGTGCTAGCTGCACTATACATCAAGGAAATAGTCAGGATACATGGAATTCCTGTCTCGATCGTGTCTGACAGAGATCCCCGCTTTACTTCTCATTTTTGGAAGGGATTACAACATGCATTGGGAACAAGGCTTAACTTTAGTACTGCTTTCCACCCACAAACGGATGGTCAGACCGAGAGAGCTAATCAAGTTGTGGAAGATATGCTCAGAGCATGCATCATTGACTTTGGAGGAAGCTGGCATGACCACTTACCTTTAGTTGAATTTGCATATAACAACAGCTATCAAGCTAGTATCCAGATGGCACCTTTCGAAGCCTTATACGGAAGGAGCTGCAGATCACCCATATGCTGGAACGAGGTTGGAGAGAAACAACTGTTAGGTCCAGACATGGTAAGGGATACAACTGAGAAGATACAGGTAATCAGAGAAAGATTACAAGTTGCTCAGACCAGACAAAAGACTTATGCAGATACAAGAAGAAGAGATCTTGAATTCCAAATCGGAGATCATGTATTTCTCAGGATATCGCCTGGACGTGGCATACGAAGGTTTGGTGTTAAGGGTAAGCTTACGCCAAGATTCATCGGACCATTTGAGATACTCGAAAGAGTTGGCGAGGTTGCTTATCGCATCGCACTGCCTCCTCAATTGTCCGAGGTGCATAATGTATTTCACATATCCATGTTGAAAAAGTATGTGCACGACCCCTCTCATATTATTGAACATGGAGATCTGGTGATCCAGAAAGATCTCACATATGAACAGAAGCCTATGAAGATCTTGGATCGAGAAATACGAGCTCTAAGGAATAAGGTTATTCCCATGCTCAAGGTGCAATGGAATAAGAATCCCGAACGCGAAGCGACATGGGAGACCGAAGAATCTATGAAGAAACGATTTCCCGAGTTATTCTAAGAGGTATGTATTCTACGCTCTCTACGTGTATAATTATATATATTGAATTTGGGGACCAAATTCTTTTTAAGTGGGGGAGGGTGTAGCAACCCTGATAAATGAATATTTGAAATAAATTAAAACATATATATATTACAGAAGTAATACGGTTAATTAGACGAAGTAAAACAAAATTAAAATAACGCCTCTTATTAGGGCGTTAATTCTGAAAGAAACGCCTCTATCAAGGGCGTGACTAAAGAAAGGACGCCCACACGTGCGGTCGTCAACTCTCACGACCAAATAGGCGAGTAAAAGAAACGCCCATGTATTGGGCGTGTTTTAAAAAAATAAGGAACGCCCTTATCAAAGACGTTTCTTAAGAAACGACCTGAACTAGGTCGTTAATTAAAGAATCGACGCCCTTACCTAAGGCGTTAATTCGGTTCGTGACCCGTTCGAACCCAGAACTTATCCAGGGAAGGATCAACCTAATCTAGTAAGTGTCTATTAGAGTAAGGACTCTATTAGGGATATATTACCCTCACACGAATACTAACTCTAATAGGATTTCCATAACCCTATAAATAATCTACTATCTAACCCTAAAACGCTATTTGGCGTTCGACTCATCAAGAGGTATATGCAGAACATTGTGTTCTTCTTATATATCTTTTCCTCTGCTTCAGATTATATGAAGAATACTGATTCTTCTTTTTACAGGATCAGGAGGCTCTACTAAGTGCGTGAAGAACTGGTAAAGTTCTTCTTCCCGTTCACGTCTTTCCTTGTCATCGAAGAATACTGATATTCTTCCTCTTATGATCCTGTAGGTTGCTTGCATCAACAAGAAATTAAAGGACGTGAAGTTATTATTCTTCCGGCTGTCCAGATTCTCTGTTGTAAACAGATCATCTTGTTCTTCTCATCAAAGCCCTTCACCCGGTCATCTCCAAATCAACTCTTCAAGGTAGGTTTTCTCAAGATATTGTAGCCAAATAAGAATTAATGCAAGATATCTATACATACGTATATGAGCATGGCATGCATACTGTTTATAAGGTTTTATTACGTCCTCTGCAATATTTTGAAAGAAACGCCCTTGATTGGGGCGCTACTTTAAAAGAAACGACCATAACCGTGGTCGTCAATTTCATATTTGACGCCCTGTACGCAGGCGTTAATTTCATAAGAATCGCATGTGATTAATAATTGATCCTGTTTAAAAATTACAATACATATGAAATATTGATTTTTAATATCTTGAATGACTCTGTGAATTCCTGTTAAATTTTACTGCCATGACATGTCTCCTCTCTCGAAATATTATTTATTAAAATATCGTAAATTCCTTGAAATTCACGACTTGGACAAAGTCGTTTTCCATATTTTAACGCCCCAGAACAAGGCGTGAATCTGAAAAGTAACGCCCCTTCCTAGGGCGTGTATCTGTTAAAATCATGAAATTCACATATTCTATAAAATGGAATTATAAAGTAACGCCCCTTCAAAGGGCGCTTTTTTGATAAATTTCTGAGAATAATTATATCCTGCCGAATATGTAAATGATGAGACGCCTACATGTGCAGTCGTCAACTTTGAAGAAAACGCCCCCAGGAAAGGCGTGTTTTTGATAAATTAATGAAATAATGGTAATTCTGCAAATTGGCAATATATGTAAACGCCCTTCTGTTAGGCGTTAATTATTCAATACACGACTTTACTTAAGTCGTTATTTTACTGAAAACTGATTTTATCCTGATTCTATTACCGATGGTTTCATATTATACATATATATATATATCGGCACTATTCTCCACTCCGTGAGTATAGTCCCACGTTTCATGTTGATTTATCGATCACACTCAACTCTCATTGATATACAAGCTCTCCATTGGACATTCCGTTCCTTTGGACTAGCGAGTTAGTCATAGAGACCTCCGTAAGACTCCTCGTAGCCTTGGATTCCCTCAAGGCCGACTGAGCTGGTTGTACCCTAAAAACCATTACACGATCCTTGCCATGTCAATCTAAAGAAACATGGTATACCGGCCCTTATGATTATACAAAGAGTATATCATAAGAAATTCTTAATGGGATGATGATATCATGCCATATCATGTCGTTCTTGTAAACCCCAATTCTATGATAAGAATGAGGGTATCTTGCTTGATCTTATGTTCATGTGGACCTCAATGCTATATAAAGAATGTCATATTGATTTGTCGTGGTACCTAAGCTAAAGGAACCATATTCTACCTAGTTTCATCGATATCGTGATTATACCGTTATTATCGCCAATCTATGTCCTTTGTCATATTTTTGGACTCTATTCTATCAAAGTTGTCATACGTGTCTACAAGCTTGAATATTGAAACTCTACATTGGCTATATAAACAAGAGTGGATGTCAAAAATACATGATAAATGCCTGCGCATATAGGGCCCGATCTGGTCCTGGGAGGAGCACCCGAAAGTACTTGTGCCCATGGGAGTTAAAATGATAAGGTATCTGGCATTATACCGAGTACTTGACTTGCTTGATTGGATATTCCACACACATCTTGTACTTGACTCGTACTTGACATGAAATGAAATGCGTGGCCCGAAAAAGGATAATTTACTTGCTTGCTTGATACATGATAGCCAAAGTTCTTGACATGACTTGTTAATTGTACTTGCTTGAATATCTTGAACCACTTGTCATCTTGTTGAAAGTTCATGATTAAGTTCATCTTATTTCCTTGATATTACATTCTCTCTATCTTGTCGTTTTATGCGAGCATGCATAACTTTCTTGCATTCATGAAAGATGTAATTACTTAAACCACTTGCTAGTACTTGAGATATAATTTCCTACTGAGCGTTCGCTCATTCCGTTTGTCCCTTTGTACTTTTCAGGTAAGTCCGACGACGATGGAAGTCAATCGGATGGGAATTGTCAAGAGTGAAGAGATAGAGATTCTCCAAGTGTCATCTAGTCTTTTCTATAGTTTCTTGAGTCAACTATGTACTTTTCTTTTTATTAAACAGAGTATTGGATTTGTAATAGTCTATCCATTATGAAATAAAGGATTGGGTTATCTTGCTATTTTGCGCATCTCTGTCTTTGTGTCGAATACACGACCACTCTGATTGACATGATTGATATAGACACGTCGCGCATCTCCGGGTATCTTCCGCGCTCGGGGCGTGACAGTCTTTGTGGTATCAGAGCCTACGGTATTCAATTCCTAGGAAAAACCCAAGTCCAAGGATAAGTTGAACGTTTAACCAAGTGAGATTGGGTAGAACCAAGGGTTAAGGATCAATAAGTCCTTTATAAGATCATGGTGATATAATACTAATATAGCTATTGTAATTGTAGGATAATGGCTGCCGAACGTGCTCAATGGCGCAACATGCAGCGTACCCTCCAAGGGATGACCCAAGTGCTACAACAGGTAGCACAAGGTGGTGCTCCACGAGCTGGAAGCTTACACCAAGCATTCAAGAATATGAATCCCCGAAGTTCATAGGATCGACCGATCCAGACGATGCCGAGCATTGGGTTCGGGAGATTGAACGTATATTCCGTGTTATGCAATGCACGGATCAGGACAAAGTCTTATTAGCTACTTTCCAGTTAGAAAAAGATGCTAGATGCTGGTGGGAGTCTATTGAAGCAACCATAGATCCTACTCAAGTAACATGGGAAGAATTCGTGGAATACTTCAATGCTAAATATTTCTCGGACCGAGTCCAAGAAAAGAAGGCTGCCGAATTCGCGGCATTAAAGCAACGATCCTTATCATTAGCAGATTATGAAGCTCAGTTCTCCAGGTTGTCTAGATATGCTAAGCATCTTATTAGCACGGAGAAGATGAAAGCCCGTAGATTTCTTAATGGGCTTAGGCCCCACTATATTACTCAACTGGCGCCTATGGACATCCAAGTTTATTCTGAAATAGTGCGCCGAGCTCAACTACTTGAAGATGCCACGGAACTATCTGATAGGATCCGAGGAAAGACAAGAAGGAACAAGTCACAGGTTCGGGTTCTTTCAAACCCAATTTAAGAAGAGGCCCAATAATGGAGGTTCTTCATCTCAAGATCATAAGTTCAAGAAGACCAAGCCTTTCTCGATCACCACTACCCCTTCTAATACAGTATGCAAGCATTGTGACAAGGCTGGTCACAAGACGGAAGAATGCTGGAGGAAATTAGGAGCTTGTCTCCGTTGTGGAAGCCGTGAGCATCGGATTCCCGAATGTCCATTAATGAATGACCAAGCCGGTGATGGTAAACGCCCGGTGACAAAGAATGCTCGTCTTCACGCAATCCAGGAGACCGAACCAGAAGAAGAAGGAGGATTGGTGGAAGGTACATTAAAAATTTGTTCCAAATATGCACATGTTTTATTTGACACGGGTGCATCGCATTCCATTGTTTCCAAGAAGTTTGCTGACCCATTGCCTCTAGAACCGGAATGGATGAAATTAGTATTGTCTACTCCTCTCGGAAACGAGACGGATATCACACATCATTACCAAAACTGTGAGGTATTGGTTCGAGGAAAGAATTTTCCTATTGATCTTATCTGCTTAGATCTAAAAGAGTATGATGTTATACTAGGAGCAGATTGGTTATCCAAATACCAGGCAACGGTTGATTGCCGTAATAGCAAGATTATTTTTAAAGAATTTCCAGAACTGACTTATACTAGTCCTAAGAGTCGAAGCAAATCCCCTCTTATTTCGGCTCTTCGAGCAAGCAAGCTCGCCAGGAAAGGATGTGTATCCTTCCTTGCTTTTGTCACTGTTAAAGAAGCTAAGGAAACCAAGATAGAAGACATTCAGGTAGTGCGAGAATTTCCAGACGTATTTCCGGGAAGAATTGCCGGGATTACCCCCTCAAAGAGATGTGGCTTTCACCATTGACTTAGTCCCTGGTGCTGGTCCTGTTTCAAAGGCACCATATAGAATGTCCCCTGCTGAACTTAAGGAGTTGAAGGAGCAGTTGATGGAATTGATTCAAAAAGGGTTCATTAGACCAAGTACTTCCCCGTGGGGAGCACCAGTCTTATTTGTAAAGAAGAAGGACGGATCCATGAGATTGTGTATCGACTATCGACAGTTGAATCATCTTACTATCAAGAACAAGTATCCACTGCCGAGAATCGATGAATTATTTGATCAGATTTCAGGATCCAAATATTTTTCCAAGATTGATCTCAGATCGGGATATCATCAATTAAGAATCAAGAACGATGACATTCACAAGACTGCATTCAGAAGCAGGTATGGCCATTACGAATTTGTTGTTATGCCTTTTGGACTAACAAATGCCCCTGCTGCCTTTATGCAGTTAATGAATAGCATATTCAGGCCTTACTTGGATCAATTCGTAGTAGTCTTCATTGATGATATATTGATATATTCCAAGACTAAGGAAGAACATGAAGAACATTTGAGGATTGCATTGCAAGTCTTGAGGACAAATCAATTATATGCTAAACTCAGCAAATGCTAGTTCTGGCTTGAAGAAGTGGGTTTTCTCGGACATGTCATATCAAAGGACGGATTATCTGTAGATCCGTCAAAGGTTGAAGCTGTGAGAAACTGGGAAAGACCCACTAATGCAAGTGAGATCAGAAGTTTCTTAGGTCTTGCAGGCTATTACAGGCGATTCATCAAAGACTTCTCTAAAATCGCCGTGCCACTTACAAGATTAACTCGTAAGGAGATCCGATATGAATGGAGTGAGGAATGTGAAAGCAGTTTCCAAACTCTCAAGGATCATCTCACTACAGCTCCGGTCTTAGCCCTACCAATTGAAGGAGAGAAATTCGAGGTCTACACTGATGCTTCTGGCATTGGCCTCGGATGTGTTCTAATGCAACAAGGGAAGGTCATAGCATACTCGTCTCGTCAACTGAAGAAGCATGAGGAGAATTATCCCGTCCATGACTTAGAACTGGCCGCGGTAGTATTCGCCCTAAAGATATGGAGACACTATCTCTATGGAGTACAGTTCACTGTCTACTCCGATCACAAAAGTCTCAAATATCTATTTTCACAAAAGGAGCTAAACATGAGACAAAGACGCTGGCTAGAATATCTCAAGGACTTCGACTTCAATATACAATACCATCCCGGAAAGGGTAATTATGTTGCTGATGCCCTTAGTCGAAAGCCGAGAGTAATGATAGCCAATTGTATGATACAAGAATGGAGGTTACTTGAACAATTCTCCGAGCTCAATATAAGCTTGGACACGGAATCCAAATTTGTCACATTATCTCATGTAAGCATACAGTCCGACTTATTATCTGAAATACAAACACTTCAGGATGATGATCCTATGATAGTGGAAATCAAAGGAAGATTAGAAGGACAATCCGAATTCCAACTAACTTCTGATGGAAGATTATTATTCAAAGGTAGAACTTGTATACCCGACTGTCCGGAATTAAAGAAGAAGATCTTAGATGAAGCTCACAGATCAAGGTACACTATTCATCCTGGATCAACCAAAATGTACCAAGATGTAAAAAGGAACTTTTGGTGGCCCAACATGAAAAGAGAAATAGCGGACTATGTATCACGCTGTCTCACATGCCAACAGGTCAAGGCGGAACACCAAAAGCCTGCTGGAAAACTACATCCTCTAGATATTCCTAAGTGGAAGTGGGAGGATATTGGTATGGACTTCATCATGGGTTTATCTAAATCAAAAGGAGGACATGATGGAATCTGGGTTATCATTGACCGATTAACTAAATCGGCGCATTTCTTGCCAATAAAAAGCCGATGGTCAATTGATGTGCTAGCTGCACTATACATCAAGGAAATAGTCAGGATACATGGAATTCCTGTCTCGATCGTGTCTGACAGAGATCCCCGCTTTACTTCTCATTTTTGGAAGGGATTACAACATGCGTTGGGAACAAGGCTTAACTTTAGTACTGCTTTCCACCCACAAACGGATGGTCAGACCGAGAGAGCTAATCAAGTTGTGGAAGATATGCTCAGAGCATGCATCATTGACTTTGGAGGAAGCTGGCATGACCACTTGCCTTTAGTTGAATTTGCATATAACAACAGCTATCAAGCTAGTATCCAGATGGCACCTTTCGAAGCCTTATACGGAAGGAGCTGCAGATCACCCATATGCTGGAACGAGGTTGGAGAGAAACAACTGTTAGGTCCAGACATGGTAAGGGATACAACTGAGAAGATACAAGTAATCAGAGAAAGATTACAAGTTGCTCAGACCAGACAAAAGACTTATGCAGATACAAGAAGAAGAGATCTTGAATTCCAAATCGGAGATCATGTATTTCTCAGGATATCGCCTGGACGTGGCATACGAAGGTTTGGTGTTAAGGGTAAGCTTACGCCAAGATTCATCGGACCATTTGAGATACTCGAAAGAGTTGGCGAGGTTGCTTATCGCATCGCACTGCCTCCTCAATTGTCCGAGGTGCATAATGTATTTCACATATCCATGTTGAAAAAGTATGTGCACGACCCCTCTCATATTATTGAACATGGAGATCTGGTGATCCAGAAAGATCTCACATATGAACAGAAGCCTATGAAGATCTTGGATCGAGAAATACGAGCTCTAAGGAATAAGGTTATTCCCATGCTCAAGGTGCAATGGAATAAGAATCCCGAACGCGAAGCGACATGGGAGACCGAGAATCTATGAAGAAACGATTTCCCGAGTTATTCTAAGAGGTATGTATTCTACGCTCTCTACGTGTATAATTATATATATTGAATTTGGGGACCAAATTCTTTTTAAGTGGGGGAGGGTGTAGCAACCCTGATAAATGAATATTTGAAATAAATTAAAACATATATATATTACAGAAGTAATACGGTTAATTAGACGAAGTAAAACAAAATTAAAATAACGCCTCTTATTAGGGCGTTAATTCTGAAAGAAACGCCTCTATCAAGGGCGTGACTAAAGAAAGGACGCCCACACGTGCGGTCGTCAACTCTCACGACCAAATAGGCAAGTAAAAGAAACGCCCATGTATTGGGCGTGTTTTAAAAAAATAAGGAACGCCCTTATCAAAGACGTTTCTTAAGAAACGACCTGAACTAGGTCGTTAATTAAAGAATCGACGCCCTTACCTAAGGCGTTAATTCGGTTCGTGACCCGTTCGAACCCAGAGCTTATCCAGGGAAGGATCAACCTAATCTAGTAAGTGTCTATTAGGGTAAGGACTCTATTAGGGATATATTACCCTCACACGAACACTAACTCTAATAGGATTTCCATAACCCTATAAATAATCTACTATCTAACCCTAAAACGCTATTTGGCGTTCGACTCATCAAGAGGTATATGCAGAACATTGTGTTCTTCTTATATATCTTTTCCTCTGCTTCAGATTATATGAAGAATACTGATTCTTCTTTTTACAGGATCAGGAGGCTCTACTAAGTGCGTGAAGAACTGGTAAAGTTCTTCTTCCCGTTCACGTCTTTCCTTGTCATCGAAGAATACTGATATTCTTCCTCTTATGATCCTGTAGGTTGCTTGCATCAACAAGAAATTAAAGGACGTGAAGTTATTATTCTTCCGGCTGTCCAGATTCTCTGTTGTAAACAGATCATCTTGTTCTTCTCATCAAAGCCCTTCACCCGGTCATCTCCAAATCAACTCTTCAAGGTAGGTTTTCTCAAGATATTGTAGCCAAATAAGAATTAATGCAAGATATCTATACATACGTATATGAGCATGGCATGCATACTGTTTATAAGGTTTTATTACGTCCTCTGCAATATTTTGAAAGAAACGCCCTTGATTAGGGCGCTACTTTAAAAGAAACGACCATAACCGTGGTCGTCAATTTCATATTTGACGCCCTGTACGCAGGCGTTAATTTCATAAGAATCGCATGTGATTAATAATTGATCCTGTTTAAAAATTACAATACATATGAAATATTGATTTTTAATATCTTGAATGACTCTGTGAATTCCTGTTAAATTTTACTGCCATGACATGTCTCCTGTCTCTCGAAATATTATTTATTAAAATATCGTAAATTCCTTGAAATTCACGACTTGGACAAAGTCGTTTTCCATATTTTAACGCCCCAGAACAAGGCGTGAATCTGAAAAGTAACGCCCCTTCCTAGGGCGTGTATCTGTTAAAATCCTGAAATTCACATATTCTGTAAAATGGAATTATAAAGTAACGCCCCTTCAAAGGGCGCTTTTTTGATAAATTTCTGAGAATAATTATATCCTGCCGAATATGTAAATGATGAGACGCCTGCATGTGCAGTCGTCAACTTTGAAGAAAACGCCCCCAGGAAAGGCGTGTTTTTGATAAATTAATGAAATAATGGAAATTCTGCAAATTGGCAATATATGTAAACGCCCTTCTGTTAGGCGTTAATTATTCAATACACGACTTTACTTAAGTCGTTATTTTACTGAAAACTGATTTTATCCTGATTCTATTACCGATGGTTTCATATTATACATATATATATATATATCGGCACTATTCTCCACTCCGTGAGTATAGTCCCACGTTTCATGTTGATTTACCGATCACACTCAACTCTCATTGACATACAAGCTCTCCATTGGACATTCCGTTCCTTTGGACTAGCGAGTTAGTCATAGAGACCTCCGTAAGACTCCTCGTAGCCTTGGATTCCCTCAAGGCCGACTGAGCTGGTTGTACCCTAAAGACCTATTACACGATCCTTGCCATGTCAATCTAAAGAAACATGGTATACCGGCCCTTATGATTATACAAAGAGTATATCATAAGAAATTCTTGATGGGATGATGATATCATGCCATATCGTGTCATTCTTGTAAACCCCAATTCTATGATAAGAATGAGGGTATCTTGCTTGATCTAATGTTCATGTGGACCTCAATTCTATATAAAGAATGTCCATATTGATTTGTCATGGTACCTAAGTTAAGGGAACCATATTCTACCTAGTTTCATCGATATCGTGATTATACCGTTATTATCGCCAATCTATGTCCTTTGTCATATTTTTGGACTCTATTCGGTCAAAGTTGTCATACATGTCTACATGCTTGATTATTGAAATTCTATATTGGCTATATAAACAAGAGTGGATGTCAAAAATATACATGATAAATGCCTGCGCATATAGGGCCCGATCTGGTCCTGGGAGGAGCACCCGAAAGTACTTGTGCCCATGGGAGTTAAAATGATAAGGTATCTGGCATTATACCGAGTACTTGACTTGCTTGATTGGACATTCCACACACATCTTGTACTTGACTCGTACTTGACATGAAATGAAATGCGTGGCCCGAAAAAGGGTAAATTACTTGCTTGCTTGATACATGATAGCCAAAGTTCTTGACATGACTTGTTAATTGTACTTGCTTGAATATCTTGAACCACTTGTCATCTTGTTGAAAGTTCATGATTAAGTTCATCTTATTTCCTTGATATTACATTCTCTCTATCTTGTCGTTTTATGCGAGCATGCATAACTTTCTTGCATTCATGAAAGATGTAATTACTTAAACCACTTGCTAGTACTTGAGATATAATTTCCTACTGAGCGTTCGCTCATTCCGTTTATCCCTTTGTACTTTTCAGGTAAGTCCGACGACGATGGAAGTCAATCGGATGGGAATTGTCAAGAGTGAAGAGATAGAGATTCTCCAAGTGTCATCTAGTCTTTTCTATAGTTTCTTGAGTCAACTATGTACTTTTCTTTTTATTAAACAGAGTATTGGATTTGTAATAGTCTATCCATTATGAAATAAAGGATTGGGTTATCTTACTATTTTGCGCATCTCTGTCTTCGTGTCGAATACACGACCACTCTGATTGACATGATTGATATAGACACGTCGCGCATCTCCGGGTATCTTCCGCGCTCGGGGCGTGACACAGCCGCACGAGCGATCCACCACTGACTCCGAGCCATCGGTCCTCCATGGCCAACACACTATCATTGTTTCCAGGAGCCCTTCCTAGTCGGCCCTCATCAGCGGCGTCCCTCACTCGCCCATCATCGTCATCCCTTGAGGATTGGCTGCCCGTAGCTACACTGCCCCCCCTCCGATCCCAACAAACACGACAGTGGTGTGGAGCGTGACCCTCCCGTCCGAGCACACCGAGATCCTGCCGACGTCGCCAACGGCCTCACCATTCTCTCTCTCTACCCATCCTCTCTCTTTCTCTCTCCTCCCTCCCCACGTAAGTTGCATGGCCGTGGGTGCCTCTCTCTCTCTCATCCTCACTATTCTCTCTTTCTACCCATCCTCTCTCTTGCTCTCTCCTCCCTCCCCACGTCAGTTACTTGCATTTTGACATTGCCTTAACTTTGTTGAACTGGTTCATGCTCGAAAATGCACAAAAGCTTTAGAGTTTGCTCAGAGAAGGTTAACCCCATTTAGGAGGCTACAAAATATGTGGAAAAGCTTGAAGGCTTCATGGCTCTGCTAGCTTATGAAGAGCCTAAAAAAAAATCCCCAAGGTTTCTATTACTCAGCCTTGAACACCGATGGAATGTTGCTGAAAACCTAAATCGGGCAATTCTTGCACATGCTAACCTCCTGATCTATTCATTAATGGAAAGACCGATACAACAAACCACTGTGGTTAGGCAGTACCTGCATCAAGAGCTTGGCAAGAAGTGAGGCCTATTCTACCCGAATTTGCTATTTGCCTTGGAATGTAATCCCCACATGTTGTGCTCCTGGTTTGATTATGAAAGCACATCATACTTTAGCTTTAGAAGTATCATTCAGGTTGATGATTGAAAGGCTTTAACTTTCTGGGCCAAGATAAGCAGTGGGGTCCCACCATATGGGCTAGCCATTCAACTATTTGGGATTCAATATTCTGATCTACAACATTGTGAAGTGGAGGATGTGTTTCTGTAGTGACTGAAATAGGAGGGATTTGGGTTCATTTCTTATGTTCAACTTATGGTTTAGCAGGACTGTCACCAACTATTTTCTTTAAAGGTTTTTTTTTATTCAGCTGATAGCAAAAGAAAAAAAAAGGAGAGAGAAGGAGAGAAGTTCAAAAGGAAAAGAAGAATTAGAAAAAAATAGAAAAAGGAGAAAAGTTCAAAAAAAAATGAAAATCACAAGCTTGGAGATCTCTGTTTTTGTTTCACATCACTTAACTTTGTAGCCTATCTTCTCTGCGTCATCTTCCTTGTCGTGTATCAACATCCAGAATTGGCTCAACTTCATAGCCAATCCTTTCTGTGTCGTCGTCCTTATGTGCGCGTGGTGACTACTTTCACTTTAGGTGCATACTCCAATGTGTGGTATCAAAGTTAGGTTCTGATCTCTCAGACTCTATTCATCATTCACGAACATGCCATGCATGGTGGACTACAAGTTCCTCAATGTCTACTGGCGGCACTCGTGGTCAAGGTGATGGCCATGGTGAGCCCTTCTCCTAACTCCCAAGTTTAGATGGCTAGAGAGTCAGTGGGGCACGGTGCTGGCGGCTGTGGCAGAGGTGAATAGGTCGGCGGGTGCACTGTACATCGGCCGTCAGTGCCAGTCCGATGGTGGCCTACTAGGCATAGTGTAGCAATGGCCGCCTAGGCACGATAGCCCACGGAGGGGGAGGCCAGGCCGGGGCGACCAGCCATTGCTGGTGTTCGCTTCACTACGGCCAAGTGCGGATGTAGCCAGTGGTAGTTTGTGCCAGGGACATGGTAGTTGGCCACGCGTAGGCTGGCCAGCTAGCCAACAGCCAGCCCGACTGGAGATGATGGTTTTGTGTTACTGAGACTAATAAAACAACAATCAATCAATTAGAAATAAATGAAGTTAGAAGCATAGTTTGTTGGGTCGAAGCGCGTATTCGCTAGAACTAAGAGATCTATTGCCATTTGACGTGCGGTTCTCATGGTAATGGCCTCCTAGAGATACGGCGACCCTCGGGTAGGCACGACCCCTCTCTCTCGTCAGTACGTCCTCGAAGAGAGTGTTGCCTAGTAAATGGCTGGATAAAAGCAGAGAGGGGTGAATGGGTTATTAAAAATAGATTGCAGAATAATGTAAGAATATATTAAAACTACTGCAATGATAAATAATTAGCTGTAGTGATGTGAAGTGTTAAAGATTTGAGTGTTGAATATAAAATATGAAAGCAAAATCAGTCACACAAGTGACACAAGGATTTATACTGGTTCGGTGCTAATCTCTAGCAGCCCTACGTCTAGTACCCAGCAACAACTAGGATTTCAACTATCACCCCAGTAGGGAATAATACAAATGCTATTTTTGATCAGGTGCTCAGCTCACCATGGACATCCACACACTTGGATCCCAGCCAATTTTCAAGCTTAGCCAAACTTAGCTATTTTTGACAAGGTGTTCAGCCATACCACGGGCATCTTTTCACTAAGACCCCAGCTTACTTATGGGTTAGCTAGACCCAAATAATTTTTGAGCTCAGTCAAACTCAGCCAATTTCCAGGCTTGCCAAACATACAAGATATCGACCTCCTGCGGGTACTGTTACTCTCAAGCAAGGACTTCTCCTCTCTAGGAGAAGTGAACCACTTGTTAAGTGGGTTACATAAATATAGCCTTTATAATAGGCAGAGTTATGTACACTAAGCACTACAATGTTCAAGCTAGAAAAATTTGAATGCGATACAATGGTCTTGAACATAAAGTAAAGATTTAAAGAAGAGCTAAGGAAAGATTAGAATGAAGATCTTGTCTAGCTCCTTCTTCTTCACTGTGAGCACTTCAACAGTGATGATGGTTGCAGAGGAAGGAAAATGGTCTCCCGGGCCTCATACCACACTTTTAAGATTTGTTTGGTTGGGGAGGGACGCCCAACCACCGGTGGAAGCCTGCAAGCACTATAAAAGTGGCGTCAGAAGGAGCCCTGGGCGTTACCCCAAGGGACAACCCTCCGGTGCTTAAGTTAGAGCCAAGTCGAGGAGGGGAGAAACAAGGGACTGAGAGAGAGAGAGAGAGAGAGAGAGAGAGAGAGAGAGAGAGAGAGAGTGGAGCGAACATGCCTATAGACAATGCTTGGTTCCCAGGACTGCTTGCTACACTCAGCAAGTGCTCGGAGAGTCCTCATTGGGTGATAAGTGTGGTCGGGAGGTTGTGTAATGACCCAAGATCCGGATACCGGGAAGGACCCAGTACCATTCGAATCCTAGTCTGCCGCCTACAATCGGGGGGCTCGGAAGGGCTAAAGGATGTGTGTGAGTGGGGGTATATAGGAATAAGAAATAAAGTAGGAATAAAAATAATATAATAATTAAATAAACTAACTACAGAGTCCATTCCAAAAAGTACAGTCTATAGAAATAAAATGTACCTAATGCCGAGTGAACACTCGGCCTGGCGAGCTAGCAACTACGAACCTCCGCGCTGCACCTATGAACCTCGAGGAGGGACCGTCACACTTGAAAAGCAGGGGGTGAGCCTCGTCTCACTGGCTCAGTAGGGGTCCAGCGGAACCCTAACCACAAACAACGACGGTAACGGAAAGCAGGAACAATGGCGGTAACGGCAAACACGGTGGCCGGTAAAACCTCGGCTCTATAGTTACTCCTACTGTACCGGAAAACACGCCTCAACCTCACAGTCGGGGGACCATCGGACTAATGAGAAAACCCTGGCTACACTGCCAGGAGAAAGACCACGACAACGCTGTCATGGAGGCCCATCCTCACTGACTAAGGCCTGGCCCAATACCACGCGGTCTGGGAACACGGTCATGACCTCACTGTCGTGAACCCGGTGTCGTCTAGAAAAAACCCTCAGTAACGCTACCGAAAACCCTAGACCTCAGTGTCGGAAGGACACTCAGAAACCTGAGACACTGTACTAGTAACCACAAAATAAGGGTCTAGTCGGGGTCATGCTCGTCAGCACGCATCCGAAGTCCCCGACCATGTGTGCACACACTGAATGACTGCACGTGTCAAGCCCTCTAGCTGCTTTTCATCCCGGCTCGGACTCGAGATGCTACAGGGAGGCCCTATGGTAACCAGCCTAAAAATCATCTCTCTCTCGAGAGTCGCTCTTCCCTACTCCCTGGTGGGTATGCACACGCGTGCAAAGGCAAGCTATGACTAGTGGGGGCTCACTGAGTAGCAAACGACTCTCAGAAGAACCCTATGGAATACGGACAGGCTATGCACAAACCCGTCATAAATTAGCTTGAAAAATAGGTGGCACGACGCCACCGGACTCTGTGCAGTCTACTAAACCTATTAAACCCAACGGCCCTCGAGTCACAAAACTCGGGTCAAGGCCGTTGCACAGGACAACCCTAGGTCGTCAATCTGGCCTACCCCTAGGTCAGAAGCCTCGGTAAAATAATCCTCAAGGCAGCTCACGACTGCATAGCTTAATCCCTTTCAAAGGGAAACAAAGAAACCCTCCAGCCCCAGGCTGGATAATTGGACTCGCAGTCCATAGGCCATACGCATGTCCCACATGTAAACCACTTTCCGGAGAAGCTCACGACATATGAGAAATAGCCCTCCGCACTCATGCCAATATATGGCGACTCGATCAAGCGTAACACGGAAGCCCAGAACACGAAAGGGTCACCTAGACCCCTAAAACCCATGGGCATGCTAATCGATGTAAAATGGTACCTTCGAACACCAAAAAACACGGTCACAGTACCCACGGGGTGTCCGGGACATCCACGGGGCTATAGGTCGGTCATTGGGTCTCAACCGGACCGACCGGAGGCAGAAACTGGCTGGTCTGATGCATTTTGGTAGACCAGAGCCCCTTGGTCGGTCGACCAAAGGGGGTCGGTCGACCGCTAACTGGCGGTCGGTCGACTGCCCCAGCCCCATCGACCCTGCATAGCAGGGCGTTGATGCACCCAGAGGGGTTCGGTCGACCGCCGACCTATGGTCGATCGACTGAACCCATCTGGGTTCAGTCCCGTGTGCTGGGCCGTTTGGTTGACCAACGCCAGGCATTTGGTCGACCGAATACGGCCAGAATCCGATCGATCTTGACCTTAGAGCCCGGTTTCCACGCCCACTCGACCCTGGATCAAAGGGAAAACACTGGGGACCACTCCCTAGATCCCAAAACACCAAAATAGAAGGAAATAAACGGGAAAATGGCGTTCGGTGCGACGAATCCGTTGCACGCCCTAAAACATGCATTTTGAAACCACAGCGTGAAGAAAACCCCACTCGGCTCACCTCGGCCTATGAAACTCGTAGGGAATGAAATACACGAGTTAGGGAACCATCCCCCTACCTCCACTAAAGATTACACGCACTGTAGACGCCGTTCTGTCGCGAACCACCGCCGTTGCCTTGAGCTTGCGAACAATGAACACCGCGCCACCATTCCTCGATCCACACCCCGTCCTTGCCGATCCTCACCCGTGTCACCTCCGCCTCGCCCTCGCCTCGCTCCATCAGCCGCTGGAGAAGCGAGGGAGAGAAAGAGAGAATGTAAGAGAGGGGAGGGAAAGAAATGAGAGTGAGGGAGAGAGAGAAAGGGGTGGGGGGTTTAAATAGAAAACCCACGCGGGTTTTTTGAAATCCAAAAAATAAAAAAATATGAAAAAATGCTCCCCACGATCATCAAAAAATGCACAACGCGCTTGCAACATCCCGGAGCATGACAACACATCGGTTCACTCTGCACAGGGTTCCGAAGGCACGTCAGACACAAACCCGCGTAAAGCCCAAAACAAGTTCCGGGACTCACAACGACGCTCCAAACTCATAGATCCTGCTCTGAAAAAATGAAATTTTTTTTGGGGTGTTACAGTTCTCCCCTCCTTACAGAAATTTCATCCTCAAAATTTGAGGCAACCACCAAGGCACAGGGGAAGAACAACACACCCAGCTGGCAACGCTCCGAGAGCTCTAGCTCAGAAACCTCGATACTCGCGGAACACTTCTCCTAAGGGATACATCCAGACCTTAATATGAAGTCCCGCAATCAATGACACCCAAGAGGGGGGTGAATTGGGTGATAACAATTTATACGAAAACTTATGGCTTTTTACAAAATATGTGATAAACAATAATTAGCAATGTGAAAACTAATAAACCAATTCTCTCAATCTCTCCATTCCCACACGACCATACAACGAACACAATCAAACCACATAAATAACACACAATGCACAGTGGTTTTTAAGGTGGTTTGGATGCAACGACGGCAATCCTACGTGCACCCCTCACCAAACCCGGTGAGGCTTCACTCGGGGATAAATCCCCAAACGGAGACGACGCTCCAACCACACACGCAGGATGAAGCCTGCACACACACACACGGGGACATGCCTCAATACACACACACACACATACACACACGAAGACGAGGTCTCCAACACAATCCAACAAGCAGATCAACAAGACACACACACGCCGCGACAAGTGCATCACTCCACACACACAAACACAAGATCTGGATAAAATACACACTCACACGTAGATCTAAGAAGACCTACGCACACACGAATAGAACACGACGACCACATACAACCACGGATCTAACTTGATCCACACACACACATATATCTTCGGATTACAAAGAACAAGACTTGAAATTCAAAACACCAAGATGAATAGAGCAGAGTTTAGAAATCTCCTGATTTGGTTTCTCCCTGAATGTATGATGTAGAACTTGGAACAATGCTTCCTGCTTCACTTAAATGGCTTGGTTGATCTCCCTTGAATGCTTGCTCGCTTCTTCACTTCCTTGAAGGTTGCTAGCTTCAGATCTAACCTTGAATCACCTTGGGTTGGTGGAGAGATTTAAGGATACAGATTTGATCTCCCTTGAGGGCTTGCTTGCTTCTACACTTGCTTGGAGATTGATGGCTTCAGATCTAACCTTGAATCCCTTGGAATAAATGAAGAACTCCAGCCCGAAGCACTATTCACGGAGGTGCTACAGTACCCGTGAATCACCTCCTCTTGCCTCCCTTGATCTCTCTTGTTCCAATTGAAGCATTAGGGTTTCCAACCCTTCTTGTATGTGTTTTATAACCTTTGAATGGTCCTTGGACATCCTCCAGACCAGATCCACATTTTGTGGATGATTGGGTGTCATTAGGATTAAAGAATTGCAAGGAGAATGGCTCTTCTCAAAGTTGAAAATAAAGTCAACTTTTGTTGGCTCGGGGCTGGCGATCGACCTGTAAAAGCTGGCGGTCGACCGCTACTGAGAAACCCTGTAGAAATTTGATCTCTGGAATTTCCAGTCGACCGCTACTGGGCTGGCAGTCGACTGCCACTGAGAATCGTGCTGACAGTGGGTTGCTGGTAGGGGCGGTCAACTGCCCCTGAGCTGGCGGTCGACCGCCATCTGGGCAGATCCCCGAGATTCTCGGTTTAGTCCGTTAACCCGTTAGCTCAACCGCTTAACTCCTTTAGCAACCCGTTTTCATCTGTGGCATCGACTTTGACAGTCTTGAAGGTGTCAGCTGAGTCTTTGACCTTGGGTTCTCTTGGTTATGCTTCTTTGTGCATCGACTGTGGCTATGTAAAGTGTCGACTGGAATGACCTAGTCTTGCAAAGTTGAAGTGTTCGCCCAATGCTTTAAGTAGATGTTTATTTCATACATTTGAGTTCTAGGGAATGCATTAGAGCATTTGAGCATTTCTAAATTTTGTTCCGGGGGCTCCGCCCCTGGAAACCCCCGCAAGGGGCGCTATCCCCTTGATCCCCGCGACCTGACTGCGGAGGCCGATCCACGGGCGAGGGCGCACGATGGCCAGAAGGGTTTCATGTTTAATGTGCATGAATGAGGTGTATATATGAGATACACAAGGTGAGATTAATGCTAAGCATGAGATACACAAGGTGAGATCGATGCTAAGACAAGGTAAGAGTCTCACCAATGGTTCTTGACAATAAATGACATGTACCACCTTTTTTGGATTGTAGAACAGCAAGGTGCTTATCCACACATTAGGTTCACCAGGTGACAATCATGAGATTATAAGTTTGATCCTGCAAGCAAGATAGTTAAGGTTAACACCATGCGTGTTTACATTGAAGAGGTTATGAAACCTCTTGCCTCTTGTAAAACCAACATATGCAAACCAAGCATCAAGACCATGTAACCATTGTCATTTGCCATCTCAACCATACATAGACAACAGAAGCACGAGCAATCAACCACAAGTTTAGTTATCATCACTTAATCACACATTAAGTTTAGTTATCATCAAAACCATAACATAACAATCACAACAATCATCAAAACCATAACTCAACATAATCATGAACAAACGCCTCGCTCTGCTCACAACACACATCGATCATCAGAACAGGCATAACACAAAAGGGAACAAGTCTGGTGTCGCCTCAGCCACCACGAAATTCCAACCGTTGCATCACTGCCACGATCTCGCTCACCGAGGAAACACAATCCTTGTTATGATAAATAGCCACCGATCAAATCCCATGCTCGGCGGACCAATCATGCGTCAGCTCTGCTACCAGCTGACTGAGCTCATGCCCTCCACAGGGGGATGACCATTACGTAGCTTCGCCAGGTCACACAGTCATTTTAACTAATTGCGACAAATTCATCAGCTCTGCGCCATGAACCATCTCACACCTGGCAAGCCGAACGCCAATATTTGCATTGGACCAGCTCTGTCAGAATTCAAACTCTGACAAAGCCCAAATCCCATCCGGGAAAAGGCACATCATGGAAACGGCCACCAAAGGCCTCGCTTGCACATGGCTCTCGCCATTCTCGACTCGCTACAACCAGCATCTTCTGTTTGTGAAAGACCATACACCGGTCACCAGACACTCGTCAATGTGAAGCCTTCACTCACTCGACTTCTTTCTTCCTTCTTGGTCCATCACCAGATCCAGTAAGCACATTGCAAAATTGGACAAGCCATCCGCTGACTCTAGCATAGACCATTACCGCCTCACGAGCCAATCCTCACTCGGATACTGCATCCGATCCAATCCTCACGCCAACTCTACCCCCTCAGGGGAGCACGGCGAAACCAAATGACAAGATTCCAGAATCCTCAGTCCTCACCTCACTCGACTCAGGCTTACATGGAAATCCTCCCATGCTGGTCATAAGACCAAGGTTCACCATCCAACGTCAACGTCCTTAAGGGACCTTCACACGCAGGCATCGTCCATTGCACCGTCTCGTTAAATCCTCTATCTCAATCAGTCCAAATGGACGCCTGCCAATTCCTCGACTCCGCTCTCGCCACAGAGCCACAGGACAACACCTGAACGATCCTCGGCACATGTCTTCAGAACAGACAAGTGCCGCCTGCCACCACAACATCCTGGTTGACGACGCCGCGACCAATGCACATGAGTCCCCAGACCTCGCAGATTCTTATCACCACTAAATCCTCTTTCACATCATTTTGAAACTCTCGGACTCAACTGGGCCTCTTGATAATACAGACCTTGCCATGGTCGACCACTCGACTAGCCTTACCAGTCGCTCACAGCTACTAACTGGGACCCATAATCTCTCAAAGATCACTCCTGGGGAACCACGATCTCATCTGAGGACACAGCTTCTAACACGCATCAAGCACCGAGCTTACCGACTCAGATCGCGTCCATGACCTCTGCCAGGCTACCAACTTATAACCTCCATCCAAGCCCAACACTCAACGACGGGCACAACTTCCAACGCAAGTCAGACACCAAGCCATCGACTTTGACCATCACATCCTTGTCCTCCATCCGGCGATTCCTCGGCAGCCCCATCTGGGTTCAGAACTAAACGCATGACATGGCTTCCAACAAAGGAATAGGGTACTCATGCGGCAACCTTGTTGACATATTTCTCCTATTCTCTATCCAGCCAGTGCCACAAACCACAATGCCTCCAACAATGGCACGGCAACCAAAATGGCTCACATAGCCAGAGACAATCTTACACCGAGGAAGCAATCCTCCGATGCTCCACACAAATCCTCGGGAATCCACCCGTAGCAACCAACGCTACGATCTTGGGCCTACGGGGTGTTGACACCCGTTTTTTACCGACAAGTTGAGTCATTTCTCTTACTCCCATTTATTGATGCCTCGAGTTATCCGTTACTCGTTGCGTTATTTTCCAGGCAGCATCTTTGGGCTTACTTTATGGGTAGCCTCCCTCCCTGGCCGGGTCTGTTCAATTCAGGGCTTAGTGGGCCTTTTTCACTTTTTTAGGAATTCTAAGCGTCCAGTCTTGCACGGTCAGTCTCCAGCCGCTCATCACATAGACAGTTGAATTTGGGCCGTTCATATATTTTTGGGATATTTAGCTAATTTTCTTAATTTTCACCGACGAGCTGTAATACGATCTGGATATCACCGTTCAACCTCATTGTGCAGTCGGATCTTAGCCGTTCTTCTCCTAGAGTCCTAACATCGTTGATTTTCAGATAATTATCTAATTATCTAATCTATTTTGATTTTCCACCGACAGGGTATGAGCCGTTGCCTCTTGGCCGCTCTTGTAGATGAAAGGTCTACTATCAGCCGTTCATCTTATGAGTCCAACAGTGATAATTTCAGGCAGTTCGATGGGTATTTGTATAATATTTTCTATCTGTTGAGTTTCCACCGACAGGGTTGGACGGCTTACAGGTAGCCGCCCAACATGATGAGTGGTCTATCGTGCGACCGTTCATATGCCCGATTTTTGAAGGTTAACGGATTTTCTCTCTCTATCCGTGGTTTTATCCCCAACTTCCTCAAACTGTTTCTCCGTGAATATTGAGTCAAATTTGGTGCCGTTTCTTCCAGATGAAAGATAATTCGATTATCTTCAACTTTTCTTTCATTATCTCGACCTAAAAATGCTTAGAAACCCTAAGTTCGGGGTTAGCATTTGGGTGCTCTATAAATAGACCCTAAAGGCTACCTTTGAAAGGGGGGGGGGATTTTTGGTCAACGGCGAAGCCCTGCCGAATCTTTGAGCGACCTACTACCGGGGAGGGAGGTCTTCTACGTCCATACATGTCTCCGGTTCAGGGATTAGTCATATTTTGAGTCATCATTTCATTTAGTCCCATCGTTATCTTTTATCTGCATGCATTGCTTCTTCTATATTTCTTCCACGTTTTCTTACTCTCATGCATCATTTACACACACCCACCTATGTTTTTGACGCCCTTAGGGGTTTAAAAACCTCCAGGTACCTTCCATTCCATTTGGTTATGTTTATCTCTCTTCGTTCTTACGTTTACTACACTTTATAGTAATATGGGGATCATTTCTGTGTTCTATACGTGATTTTGCAGGTCTGCGATACACTAGCACGAAGCCCATCCTTTCTGGCCGGCCGGAAAGGGTAGAGGTTGGACCTTTGCATCTTAGGGAGTGGTGACGTTGGGCGGTTCCATACTGTCCGTCCTAAGGGAAGTGCGGCCGATATTGCACCGTTCATCTCCTTCCCGCGGCCGATCCGGAACCGTTCTTCCTCCCTCGTTCTCCATCTCGCGTTCCACCCAGCACTGACGGGCGGTCTGCCGAGCGGCTGTGCCATCCTTAAAGCGGTTCTTCACGGGCCGTGCATCCCTCCAGTGCTGGTTCATAGGCGAGTACCTCCCCCTCTTTCCAAGGCATAGCATGTCCATCACGTTCGGCATCTTGGTGGCGATCACACATGTTTACATCCTTCCGTCCCCTTCTACTTTCCATTTATCTCTCATATTGATTTAGTAGAAAGGGATAGATAGGAAGAGATCCTTTTAAGCCGAGGTAAGGAAGGAAGAAAAAACACGTCAACACCCCATTCTTTTGGCGATCACGGTGGGACACCAAGTACCCGTTGTGTTAGTGGTTTGCTGACCCGTATGTTTGCATGGTTAGTTCCCCGTTTCTTGAGTCGTTTCAGGTTGTTGCCTGGTTTCCTAGTTTCAAGGTTTCTGGCGGTTGTGTAGTTTGGACAGAGCCGTTCATCATTATGAGCAGCAAGGAATCAGCCGCTCTTCTCTGCTTATAGTGCTGATTATCCTGCAAGCCTGCTATCGTGAGTGGTCTCTCACCACCCGTTCAACATCCGTACAACCTGTACTTGGCCGTCCATCTTGCTGGCTCAGGTACGCCTCTGCCTTCATACTGTTGGCTGGATTACTGTTACGCCGTTGCTGTAGGTCCGTTCCAATACTCACGCGGCCGTCAATAGACCGCCTATCCGGGTATGCTTATGATTTCCATCTTCTTTCATTCTATCATTTTTTGATTTTCCTGATTGCTTTGTCGTTACTCCCTAGTCTGCACGGTCGTTCACATGTCATCCTTGCTCCCTGAGCGGTCTCCATCAGACCGTCCTTTTGCTACTACAGTGCACCCCGTGCTACAGTTTGATCATTGAGTTATACCATTATATGCATATATGTTGGTGCTGTTTGATGTCCCCCTGCTGTTGTTATATCATTCCATGGTTGCGTTCATCTCATTTTCTTACATTTACTTGTTCATTGCTTGCTAGTTTCTAGGCTAGATTTTGCATGCACTCTGGTGCGCATAGGGGCATACATACTCTTCATTAGTAGTTGCATTCCTACCGAGGTAGGGTTTCCTCTCATCTCCATACTCCTTGGAGCCGACTAGGTGACCTTGCTGAGGGCCTCCGTAAGCCCCCACGAGCCGTGGATTCTCACACGGACGTCGGGCAGGTTGTACCATATCATCCCCTAGTCTAGAGTTTGCATCCGAGTGAGGTAGAGTCCCTTAGAGTCACCCAGTTTCCCATTCTTACCCTGGTTAGGTACCTTGTGGTTGAGTGAATTCAGATATTAATTAATCCACTAAGGTCCTAAAGAGGAACTTAAAAGATTGTTCGTGCATCATTTATAACTTGGGTGGTCAATTGGTTAATTCTTTTCTCATCTCTTCCCTCCATTGTATGTTGCAGTGCCATCATTTGCATCTTTTTATCAGATTAGGCTCGTTTAGACTAGTTCATCTTTGTGTGTCTTCATTTTGTCACATTTGTCCTAGGTTGCTTCCCCTTTTGTATCCCCTCCCATTCTTGACTGTATAAAGTCTCCATTTCTCCCATGGAGCATTTCTCCCCCCTATCCTATCCTATCCTTCTTCTTCCTCTTATCCCCGCGTGGAGTCCTCTTCCCATGCGGGTCCGTCGCCTCACTCAGCTAATGGGCCTTATTCTCTTCACAGGCCCTCTCCTCTCAACGGGCCTACTCCGTTTAACGGGCCTTCTTGTCCCGCCCATGCTGCTGCTAGCCCAATCAATTCTCGTCCCCACATACATAATCCTTCCAGGCCCATGTATCCCTCTACACCTGGAACGAGCTTTCCTTCTTCTCAGGCTGGGTCCCTCTATTCGGCCCATCAACATTATCCTAGTTTAAATTCATCCTCTCTTGCTCAGGCTGGCCCATATCCTTCTCGGACTCTTCCTACCGAGGAGATGATCGCATAAGCCCAACGCCAGCTTGATGAATTGCAACGCCGAATTAATCTCCAAACTTCTTTGGATGTCCCGTTTGCCTTTCATGGTCTTCAGCTCCCACCACGTTCACAAATTTCGGCTTATCGTCGCTATGGTGGAGTCGGTGACCCCTACATGCATTTGAAGGAGTTCCTTTATGAGTCGGCCCAATTTCGACATGATCTTCACTTGATGGCCTATTTGTTTGGCCTATCTTTAGAGGGCTCAGCCAAGGATTGGTTCTTCACGTTACCGCAAGAGCAGATGATGAATTTTCAAGTTGTACAAGAAAAATTCGTTCAGCAGTACCAAGACCAGGTGGGGCCCAAGTACTCTATGGTTGATTTGGCCCATGAGAAGATGAAGCCCGATGAGGAATTCTCCACGTTCGCCGACCGCTGGCGTCGCCTGGCCGCGCAAGTTCCAGGGCATATTCCGGAGGGCGAACAAATCAAGATGGTTATTTCTAATGCAACACCCAAGCTTAGATTCATCTTAGCCCTGAACGATATCACTTCATGGTAACAATTGTATAGCCGAGCCCGCTTCATCCGTCAACAACTCCTATGTTCCCTTGACCCTGAATTTCCTCCACCTTCTACGCCCGCGTACGCCTCCCATCCGTCATCTCCCTTATATCCCTTCATGAGTCAACCCTCCACCTCATATCCCTCCATGAGTCGGCTTTCCGCCCCCATACACCCTTATACCTCCATATACCCAACCGCATATCAGCCCTCCACGAGTCAGCCCTCCGCTATTTTATTTCCCCACACCTCTCTACCTCTGATCAAGGAAACACCACATCCAGAATGGGTGGATGCCGTCCACTAGATTCCCGCACCCTCCACGCCTCCCCATCCTTCATTTACTAGCCCTCCACCTTCACCTACGCAACCCCCCCTACCTACGCAACCTCCGCTACCATCCCTACTACCTTCTCATACCCCTCGGCACCCACCTTACCTGAAGCGGGATCTTCACTCTTCATTGCTAGAATCCTTTACAGATGTTTTCAGGGCTTTGATGACCACCCATGCATTACAACTCCCTCCGGTTATGCCTTGCCAACCCACAGTCGGTGATTTGCTCCATTTTGGTGAGTTTCATCGTCAACATGGGCATTTGATTAAGGACGACTCCGAGTTCCAGGAATTTGTTTACAGCTTGGAAGACAAGAAGATGATTGATTGGGCTGTCATATATCAGGTTATTTTGGATCTTCACAAACAGCAGCAACAGTAGCAAGCACCACCCAGGCAGCCGTTTCCATCTCAAGACCAGGGGCATCCCTATGATTCTTCAATTGATAAAGCACCCGCTCCGTTATTTCTCCCCCCGCCTACCCCCTCACCTTCACCGTCTCCTACTCAACCTCCACGGCCTCCATAAACCCAAGCCTCTGCTCAGGCTAGCACAAACTCTTCTCCTTTCCCCTCCATTTCCACCACCGCTTCTACTCCTAACGCCGCTCGACGTGTTGTACCGACACGTCGGAGATGGGCGCCACGACCTGCCACCTCTTCTGCCTCGCCACCACCTTCTCCACCCCCATCTTCGCTGCCTCCATTGACCACATCTCCATCATGACCTTCTCCATTATACCCATTGCCGTTACCACCACCGTCTTCATCGCCTCCTCTCACAATGATCCCTATTCTGTCACCTTCACAACCATCCCCGTTACCGACGCCGCTCCCTTCACCATCATCGTCCGAGCCTGAGCAAGCTACCCCTACGCCCACACCCCCGCCATTGCCTTCATCTCTTCCCATGCCACCATCTTCACCTTTGCCCTCTTCTACACCGCCACCCTCCAAACCTTTACCCCCACCAGAGCCTATCATCGCCGTTACCCCCCCGCCATTCGCATTGCCCCCGCCCACACCTGCCAAGCCTTCTCCACCCCTTTTTCCACCTATTCCAACCCCACGGAGCGGGTGCGCACTACCTATGGTGCCCCTCAGGTCTAGCCCCCAGGGAGATAAAGAGCCGAACCAGGTTTTGATTGTGCATTACAAGCTTCAAGACTTCATTTGTCGCATGCCCGTCCGAGTCCTTGTCCCTGGTCATTCTGGGGATAATCAGCCTGCACTTGCTATGAAGACGGTTGCTAAGAAGAGTTCCTGTACACTAGTGCCAGTTTCTTCAAAAGTGAGGCCGGTGGCAATCTCTTTGCTCACCGGAGAATTCACTATTTATGTTGTCATCACCTCTCATTTGATTGTTGTTCAGTTCACTGGCCCAAAAGAGTTTTCCACCCGGATGGTGCTAACCCACACGGACGCCAAAAGTTTAATGAATTCAGCATTCAAGGGGCAATCGGCCGTGCCTTTGAGATTGGCCAGGGGCATTCTACATTTTCTGTCTCATCTCCCTCGGCTTATTGGTGAGGCGGCCACGTCAACGCCGCGTATCACCCTCCCTCAGTTCCAACTTGCGCTTCTAGCAAGGGAGTTATGCTTCATGCCCAACTACAAAGTGAAGATGCCAAAGCTCCATGTTCTAGTGCCGAATGACAAAACTCCACTGCTTCCTGATGTTCATTCCAAGGAGTTGACTATTCTGGAATGTCCTTCTATGGTTGGCACCGTACAGCTAGGGGAAATCGTCCCGATGAAGCTGCATATTCATGATCGGGCTAGGCCGTCTGCCAGGTGGGCCTGTTATTTCAGAAAACATTGGAAGATAAGAAGCTCGAAGGCCCGAGTCCGCGCCAGGCGGAGTAGTTGCAAGCAATTTCTACCAAGAAGAGGCGGCGACGTAAGTATAAGGGCCAATAGTTGTGTATTCGGGGGCTCACTCCACCTCCTTCTTCTGTCTCTTCATCTTCCTTTCAGTCATCTTTTCTATTGCTCAGTTCCTATCCTTGGGTGGTGTACCTTCCGCCACCTGACTATATTTCTACCATCTTCTCCTATCCTCACCATTCTAGGTCTTGGCCTATGTCCTCCTCTTTCCCTGATCCAGCGGCATCCTCTAGTTTTCCTCCCCGGGTATGTCCGAATTTCGCTTCTCATCCTTTTTCCCCAACCTTGTTGGGGATTCCTTGTGCTTGTTCCCCGACCTTGTCAGGTGTTTTTCTGATCCTGCCCCGACTTTGTCGGGTGGTTTCCATTCCTTTTTTTCGAATTTGTCAGGCGACCATGTCACTTCTTCCCCGCCTTCGGCGGATGACCCTCTGTCATTCCCCGAGCCTTTATGACTGTGGAAGACTCGCTTGAGAAACGTGAACAGTCAGCATGGTAAGCCTCTTGCAAGCAAGAATGATCAGAGCGCAAGACAATCACACACATAAATACAATTGCACACTATTTTAATCAAACTCCAACTTATTTCATTGATAATCAATATTCAAATACAATAACTTTCAACTTATTCCAATCTATCAGACTCAAGAAATAGGAAAATTACATAGACTCAATCTAAACAATATAGACTTTCCTAAGTCTTCACTCTCATCTTTGACAATACTTTCATTTGCTCTCAGACCCGCCACTTGTATAACCTGAATCCGAATTCGAATCACTTTCATTTCCTGAAAAGAATAGAAATAGGTAATGAGCACACTTGCCTAGTAGGTATCTTCGCATCAACATGAAGGCATTGTAGATATATATTTCTCTCCTCTCTCCCTTTCACTAAGGGTCAAAGTGCGTCAAGTGCATGAGACAAGTGAGAGAGAGAAGAGAAGATAGGGAATGAAGCAAAGTACCGTGATCGCCACCAAGATGCCGTACACGATAGGCGCGCCGTACCTTGGAACATGGGAGACACTCGCCTTAGTGCAGCGCTGAGGAATGAACGGCTCCCTTAGAACCACACTATGTTGAGCAGTCTTACGATAGACCGCCCCAGGACGCTGCGAGGGACGCGGGAGGAACTGCTGCAGTGAGATGGACGGCGCTAGAGGGACCGCGTTCCAGGGAAGAACGGTCGTTGATGCACCGCGCGTACCGTTGAACGGCCGGAGGATAGCCGCTCAGTACCTTCACTCAGCAAGTTGAGAAGGGCTCGACCTCCACCCTCTCCGTCCGGCCAGAGGGGATGGGCCTCGTGCTGATTAAGTGCTGACCTGCGAGACAATGTAGAGACACAGAAGAGACACCCAGATTAGACCTAAATAATGTAGTATGCATTCAAACGAGAAGAACTAAGCATAAACAAATGAAAAGGGGAATACCTGGGGGGTTTTAAACCCCTAGGGCGACAATAAACGGGATGGTTGTGTGCATGATAATGAGAAGGAGGGGGTACGCGGGTGAGAGACAATGCATGCAATGAAGGAAAACGGCAAAAGCTACGGAACGAAAGACTACGAAGACTGGGCTACTCCCTTGACCGGAGGCTCGTGCGGACGTAGAGAGCCTCCCTCCTTGGTGCTAGGTCGCTCAAAAATGCGGCAGGGCTTCGCCGTCGACCAAAATCTCCCTCCCTTCTCGACATCCGGCCAATAGGGTCTATTTATAGAGCCTCTCAAGCCAGCCTCGAAATTGGGGGTTTTAGATATTCTCAGGTCGAACTCACAAAAGATAATTTGTAGATAATATCATAATCTTCCATCCACACGAAACGGCATCGAAAATGGTTGATTATCCGCGGAGAAATCATCCAAATAAGTTGAGGATAAAACCATGAGATAAATGGGATAAAATCGGTTGAAAATCAACGGCCGACGGCTTGAACGGTCTTACGATAGACCGCACAAGGTTTGGGCAGTCTAATTTGGACCGTCCATACTGTCGGTGGAAATTCGAATAATCAGAATATTATCCCAACTATCTCTCGAACTGGCCGAAACGTCCGCCGTGGGACCCTGAACATATGAACGGTTGTATGGAGACCGTTTTAGTTTAGGGCGGCACAAAGATGACCGTTTAAGCCTGTCGGTGATAATTCGAATCATTTGGATAATTATATGTGGAAATGGGCGTGCGTAGGACTCTGAGATATAGGCGGTTGGAATAGGCCCGTCCATGAGATTGAACGGTCCTAATCACACCGCACAAAAGCCTGTCGGTGGATATTAAGAAAATCCTCAGAAATTAGCCAAAATACATGAACGGTCCATATTCAACCGCCCATCTTCTGAACGGCTGATGTGAAGCCGTTCATGCCCTTAGGCACTTGATTCTCGTAAAATACGTTCAATTGACCAAAGCCAAGGCCCATTAAGCCCCGAATCACCACGAATTGCACCAAGGAGGGAGACGACCCATACAACGAGCCCGAGTCATGCCACAAAATGGCCTAGTGAATGATGAACAACTCGAGGCATCAACTAATGGGAGTAAGAGAAACGGTTCGAATTATCGGTATAAAACGGGTGTCAACAGATGCCCCTCCTTAACGCCCTCTTTGCAGGGGAGCGAGCGGAGGTGAAGCGGAGGTGATATGGAACATGGAGGTGGAGCGGAAATGCAGCGGAGTGGACCGAAAAAGCGGGCGTTAAGGTAAAACGACACCCGTTTCTACCAACAAGCGGTGAGAATCTTTCGAAAAATCCTGGACCGAACGTTAGGAGTAATTGACCAAAAGGCGACGCCAATCTGGAGGGACTAAACTAAACGAAATCAACCGACAAGACCAACCTCATGGGGGACACAATCCCGCGGTCCAATGAGGGGGCCACAAAAGAAAAAAGATGCTAAAGCTCCAGACGGGGATCTTTCAGTCAACCGACCCCAACGAACCGACCAAAGAAAACCTTCGAATTCGGAATGGAATTAGTTCACCTTACTCAAGCATTGGGACACACAGCTGACCATCACTCGACGGGTCATTTCTTAAGCAGACTATGGGGCATGAAAGCTCAAAAGGATGCGCATGATGCATGCTGGGCTAAAAAAGAAATCGTTAAAACGAATGCGAAGAAAGATTAAAATATAAAATATTCGAGAGTAGTATTATTAAGCTGGGAATATCAGAGTCAAGATACCGTCTGCAACCACAGCGTGCGGATAGAACCGTCCTCCTCGTGATATCCCAACTTAACGGCTTATCCGAAGGTTAGGTATATGAGCCTGGATCATCATTGTTTTTGTTGAAGGGGAACATCAGATCCTGGGACACATAAGAAACCTGCCGGCTCTCCAAATAGTATAATATAATACCATATACTAATGCAATAAGGGATTTAGGGATAGAAGGCCATACCTGACTTACCTGTGCAGGCGAAATGGCGAGACAGACTGAACTGATGCTGCATAAGATGGTTAAGATATGTATTTCCAAAGAAAATATTCAATATTCATGATTTAAATAGACCAACCAGATATACGGCCTCATCTCAACCGTGCAATATTCCAAACGGCTCTATGTTAGCCGTTCTTACCTGACCTTCGAACAAATCTTACAGGGCCGGTTGCTAGTGACGAATGGTTGGTACGGCACCGTTTATAATAAGAACGGCTCAAAGAGAACCGCTTGAGCATAGAATTCCAACCGACTTGAAATTAACGGTCAAGAGATACATACGGTTATATACGAACCGTTCACACAATGAACGGTCTAACGATAGACCGTTCTTCTCTGCAACCTCGAAAAAAAAGGAACCCCCTCGTTTACCTCCACCGTAACCGACGGTGGAAGGAATGAAGGGGCAAAACGCCCTCACTCTCCCTCTCTCACTCTCTCTTCTCAACCTCCCTCCCTCTCTCAACCTTCCTCCAGCCCATTTGATGACCCGGACGAAGCACCAGGCGGCCAGACCATCGGCCTCCGGTGAGGGCTCGTCGCCGCCGGAGCAACCGCCACCGCCGGAGGAAGAAGGAGAAACGCCTGGGGTGACCATGGAAGAGCTCTCCATCGTCGCTGCTGACGAAGAAGCCCTCGTCGGTGAGGAGGAGGTGGCCGGAGGACCACCGCCCGCGGGGGCGGCCAAGAAACCCCGCGATCCCGAGGTAGGTTCCCCCCACCTTTCCTCCCACTTCTTTTCATTTTGTTCCATGCATGCTAGTTTTAGGGGTTTAGAGGGGCCTAGGGGGGTCGGTTTAGGGACCACGGAGGTCTCCCAGCCGGCCGGGGGGCCTTCACCATCGTCGGGGACGGCGACAATAAAACGGTTTAACAGAAACCGTACGGCAAAACAATGCGGTCCCCAAAGGACCGCCTCAAATAAACACGGTGCAGGGAGCGCCGTTCACACTCACACAGCCAACGGGGCACCAAAACCCCAATACGGCGAGGTTATCACCGTTCAAAAAGTAGACGGACCAAATAGGTCCGTCCAATCATGTAACCACGCAAAACAATACGGTCCTTCCAGGACCGTCATCAAAATAATACGGCCAAAGGTGGGCCGTTACTCCTTAGGAAGACGGGAAAACAGACGGTTCCGGGTAATCCGTCCAAGATAGAAATGGCTAGGGATAGCCCGTTCAAACGGGGGGACCTGAGAAACAGAACGGTTTGAGGGAGGCCGCTCACATATAGAGCGGTTCGTGAGTGACCGTTCTTCAAATCAATAATTGGACTTTGAGCATTTTATTTATATGAGACAAATGAGAAACTAAATGACTAATGTAAATGAGATGGATGAATGCAGGGGAAACGTAGGACCCGTACCTCCTGGCTGCAGGTTCGGGTAGTGTACCTCGCACTGCCGGACTTCCAGAGGGAGCGGTTGACTGCCATGGGGTTCGCCCCCTTCCTGAGTATCGAGGTGTGTCACTTTTACGCAGCTCTGCTCTATGCCCTGCACGACCGCTGGGATCTAGTAAGTCGGACGTTCTTATTCCCGTGGGGGCACATGGTCCCTACGTTGGAGGACGTGGCCAGGCTTACTGGCCTACGCGTGCACGGGTCACCGGTCAGCGGGACTACTTTTCCTGACTACCGGGGGATGGCTCGGGAGCTGCTCGGCCTACAGCTACGGCGCCCCGAGAGGCAGTCGACCCTCCTTCCCCGGGCTGCTCTCTAGGATATCCTGGGTCTTCGACGAGCTGGTGTTGCAGTGGGCGAGCGACCAGAGGAGCACTTGGAGCGGCTCGTGGGGTTGGCGAGACCGAGGGTCACAGCGGTGCCGGGACCTGAGGCGGACAGAGTGCTGAGACGGTTCCTGATGCTGATGTTCGGGCGGCTTCTCTTCTCCACTCGGGTGGACGTGATGAGCTGTCGCTTCCTCCCTTTCCTCCAGGAGCTCGAGCATGTAGGTGACTATGCTTGGGGAGCGGTGGTCCTCGCCTTCCTCTTCGACACCCTTAGTTCGACAGCGCGTCGGACGATGCTTGGGGGCTTCTCCCCCTTACTCCAGGTGCGACTCTCTTCTCTAGTCTTTAATTATGCAATTCTATATGCTTACTAAATGCTGACACGACTTGTGGTACAGGTGTGGGCCTATGTGCGCCTACGCGCGCCTACGCGGGTTGGGGAGAGGTGAGGAGACCCGCCCTGGGCTCCTACCGATCGCGCGGAGGTGGACAGCACCCCGAGAAATGATGGCCTTGAGGAGGCAGGTCCGGGAGCTGCAGGACGACCTGGACACTCTACCGTACGCCTCGGTACGCTTCTAGACTCAGACTCTTTAATTACATGCTATTCTTCCATGATTATAATGATGCTGATGTAGTTTCCTATTCCTTGCAGGTACGGTGGACTCCTTACACAGAGGAGAGCCCGGAGTGCCAGCCGTGGGTGACCGAGGCCTTGGCCTTCTCTGGCCGGGACGTGTGGCTTCACTGCATGAATGTGGTGGAGCCACTGCACTTTAGGTTGGTGATGAGGACCATCGGGGTCTATCAGCCGGCCGTTGAGTTCCCTGCGCCCGAGAAGGCGGGGGAACGAGTGTCGAGGAAGACCCGGGGACTCCGCGAGGCGTACGACTGGACAGCGAGGAACGCCGAGCAGGTTGCTGACTGGGCTGCACGAGGGCGAGTGGTGACCGCCCGGGTAGAGAGCGACATCGCGTACTACACTGCGTACGCACGGCACTACCGGGACTAGGTGTTCCGAGGCGCCCACCGACCAGTACGACTTCTATACTTAAACTTTGTCTATCATGCTTATGATTCTTATATGATGCATTAACAAAGACTTTTACATGTAGGTTGACCCTGCAGAACGGGTGGCAGAGTTGCAGGGACTCCTGCACTCCACCATCCGGGAGAGAGACGAGGCCCGACAGGCCCTGGCTCTACTGGTGAGTTTCCTAAACCTTAGACCTTTTTTAAATTATGCAGTTCTATATGATTATGCTTATGCCTATAACTGACCTGGAGTATTTGGATGCAGCGCGCCGAGGGTGTTCAGAGGGCGGGACCAGACGCTCCTTCTTCCTCCTCCATCCAGACCCCAGCAGACCGAGCCGATCGGGATGCGGACTATACTCGGATGGTAGAGCGGGCCAAAGCGGCCGAGGTGGCACTCGTGGAGAGGGTACACAAATCTCTATACTTCCTCCTGCTTATTTATGCTTATGAAATGTATGAAATGTGACCAACTGATAGTGATATGTGGATGCAGACGTCCGAGCTGACCCGCCTCCAGGCGGAGCTGGAGCGGGGCCGGGTGGCGGCTCTGGAGGAGGTAGCCCGGGTGCGAGAAGAGGCTGCGCGGAGCCGACTGGCAGACGCAGTGGAGACGGCACTCCTCCGGGCCGAGCTAGAGCGACTACGAGCCGGTGCTACCGAGGCGGACCGTTACCGGGCAGAGGCAGAGCGTTACAGGAGTGAGGCAGAGCAGGCCCGTCTACAGGTTGCCCGGTTGGAGGGCAAGGTGGAGGGTCTGAAGGAGGCGAGTCGGGAGCGCAGCAGGGTGATTGCGAGTGGCAGCCACGGCACCCACGGCTCCGTGAGGAGTTACTTCACTGGTTCCTCCGACCATAGGAGGAACGAGGAGGAGGAGCGGCGCCGGCGACGGCGTGATGAGGCGACCTCAGCGATGCCTCCCCCAAAGAGGCATGAGGGCGGTGGAGATAGCGACGGGGGCCAGGGAGAGGGAGCTGCTTGACTGGTTGTACTGGGCCCGTCTTTGTACATGATGTGACATGATTAGTGATATGCATGCCTTTGTTTTTCGTTTGCTTTGTGGATGAATGTATGTATGAGTGGGCAAAATGAGTTTGAGGAGCGCGCTTAGCCTGGGAGAGATGAGCGACGCACACGCCGACTTGAGTGAGATGAGTGACGCACACGTCGACTTGAGTGAGATGAGTGACGCACACGCCGACTTGAGTGCGATGAGAGCGCTCATGCCGACTTGAGTGAGATGAGTGACGCACACGCCGACTTGAGATAGACGAGAGCGCTCACGCGGACTTGAGTGAGATGAGAGACACACACGCCAACTTGAGTGAGATGAGAGCGCTAAATGATTGAGACATGAGTGAGCAGGTTAGTTGGGGGGCAGAGCACATGAACGGTTCTCCCCTAGCCGTCCGTAGATAAGAGTAGTTCTATAAGGGCCGCTTACATTGGTTGGAACGGTTCCATGTAAACCGTAGGAATGGTGGAACGGCGGATTTAGGGCCGCACAAGTCACCGGGCTCGGGCTTCCTTGGAGAGAAGAACGGTTGATGATGGGCCGTATATGGTATGGACGGTCTATCGTAAGACCGTCCAATCCAACATCCTGTTTGCCCGAAAGGGGACTCCTGGAGAGTCCCCAGCCTGAGGGCAAGGCACTTTGTGCCTATCAGGACCCTATCTAAACCCATCCTAGGCTTATCTAGGCCTAATCCTAAGATGTTTTAGGCTCCCTAATGAACCCTATAAGTAGTAGGGAGGCCTGAACCTTTGATTCTCATCATGTCAACATGAAGAGGGCTTATGATGGAAGTCCTGCAGAGGGCGCGTTGTTTGAAGGACCACGGCCGGCTAGAAAGGAGCGGGAAGCGATTCAACGGCTAAGCTTGATTCCTCGACATCCCAGCTCCACCCCTACGAGAGAGGTAAGTTTGATCAGAATATGCTTAGAGTCCATCTTTCAATTTCCTCTTATATCTCTTTACACCCCTTGCCTTTCTCCTTCTTTTCAGCTTCTTCCCGGCCCGAGACGCTTTTCTAATTTAAAGTGGGTGGCTCCCATGGTCCGTGCATTGCCCCTCGGGGTGACTCATCTTCTCAAATCCTGGCACCTGCACTCCCTCCTAGTACTAGGTCAGAATTACCCCAAACTTTTTTTAGACTGGCATAGTATCTCTACTCTGATGGAGATTTGGCACCCTCAGACTCACACTTTTCTCTTCCCATCTTTCGAGGCCACTATCTTGCTAGAGGAGGCAGAGACATACTTCGGGCTCCCAAGGTCCAAGGTGGGGGAGGAAGACTTGATATGCCATATCGTTGCCCCTATAGACCCAAAACTCATCCTAGGGGGGTTCATACCTGATAGCGGGGATGTTCGTACCTTTATAGGCCCTCGCCACATCCACCTCCTTCCTTTGAGCCAGTGGGTAGTGGAGCATTGCCGGAATAAGTGCGGGTGGGTTGAAGCCATAGCCAAAGCTGCGTCCATCTGCCTATGCGGGGCCATCCTTTTCCCTTCAGCCGACCATGTCCTAGAGACTCATTTACTCAGCACCATCAGTGGCCTTTGGCAGGGGTTTTCCATCTCTCAGGCTGTCTTAGCTTACCTGTACGAGGGTCTTACTTCAGCAGCCTTAGGAGGTCCTCTCTTTGGTTCAATGATCCTATTGGAGTGCTGGATGGGAGTTAGGATGAAGTTTATCCTGAGGGAGGACATCACCTCAGTTAGTAGGATTTTTGGGAGCCATCCCCTTTACTTTATAGGGGGCGCCTTCAGGTTCTCTCCACAGGTTGAGTGCAGGACGGCTGAGCTGAAGACCAGGGATGAGTGGCGCCCGTACATCAACAGGCTGCCCCTGGATAGGTTTGTGATGCGCCCAGACTTCCTCCATGATACCACCATCAGACTACCGAGGAGAGCTGGCTTGGACTTGAGGCTCTTGAGCGACACCAGCGATGTACAGCCCACACAGATGCTACCTGCAGATTGGACTACGCCAGACGGTGCTACCTATGCTACCCCACCTTCCCATGCTACAGGCACGGAGGATCGGGACAGAGGAGGATGAGCAGGCGGTCAGGAGTGCGCTGATTATGTGGGAGGTGAGTAGGGTGCGTACCCTACCAGCAGAGGTCGAGGAGGCTCCAGAGACTAGACAGGCTTATCTTAGGGAGTTGAGAGAGATACGTCCTCGCGGGGATGCCCAGCGGCGGACTGAGTGATTTTTGTTTTTATGATGATATGGGATAGGATTTTCCATTCGGACAGCTTGATATATGATATGAATAAGATTTGATGAGATTGAGTTTGAGCTTTGTAATATGATTATGAGGTGATGTGATTGCATAGGCCAACGCGAGGATTGAATATTCATGTGGTCCAAGCCAACTGCCCTTCCAACCTGCCCCTGCACACATGAAAACATGAAACAGATTAAATCTATTTTAGGCTCAGCTCCTTGCCTGCAGTACGTCAGGAGATGACCCTTTCTTGACTTTTGGTCAAGGGGGGTGAGCCTTATTAAATAGGCAAATATCAAAGTGCGAGAAATGCAGATGAATGCAAGAGGGAAACATGTAAGTTTTTTTTTTGGTTTCTTTTTTTTGGAATATTTGATTTTTGTTGGATTTTGAAATATTTGATTTTTTTAGGTTTTGAAATATTCGATTTTTTTGGGTTTGAAATATTCAATTTTTTTGGGTTTTGACATATTTGATTTTTTTGGGTTTTGAAATATTTGACTTTTTTTGGGTTTTAAAATATCCGATTTTTTTGGGTTTTGAAATATTCGATTTTTTTTTTGGGTTTGAAATATTCGATTTTTTGGGTTTTGACATATTTGATTTTTTTGGGTTTTGAAATATTTGACTTTTTTTGGGTTTTAAAATATCCGATTTTTTTGGGTTTTGAAATATTCAATTTTTTTTGGGTTTTGAAGCCAACTCGGGTCTCAATAACAGGGACCTTCTCGTCTTGCTACGGAATTCCAAGGCTCAGCGCGTGCAGGAAGGGGGACCACCCGTGATCGGAGTCAACTCCGCTCGACGGTGCCTCTGCTGAGGCCATACCCGGGGTGAGATTCATTCCTTGGGAAAGTAAAAAAGATTGAGTAGAGAAGTCGATGATAGGTGTAGAGGTTTTTAGGGCTTGAGTTCTTTTCCAGGACACCCCCCCTTTTTCAAGGAATCTGGTCTGTTGCGCTGGGGCTCTGTATCCGTTATCGAACCTTCACCCGCTCTAGGCACGCATGCGACCGGGCTCATAACGTCCCGCGGGGAAACTGTACTGCCACTCTTGCCATGCCTAGTTGCATCCTTTGGGCTTTGTACTTTCGGCTTTATCTTTTGATTTTGCCCCTGTTCTTTTCTCCTTTTTTCTTTTTCTCTTTTTTTTTTGCTTTCCTCTTCTTTTTTCTTTTGCGGAGTGAGGTCTTAACGGATTGCCCCTATTTGAGACCTTTTTTTTTAACGGGGAATCTGGGTCAGTTCTCACCCCCTTATTCACCACTTGCCCCTATCTTCAACCGAGAGAGAGGAAATACAAGGATTTCCACCTTCCCCGAGCATGGCCAAAGGAGAAACGGTGTCGGGTAGCACGAGAGAATACCGCACCACGGGGTCGTGTAGTGTGTGAGATGCTGGACCTGGGTCCTCCTTTCGCAATTTGGTGGGGTATGCCCTGCCATCGAGCCGTTCACTGGTTTTTATTTTTATGGATGAAAACGCTTTAAATACAGCCCATTCCACGGGTTTGGCAATTCCTCCCCCTCTGAGTTAATTAGACGATACGCATTGCCTAGATAAGCTTCCTTGATTACGAAGGGCCCTTCCCAGTTGGGTTGCAACTTAGACCTGGGGCCCGCTGACCTGACGAATTTACGTTTTAAAACCATATTATCCACTTGAAATTTTCTTTCAATGACCTTCTTTTGAAAATATCGCGAGACACGCTTTTGATATACTGAAACATGATTGGCCGCATTCAACCTCTTCTCGTCTAAGAGTTCCAGTTGGACTAGCAACGCCTCTCGATGTTCGTCGAGATTAAGTTCCTTATCCAGCTGCACCCTTAGGGAAGGGATTAGAATTTCATACGGGAGCACCGCTTCCATTCCATAGGTGAGGGCAAATGGAGTCTTCCCTGTGGGGGTGTGGACGGAGGTGCGGTAGGCCCATAGAGCTTCTATCAATTTGTCGGCCCAATCAGCAAATTTATGTGATTCGCATGTTTTCTTGATAATTTTGAGAAGAGTCTTATTCGTGGCCTCAGCCTGGCCATTACCTTGGGGGTAGTATGGTGATGAATGATGCAAAACTATATTGAATTTCTTACAGAGGTCTTGGAGTTCTTGTGAGATGAATTGAGGCCCGTTGTTGGTGACGATGCTGCTTGGCACCCCGAATCGCGAGATGATGTTCTTCATGATGAAGCGGCATACTGTGGTGGCTTTGATTTCTGCATAAGCTTCAGCTTCGGCCCACTTAGTGAAGTATTCTGTAGCTGTCAGAATGAAGGATTTCTGTTTAACAGCAGAGTTCGGATCACCGAGGGGCCCGATGATGTCAAAGGCCCACATAGAAAATGGCCAGGGAGCCGTAATAGGATGAAGAGAAGAGGCCGGAGCGTGGATTTTGTCGGCATGGATTTGGCACTGAAGACACCTACATAGGTAGAGCAATCTTCTTCTAGGGTCGGCCAGTAATAGCCCTGCCTAAGAATCTTCTTTGCCAAGGCCTGTCCGTTCACATGCCCTCCACACTCGCTGGAGTGGGCTGCTTCCACGACCTTCAAAGCTTCCTTGTCATCTAGGCACCTCATTAGACCTCCATTCACGGCCCGCCTGTACAATTCACCGGCGTTGATCGTGTATCTGGCAGCGACTCTCCTAATGGCTTTTCGCTGCTCAGCGTTGGCCGTTTCCGGAAATGTACCATCCTTGCAGTATTGCTCGATCTCATAAAACCACGGCAATTCTTCCTCTTCAATGATCTCCTCGAGCTCAGTTAATGAAACCTCTTTTATTTCCTCCCTTTCTATTTTCTTCTCTACGGACATCCTAAGATTGTTGAACCAGGGATCTTGCAGGGAAGGAACGTCTAGCCTTTGGACCACAATAGTCTCAGTGGCGCGACTTAGGGGGAGTGATAGAGAAGAGGCGAGCGACGTAAGGGCGTCGACCAAGATATTCTGAGAGCGAGGAGTGTGAATATAGACGAGTTTCCTGAATTGCCTGGCCAAGAGCGTGACCAGATCCTAGTAGGGTTTGAGCTTAGGATCGCGGGTGCGGTAGGTTGACAAAACTTGACGCAGCACCAGCTGGGAGTCTCCTATGATGTTTAGGTATCGCGCGCCCAAGATGTAGGCGTGCTTCAGACCGGCAAGGAGAGCCTCATACTCGGCTATATTGTTGGTGGCGGGGAATGAGAGTTGATATGCCACGGGGATGGTTACCCCTTCTGGAGTAAGGAGAACGGCGCCAACTCCGCTGCCCTGGGAATTAAGGGCACCATCGAAGTGAAGGGACCATAAAGGAAGATGAGTGATCACCGCCAGGTGATCATCGAGGAATTCGTCCTGAATGGAATCAGTGCGAGGGATAGGAGAATGAGCCAGGTGCTCAGCAATAGCATATCCCTTGATTGCTTTCTGCACGATGAAGGTGATGTCGAACTGGGAGAGAAAACTTTGCCAGCGAGCTAGCCGATTAGAAAGGACCGGCTTTTCCAACAGATAACGAATGGGGTCCATTCTAGAGATGAGCCTAACCTCGTGGGCAAGAAAATAGTGTTTAAGCTTTTGCGCTACCCACACTAGTGCTGCACAGGTCTTCTCCATAGCGGTGTACTTGGATTCAGCGGGATTAAATAACCTTGAGAGATAGTACGCCGCCCTTTCTCTTCCTTCATCGTCTACCTGTGCCAAAACAGCTCCTAGGGAGTCCTCAATTACAGAAATGTACAGGATCAGGGGTCTCCCGGGGACGGGTGGTTGTAGAACCAGGGGATTAGAGAGGTACACCTTGAGTTCCTCATAGGCCTTTTGACATTGTTCATTCCATTCAAATTTCGCGCCTGCCTTTAACAATTCATAAAACGGGCGGCATCTTTGCGAATGCTGAGATATGAATCTCCTGATAAATTGCAAACGCCCGATCAAACCTCGAAGCTCAGTGACGTTCTTCGGCGGTGGCATTTCCATGACGGCCTTTGCCTTGTTTGGATCGATCTGAATCCCCCGTTTACTAACTATAAACCCGAGCAATTTCCCTGATGCAACTCCGAACACACATTTCTTTGGATTCATCTTTAACTTGTATTCCCTAGCTCTTTGCAATACCTTGGCTAGAATGGCGGGGTGCTCTTCTTGTGACCTCGATTTGACTAAAATATCATCCACATAAGCTTCTAAATAAACGTGCATCATATCGTGGAAGATAGCCATCATCGCTCTTTGGTAGGTGGCACCTGCATTTTTCAACCCAAATGGCATAACGACGTAGCAGTATGTGCCCCAAGGTGTGGTGAACGAGGTCATTTCTTGATCCTCCGGAGCCAAAAGGATTTGGTTATACCCCGAGTAGCCGTCCATGAAGGAGAGGGCTTCGTACCCAGCTGTATTATCGACCAAGACGTCGATGTGAGGAAGTGGAAAATTATCTTTCGGACATGCCTTGTTTAAGTCCCTGAAGTCAATACAGATTCGAATTTTACCATCCTTCTTCATCACCGGGACTATATTTGCCACCCATTGCGGGTACAACACCACTCTAATGAACCGGGCCTTATGCAATTTATCGACTTCTTCCTTAATCCTCAAGGCCATCTGCGGGTGAAATCTCCTTGCCTTCTGTTTAACGGGTGTTTCCCCTGGTTTGAGAATCAACCTGTGTTCGACCAATGCGGGGTCAAGGCCTGGCATGTCTTCGTAGGACCAGGCGAAAGAATCGCTGTATTCCCTCAAGACTTTGACAAGTTCCTTTTCGACTGGAGGAGGGAGATTGGCGGAAATAAGTATGTGCCTGGGGTCCTCTACTGTTCCGAGGTTAATTTCTTTAGTGGATTCATCCACTGCCACGGAAGGCTCGTCGAACTTCTTCAAGCCTTGGGCATATAGGTTGGCAGTGTCATCCATTTCATCTTCCTCATCATCAGCTGGGTCTTTCTCATTCATAATTTCATATACTCCTAGTCCATCCTTGCTCCATACCTCATCAATTCCCTCATCATCTTCCAGGATAATTACGGTCTCCACAAATTCTGGACACTTCAACAGAGCATGACATCTCCCAGCCAAATCTTGTAGAAACCTATCGGGGATGGTTTTGGGGGGGCGGATTACGGTAGGTGCCACAGACGTGGATGGGCTGACAAAACTCGAACTAGACTCTTCCCTGACTGACTCGACCATCCTAGAAGACTCTGTACACTGTACATCTAATCTAGGGGAGAAGAAATCTACCGGAAAAGAAACAGGGGTCTCAAGCCCCTGGGGATCTGGGCAGAACATAGCGTAATCTTCCATGGAGACCTCCGTTTTGAAATTGGCGTTTTTTTTTGGAGGCCGGAGGTGATCACACAACAGGAAGAAGAAGGCAGAGGAGGAGGAAGCTGCATGTGGAACAATTCTGGGAAGATGCAGTCAAAGAAAGGGTCAGAAGACTTAAACCACATTTCATGGAGCTGAGCTCCTGGAGGAGGAGGAGTGAATAGGGTTGATAGATCAATGGGCGGGCAGTGCCCGCAAGCACATGGAACGAATAGAATTTCAGGTCTCTCCGCAAAGTATGGGTCGACCAGGAGTGGAGGGGAACGGGGAATAGAATCCAACCGTTGAAACCAGGAAGCGAGACGAGATGGGGACATAGAATAAGTAGTGGCGGAGCTCCCCGTCTTCCGGGGCCCCTGGCGGGCCAATGGCATCGGAGGGCGCTTTACCAGTTGCGTCTCCTTCTTCTTTGGGTCACCCTCTTTTTCATAAAACATCCTTGTAAAGCAATTAGCAAAGTCTTCCAAGTCATCGGCTAGCTCTTGCGGTGGTGGTGGCGGATCGGCAACAGCACAAGCTTCATCTATCTTTTCTTCAAGGCTGGATGGCGAGGTGTTCAAGGTGCCGGGCTGCAATGGACCCTTCACAAAATGTTGCCGGTAATCCCAGGTCAACGGCCCAGAGTCCCCAAGCATTGACATGGAGGATTCACGATAGCCGAGGCCCCGGCGGCCCATCTTCCTTCCCTTGGGAACGGGGTTAGTTCTGCCCTGCAGTTGTGCGCTGAGTCCTCGGCCTGGCTGATAGCCCAATTTTAGAATTAGGTGCCACCCTTTGGAGTCTCTCATCTTGGGCTTAACCTTCACATTGATTGGTGCAGCGGTGGGCTTGCGCGACGCATATGCCCACGAATAGTTTAAGTCCATGACAGATAGAACAGGTCTGTTACTCGGCCACAGTGTGGGTAGAATCGTGGCAGCTATGGCGTCAACGTTTTGAACTGTGGAAACACTTTTCACTTTGACCACTCGCCCTTGGAATGGGAACTTCAGACACTGGTGGGCGGTCGAGGGGACGGCGTTCAAACTATTCAACCATGGACGACCCAGAATGGCTTTGAACATTGGGTCTATGTCCAACACATAAAATTCTACATCCATCACTAATGGCCCTAGCTCGGCCTGCATAGTTACCACCCCGTGACAAGCACGTCTGGAGTTATCATATGCGGCTATCGTGGTTGGCGTCGGCTTGAGCATGTCCTCTGATATATTACAAGCACGAAGGGTACTCAATGGGCAGACATTTATCGATGCCTCTGTGTCCACAAGGGCGGATTCCACAGCCGTTTTGTTTAGAGAGATGGTAATACATAACGGCATCTGCCGTGCTTCAGGAGGAGCTAGCTCTGACTCAGCAAATGCAATAGAGGGCCCCTTTGTGATCGTGGCCAAGACCGCGGGCAGGCTATCCACTGCCACATCTTCGCTCACCATAACTTTTTGTAGGAAGATCTTCAGGGCGTCTTGGTGGAGCAGTGACCTCTTGATTAGTTCTAACACTGAGATTTTAGCCGGCAGCCGGTCTAAGTGCTGTAATAAATCATATCTTGTGCCCAGCACCGGGTCTATCTCTTCTGGTTCAACTGTAGGGGAGGAAACTGCAGGGTTTGATGCAGATGCCCCTGGGGAAGGAAAAATTCTTTGGAAAGGACGCCCGCTCCGAAGGGCGCATTGCGATGCTTGCACGGCCTGGACTGGACCCCCGCTTGGCCTGGTGGGGCAGGTGAATGGCGTGGAGATGGGGGTGAGGATGACTGAAGTGGGTTTAATGGGCCCTGGTGGAGGGGAAATGGGTGAAGGGTTAAGCTTAGGGGAAATGATGGGAGGCATGGCGGGTGGTGGTGAAAGGACGGGCGGAGTAGAGGGGAAGGTAGCGGGCCTAAGAGGCGACGCGGAGGAAATGGCGGGCGGTGTAGCGGCGGATCTAAGGATGGAGGGGATGGCAGGTGAGGGAGAGTAGTGGTGGTGTAAGGCCAAGGGATGGGCGGGGGTCTCATCATCGAACGTCCACCCAGCGTTGGGGGCTGGGCGCTGGACCAAATTCACTTGTGCTGGGGCCGGTGCCGGCGGTTGCTGTTGTTGCGGAGGAGCGGGCTGATGCATTGGCATGGGATTTTGATGGATCCCAAGGTCTTGCTGCTGCGGTTGAGGTTGCGGTTGCTGCTGGGGCTATTGCTACTGCTGCGGCTGGGGCGCCGCCTATTGCGGTCTGGCCTGTCTCTGCCTCTGCTTGATATCCTCAATCAGCTGGCGCATCTGGGCCCAATCAATCCTCTGGCCCTCATGCAAATCATACACCAGGTCTCTGAATTGGTAACATCGCTCTATTGTGTGCCCGGGTTGCCGATGGAATATACAATATCGGGATTGGTCGGCAGCCGGACTCCAGTTCGGGCGTTCAGGAGGCAACTGGAGGTCACCGGTATACATTAGAGCAGAGAAAATATCTGGCAAGGTCTCCGGAAGAGGGGGGTAATGAGCCCTTTTTGGAGCTGGTCGAGCAGAGCCATAGGTGGGGGGTGGAGGGACACTATTGTACTGCGAGGGCCGCTGAGGCTGTTGAGGTGGCGGAGGTGCCTGTTGAGGGTATTGCGGGACTTGGAAGGCAGGCTGGGGAACTGGCGGAGCGGTGAACTGGGGGTTACGCTGAGGCGGTGGGAAGCGGGGTGGAGCGGCTTGTTGGGGGAACTGAACGGCCTGGACTTGCTCGTTAATTTGTACTCCCTCCATGACGGGGCCTTGGGTTTTCTTGGTGGCTTTGGGTTTCTGGGCCTCGAATAAAGAATGGATGGGGGAGTCTTTAAATTGGGTCTAAATAAACCTAGCTCTGCTGTATAGTTGGTGCATGTTTGAAATGTCATTCATTGCCAGAATGTTTCTAAAAGTTGGCGTAGCATTGGAAATCAACAACTTCACTTTTTCCTCTTTCGGGGTCTGCCCAGGCACCCGTGAGGCCATCTGTCTCCAGCGGTCCGCATAGGTTGCGAAGTCTTCCTCCGGCTTCATCCTCTCCGCCACCAGGTCAGTGAAAGAGTACTCGGGTCCGACCCGATCCTGAAACCTCTGTATAAACCTCTCCTTGACGGTCTTGAAATTCTCAGCCTCCTCCATAGGCAAGGTGTAGAACCATTCCAATGCGACCCCCTCCAGAGACCGATGGAACAAATAGGCCATCAAACGATCATCCTACTGGAACTGCGCAGACTCATACAAGAACTCCCGGACATGGATGAACGGGTTGCCGTTCCCATCGTATTTGCGGTACACGGGGAGCTCCGACTGGGAAGGAAGACGTAGGTCCCTGAAGTTAGGGATAGGGACATCGGCAAGAGATTGCGGGCCGACCCGCTTGTGGAGGAGATCAATTTGTTGCTGCATAGCAGCCCACTTGTCAAGAATTTCCCGTTCCCGGGAAGGAGGGGGAGGAGCAAGAGGAGCAGAACCTGGATAGGCGACCAAAGGATAAACTGACGAAGGAGGCGGCCCGTAAGTGAGATAATGGGCTGAGGAAGGGCCCATATCCGCATGAGCCACCTGGGTTGCCCCTGATTGTGACCTAGCGAAGTCCGCCGGGGCCATGAGGGCCTGAGGCGATGGAGAAATTGTAGGGTACGGCTCAAGATAAGGAACAGAGGGTATCGGGGATTTCCCTTTATCAAGTTGCTGATGGACCGATGTGGATGCCTGGCCCATTTCTACATTAGGATAGCGAAGGTTCTGAGGGCGGACCGGAGTAAGGTCATCGGGAGCCACAGAGGTGGTCCCGACCACAGGAGATGAAGTGGCGACACTGGCCGTGGCATGAGCCGGAACTGAGGCCGGGGCATCGCCCCCTTGCAAAGCTTGTCTGATGAGATGGAGTTGGGTGGGGTCCAACTGGGCCATCATATTGAGGATCATGCTAGCTGAATTTTGACTGGGCGGGTTTGAAAAAGAGGGTCGGGGACCCTCGCCTAGAGAGGTCGGGAGTGAAGGGGCCGTCCCCTCTCCCCCTTGCAAGTGGGTGACCCTAGGTGGGTCCTCAAGGAGACCACGAGGAAGGGAATCCTCGTGGGCCTGAGAGAAGTCATACGACGACATGGCAGAAGAAGAATCGAACAAGGGGTTGGAATAGGAATGGAAATAAGAGTCCACCCTAGGAGATGGTCGTGGGGGCAGAAGGCAGCCCCACATACACCAAGACACTTACTACTAGAACAAGCAACACTAAATCAATCAAATCTACCAATCAAATAATAAGCATACAATGGAGCGAGATGAGAGCAAAATCACTCAGTAATGCAATCAAGTTCTTAAAATGATGCTCGTCAGTTCCTTATATCTTTGGGTTTGAACCTTAGTGGATTAATGAAAATATCAATTCTCTCGACCACTAGGTGCCTGATTGGGATGAGAAACGAGGGACTGTGTGACCTTATCGGGACCTCTCACTCGCGAATGCAACCCTAGACTGGGGTGGATACGGTACAACCTGCCCGGCGTCCGTGTGGGAATCCACGGCTCACGGGGGCTTACGGAGGTCCTCAGCAAGGTCCCTAGTCGGCTCCAAGGAATATGGAGACGAGAGGAAACCCTACCTCGGTAGGAATGCAACTAATATGGGAAGACGTCGATGCTCCTATGCACACCGGAGTGCATGCACAAACTAGCCTAGTAGCTATCAATCAATGAGCGAGTATACACATGAGTAGTAAAAACATGGTGATGCAATGATAATAAGATAGCAGGGGGGAGCCAATGAACAGCACCAGGAGCAATATATATATCAGCCGAAAAAAAAAGCTAAGCAAGATGAAATAAATGAACTGCGACAGGAGATGTACGGTCCTCCTCTGACCGCTCTAAGTACACAGGCGGTTAATATCCAACCGTAGTTGATGGGAGGAAAGCAAGGGAAATACCAGACAGACGGCCGATAGTCAACCGCTCACGTACTTGAACCGCCGCCTCACAGTCGTGTATCTGCCACCCAAAAAAATACAGCGTACCTGTGCCTGAGCTCGGGACGGCTGTCTGAAAGCCGCTCAAACGGATGGACGGCGTCCAGAGAGCCGCCTGTAACAGGAAAGGCCGGGGTAGATAAACCTGATGGCAGAGTGTATGAGCGGTGGAGTATCAACCGTGCGTACTGGTAGACGGCCCTGGACGAACCGCGTATGCGCCAGAGGACAGGAATCGCATCCAACCTGTAAATCACTCCAAGAAGGAAACCTTGACAACGACTAAGAAGGGTCAGCAACTCAAAAGCACGATGGGCATTAGGCGTCCCACCGTGATCGCCACAAAAGGGGTGTAGATATATATTTCTCTCGTCTCTCCCTTTCACTAAGGGTCAAAGTGCGTCAAGTGCATGAGACAAGTGAGAGAGAGAAGAGAAGATAGGGAATGAAGCAAAGTACCGTGATCGCCACCAAGATGCCGTAATAGGCGCGCCGTACCTTGGAACATGGGAGACACTCACCTTAGTGCAGCGCTGAGGAATGAACGGCTCCCTTAGAACTGCACTATGTTGAGCGGTCTTACGATAGACCGCCCCAGGACGCTGCGAGGGACGCGGGAGGAACTGCTGCAGTGAGATGGACGGCGCTAGAGGGACCACGTTCCAGGGAAGAACGGTCGTTGATGCACCGCGCGTACCGTTGAACGGCCGGAGGATAGCCGCTCAGTACCTTCACTCAGCAAGTTGAGAAGGGCTCGACCTCCACCCTCTCCGGCCGGCCAGAGGGGATGGGCCTCGTGCTGATTAAGTGCTGACCTGCGAGACAATGTAGAGACACAGAAGAGACACCCAGATTAGACCTAAATAATGTAGTATGCATTCAAACGAGAAGAACTAAGCATAAACAAATGAAAATGGGAATACCTGGGGGGTTTTAAACCCCTAGGGCGACAAGAAACGGGATGGTTGTGTGCATGATAATGAGAAGGAGGGGGTACGCGGGTGAGAGACAATGCATGCAATGAAGGAAAACGACAAAAGCTACGGAACGAAAGACTACGAAGACTGGGCTACTCCCTTGACCAGAGGCTCGTGCGGACGTAGAGAGCCTCCCTCCTTGGTGCTAGGTCGCTCAAAAATGCGGCAGGGCTTCGCCGTCGACCAAAATCTCCCCCCTTCTCGACGTCCGGCCAATAGGGTCTATTTATAGAGCCTCTCAAGCCAGCCTCAAAATTGGGGGTTTTAGATATTCTCGGGTCGAACTCACAAAAGATAATTTGTAGATAATATCATAATCTTCCATCCACACGAAACGGCATCGAAAATGGTTGATTATCCGCGGAGAAATCATCAAAATAAGTTGAGGATAAAACCATGAGATAAATGGGATAAAATCGGTTGAAAATCAACGGCCGACGGCTTGAACGGTCTTACGATAGACCGCACAAGGTTTGGGCGGTCTAATTTGGACCGTCCATACTGTCGGTGGAAATTCGAATAATCAGAATATTATCCCAACTATCTCTCGAACTGGCCGAAACGTCCGCCGTGGGACCCTGAACATATGAACGGTTGTATGGAGACCGTTTTAGTTTAGGGCGGCACAAAGACGACCGTTTAAGCCTGTCGGTGATAATTCGAATCATTTGGATAATTATCTGAGGAAATGGGCGTGCGTAGGACTCTGAGATATAGGCGGTTGGAATAGGCCCGTCCATGAGATTGAACGGTCCTAATCACACCGCACAAAAGCCTGTCGGTGGATATTAAGAAAATCCTCAGAAATTAGCCAAAATACATGAACGGTCCATATTCAACCGCCCATCTTCTGAACGGCTGATGTGAAGCCGTTCATGCCCTTAGGCACTTGATTCTCGTAAAATACGTTCAATTGACCAAAGCCAAGGCCCATTAAGCCCCGAATCACCACGAATTGCACCAAGGAGGGAGACGACCCATACAACGAGCCCGAGTCATGCCACAAAATGGCCTAGTGAATGATGAACAACTCGAGGCATCAACTAATGGGAGTAAGAGAAACGGTTCGAATTATCGATATAAAACGGGTGTCAACAGGCATCATTAAAGTAATTGACATTTTAGTTCTAAAGAAATAAGGTAAAATCATGCGAATGCGATCAATCCTGCGAATACCCAAAGTAACAAAGATGATCGTTTAAGATACAATGAAAGCAAGTATGAACTATCAAGAGTGTAACAAGAACATGTTATGGCCTTTCAAGAATAAGATTGTAACAAGAATGTGCTAGCAAGCCACATAATCATCACTCCAGTATCTTTTGCTTATGAGCAAGTACTTCGTGAATTTCTGTGGAATATCAAGTCATGCAAAAGAAAGTCATGTCGTGCCGTGAATCTTCACTTATTTATAGAGAAAGTACTCCCAGCGTAATGCGACGCCAGTAGCATCATACCCCATGGTTTATAATAGTATGTTTCTGACAATCAGCCGAGGGGACTAGCATAGAGCCCTTGAACACAATCAGTGCTCGATCGCATCTTCAAGTATAAATCAAGCTACTTCCACGCATGTAACAATAAAGTATGACCAAGAATGTATAATTCAATAAGTTTATGATAACACTATTCAATGAATGAATGCTTCAATTTAATAATGCGAGAGTCAAGAATGACTTAAACAAGGTTATGCTTATGGAGATAAATCGGCAGCATAACGGTACATTTCTTTAACTTTTATTTCATTATATTAAGCCTCTTTGGATAATATGGTAAGTTCTAGATCATCAATAATCCATCTAGAAACTTTAGAACATCAACCCTTGGGTCAAACCTTCGGTTAAGCACTCAAACAATGTGACGGTCAAGGACTGGGCCGTTACATGATGTGACGCTCCAATATTCAACCGTTACGTTAGTCTGAATCCAGAAATAGTAAAATAGACTTAGTGAAATGTGACGGTCTTATATTGGGTTGTTAGATGCTCCTGACGGTCCAGTATAGATCCTTTACATTGCTAGAACCAGAAATATTGATAGTGTAATCTACTGAATGGGCTTTAATGGTACAACCAACTCGGCGTCCTAGTGGGAATCCCAGGCTCGCGGAGAATTATGGAGGTCTTGAAACAAGATTTTCTAGTCCATTGGAAGAAATATCCAATAGAGAGGTCCCCATGTCCAAGAATAATGTTCCTATAGTGTAAAGTGTGAACTAATGGACAACATACAAGAATATGTGCCATATACTTAAAGAAAATGACTCTATTGATAGAGAGAATGTGTAACAATATGAAATCATGATAAAACATCGTCAATACATCATTTAAAATCATGGAGTTAATACAAACTATAGTGCTTTGGCATGAAATTAACATATCCTTAAAATAATTCAAGATGCTTTTAACATGCGATACTTATCATGATCCAATTAATAAATTTAAAGTCATATCAACAGGTCAAAACTTAGATAACTAGGCATATTTATAAGTTAATGTGACTGTCCTTCAATTCCGTCTACAGTTACTCTGACGGTCGAGAATGGGGGCGTCACAGTGATTATGATGGTTTATCGTGGGACCGTTACAGTGTTGTAACACACTGAGTCTAGGCCGTCAGAGATAACAGAGAAATTTAAAAACAACAGAAGGTGTGACGGCTTGTCGTAAGGCCGTTATATCATTGTGACGGTCTTACCTTGATGCGTCAGATCGTCTGCGGGCAGAAAATATATATAAAAAAAATCTAAGGTTTCAACTTACATCATGTCTGAAAATCATATATAAACTTCCACATGATAGAATGAAGGCTAACCTACTAGTATGCATGGGTTTTCTGTGAATTTGACAAGAGAGTTCCTTTTTAACTTAGTTAGGGTTAAGAGTATACATGTATGCATGACCTACTAAAACATGAAATTCATGATCTATGATGCATGAAATCAATCAAACCAGAGGGCTCTTATCCCTAACAAGATGTTTTTGCCAATCATGAGATGACCTACCTCTTAACTAGGCTTTAAGCTTCTAATTCGAGTCTGAAAACCGTGCCCTAGTTCTCCTTTTCTAATGATTTTCTAGCAATTTCCCGCTGCTCTAACTCCACGACCTCTTGACCTAAAGATGTGAAATTTTGAGGATAAAAAGATGAAACCAAGGTGAACAAAAAGTTCTAAAGGATTGAACTCTAATTACCTCGTTTAGACGTCCCAATCTCTTGATCTTCAGTGATCTTTTGCTCTGAATTCTGGGCTACTATGACTGAATCAGCGACTTTAGAAGCCCCTATCTTCTTGGTTACTTGATCTCCTAGCACGGAATTTGGAGAGTTATTAGACCTTAGTATTATAAATAAAATCTTCTAAAGAACATACCCGAAATTATGACTCCTTACCTTGTTTCTTCACGAGCAAAAGTAAGGGTTGCTCAGGTCAAAACTAGGTCCTATTTATAGGGTTTTGGCTAGGGTTTGAGGATTAGATCGATTCTAGAGTCCTTAATTTGCCAGAACATGATCCCTAAGAGTCCCTAGTAACCTTACAAGTTCTCCCAATTAGGTCTCTTGTAGATAGGATCCCAGAGATCTAATCTTTCTACTCGTTCTTCCATTTACGGAACTATCAGGGTGTAACGCATCAGACTAGATGCGTTACGTGACTGTGGCGGTCGCACGATAGACCGCTACATCCAACGTGCACAGAATTCAACATAAATCAAACTATTTTGTTAATTATCCATATTATTATCCATAAAAATGGTATTTTATCATTAAAATATGAAAATAGGCTAAATAACCTTCTAGAATATGGGCCAAACTTAACGTGCTTGGTCTTTTAACCTATTGGGTTTCAATTATCAAAGATAGATTAAATACTTATCATAAATTGGGCCTTATAATGATTTATTTAATCTAATATTCATTTATTAATCCATTTTGGGTCTTTAAAATTCCCAGAAAATAATTAAATATACCAAAAATAATTTTTAAAATTCTGGGGCCTTACACCCTCACTCTTTTCCTCCGCCCATATCAGATGATCATTCTCCTTCTTCCTCATCTTCGCAGCAATCCTTTCCTCGTCTTTCTATTTTTCCTTCTTCACCCTTTCGGGTTTCTTACCCTTTTTCTTGCTGTTTTCGAGGCTTTAGTCCGCCTTGATCTCAGTTAATCTCTGGTTATTCTGTATTCGATTCCTTGTTATCAGGGCTTCTGTGCCTTAACGAGGGAGTTCTAGCCCTCGTCTCTCTTCCTTTTTATCCCTTTTTCGTCCAGTTTGATGTCTACCGCTCCTCCATGTCAAGGAATCTCTACACTTTGCTATCTTCTCCATTTTTTCCTAACAAGCAAGGAAAAACAAAGCTCGTGCTGATCAAAGCTCGTTGGTCATGTTCGCTTCGGGATGCCGGTTTCCACGCCATGGATTTGCAAAGGTATCTTTATTTTGTGCAAGAAACGTGCTTTCATTTTCATTATTTCTATTGTTTTGGCACATGCTTATAAGGTTGATTCCTAAACATGATTGAGTGGTTTTAGAAGCTTTTGTTTAATTAGCTTTTAACTTTGTGTCAAATAAAATGAGTTCGCTTCTGCAGCATGTTAGGCTGGTGATAGCTTAGCGCTCGGAGTCTAGTTTCTTTCCCTGATTGTTGAGGGTGACCTTTGAGTATGGATTTCTCACACACTACATGGCGAGCCATAGTCGATCTCTCTAGTGAAACATCATTGCTCCTTTGGCCATACTTTGGATATGCACAAAGGTCTTTTCTCTTCTCTACTCGGTCGAGTGCAGGGGCAAGAGATGGATGGATAAGATGACTAACCTTGGCGCTCCCTAATACGAGAGAGGTCTCAAATAGGGGCAGTCTTGACCCTCGAATATGAGCGTTCATGTAATATCTAGCCAATAAGGGCTACCAAAATGAGAAAATGAATCAATATAAAATTATGAATCAAAGGCATGGCAAGAGTGGTAGTACAGTTCCCCGCGGGACATCATGAGCCCGGTCGCATGCGTGCCTGATAAATATGGGTCTTAAATCAAAGACACAAAGCCTCGGCGCAATAGACTATCTCTTTGAGGGGTGGTCCCCTGGAAGGAATTTGAGTCTTGATATCTTCCATCCTACACGAAGCTGGTCTCCATTTTTCTCCTATTTCTCCCTCTTAGGCTTGGTTGTATCCCGGGTATGGCCTTAATAGGGGCACCGTTCTTTAAGAGGCGGTTGGTTGTGGCAAGCCACCCTCGCATGCACGCCCTGCTTAAGGGAAGCCTTTAATGAAAGGGGTAGGAACGACGATCCCTAGCCAGCAGTTTGAGCCCGTCTTTAGGTGATGCGGATTGCTATGTCAAAATCTAAAAAAAACTCAAATATTACCAAAAATCTAAAAATCAAATACTTCAAAAAATCCAAAAAAAATCAAATACTTCAAAAAATCCAAAAAAATCAAATACTTCAAAATTTCAAAAAAATCATATATTTCAAAAAAAAATCAAAAAAAAAATCAAATATATCAAAAATCTAGAAAAAATAAAATACTGATGAAAATCGAAAAAAATCAAAAAATTACAAAAACCCAAAAATATGTCTTTTATTCTTATACATTTTTTTATCTTGAGGACAGATACGTAATCTGTTTGCTAAGTGTGCAGGTTGCAAGTACTCAGGCATTCCTTGCTATATCTTTTTACTCTGCCTCCTGTTCACATCTTCTGATCTGTTCTCTTCTTCAATATCTCTCGATCTATTCTGAAGTTTGTGTCCTTCTCAACTTTTGTTTGCAATAATCATATTTCTATGAGAGGGCTTTGCCTCACGATTATGAACCTGGCAGTTCTACTTCATTCTGATCTTGGGTTTTGATTGACTGACGTATTTTGTCATGTCTTTTATCCCGCCGTGTCCTTGTCACGTGTTTATGTCCCACCGTGTTGTCCCACACATGTTGTTTTGTCCCCTATTGCGTGTTGTTAGTTGTCTTGCATATGTTGTTAGTCGTCCTTCTATATCTCGTGTGTTGTCCCAACCGTGTGTTGTCCCTTTGTGTCGTTATCTTGTCACACAACGTTCATACATGCATGTTGTTTCTATTCATACCCTTGCATATGTGCTCGTTTGCCTTTGTTATGTTATATTGCATTGTCTCCTATTTCATTTGTTCGTTATGTTATGTCATGTTGTTTGTCGTTTCGCTGAGCATTACATTATCTACGCTATGATCATATTTGTCTTATACATGAAAATCCATAAAAATCTGAAAATGAAAATCCAAGAAATATGCTGTCTCACCTGCACAGGTAAGTCAGGTATGCCCTTCTGTCCCGCTGTCTCTTATTGCATTACTATACGGTACTATGCTATATTATCTCGAGAACCAGTTGATTATCTACGTGTTCCAGGATCTGATGTTCCCCTTTAACAAAAACGATGATGATCAAGGTTCACGTGTTTAATTTCTGGATAGGTCATTGGGTTGGGAAAACCTAGGGAGGATGGTTCTATCCTGCACGCCGTGGTTGCGGATAGTGTCTTTACTCTGGATCTCCCAGCTTAGCAATACTATTCTCGAGTATTTTATATTTTATCCTTTCTTCACATTTGTTTTAATGGTTTCTTTTATTTTAGCCCAGCATGCATCATGCACATCTCTTGAGCATTCATGACCCATGGTTTGCCTGCTAATGTCCCACAAGTGATGGTTAGATATATGTTCAGTGCTTTAGTAAGAAGAACAATTCCACTCTGAGTTGGAAGGTTCTCTTTGGTCAATTCGCTTTGTTTGGTTGGTTAAGAGGTCCCCGTATGGAGTTTTAGTCCGTTTCTTCATTTTTTCACTGCTTATTCTGGTCTCCTCATTAGTCCGAGGGATTGTGTCCCCCATGAGGTTGATCGTGTGTTTCTTTTTATTTAGTTTAGTTCCTCCAGATTGGCGTCGCTTTTAGTCTAATCATTCCTCGTGAATGGTTCAGGGTTTTTCGGAAGATTCATATTGCTTGTTGGTGAAAACGGGTGTCTTTTGCCTTAACGCCTACTTTTTAGTCCGCTTCGCTTCATTTCCGCTTCATCTCCATGTTCCATTTCGCTTCTGCTTCACCTCCGCTCGCTCCCCTGCAAAGCGGATGTTAAGGAGGGGTATCTGTTGACACCCGTTTTTTACGGATAAGTTGAGTCATTTCTCTTACTCCCATTTATTGATGCCTCGAGTTATCCGTTACTCGTTGCGTTATTTTCCAGGCAACATCTTTGGGCTTACTTTATGGGTAGCCTCCCTCCCTGGTCGGGTCTGTTCAATTCAGGGCTTAGTGGGCCTTTTTCACTTTTTTCGGAATTCTAAGCGTCCAGTCTTGCACGGTCAGTCTCCAGCCGCTCATCACATAAACGGTTGAATTTGGGCCGTTCATATATTTTTGGGATATTTAGCTGATTTTCTAAATATCCACCGATGAGCTGTAATACGGTCTGGATATCGCCGTTCAACCTCATTGTGCAGTCGGATCTTAGCCGTTCTTCTCCCAGAGTCCTAACATCGTTGGTTTTTAGATAATTATCTAATTATCTAATCTATTTTGATTTTCCACTGACAAGGTATGAGTGGTTGCCTCTTGGCCGCTCTTGTAGATGAAAGGTCTACTATCAGCCGTTCATCTTATGAGTCCAACGGCGATAATTTTGGGCAGTTCGATGGGTATTTGGATAATATTTTCTATTTATTAAGTTTCCACCGACAGGGTTGGACGGCTTACAGGTAGTCGCCCAACATGATGAGTGGTCTATCGTGTGACTGTTCATATGCCCGATTTCTGAAGGTTAACAGATTTTCTCTCTCTATCCGTAGTTTTATCCCCAACTTCCTCGAACTGTTTCTCCGTGAATAATGAGTCAAATTTGGTGCCGTTTCTTACAGATGAAAGATAATCCGATTATCTTCAACTTTTCTTTCATTATCTCGACCTAAAAATGCTTAGAAACCCTAAGTTCGGGGTTAGCATTTGGGTGCTCTATAAATAGACCATAAAGGCTACCTTTGAAAGGGGGGGGGGAGATTTTTTGTTGACGGCGAAGCCCTGCCGAATCTTTGAGCAACCTACCACCGGGGAGGGAGGCCTTCTACATCCATACAGGCCTCCGGTTCAGGGAATAGTCGTATTTTGAGTCATCATTTCATTTAGTCCCACCGTTCTCTTTTATCTGCATGCATTGCTTCTTCTATATTTCTTCCACGTTTTCTTACTCTCATGCATCATTTACACACACCCACCTATATTTTTGACGTCCTTAGGGGTTTAAAAACCTCCAGGTACCTTCCATTCCATTTGGTTATGTTTATCTCTAATCGTTCTTACGTTTACTACACTTTATAGTTCTAATCTGGGGCTCGTTTCTGTGTTCTATACGTGATTTTGTCGGTCAGCGACACACTAGCACGAGGCCCATCCTTTCTGGCCGGCCGGAAAGGGTAGAGGTTGGACCTTTGCATCTTAGGGCATGGTGACGTTGGGCGGTTCCATACTGTCCATCCTAAGGGAAGTGCGGCCGATATTGCACCGTTCATCTCCTTCCCGCGGCCGATCCGGAACCGTTCTTCCTCCCTCGTTCTTCATCCCGCATTCCACCCAGCACTGACGGGCAGTCTGCCGAGCGGCCGTGCCATCCTTAAAGAGGTTCTTCACGGGCCGCGCATCCCTCTAGTGCTGTTTCATAATCGAGTACCTCCCCCTCTTTCCAAGGCACGGCGTGTCCATCACGTTCGGCATCTTGGTGGCGATCACACATGTTTACATCCTTCCGTCCCCTTCTACTTTCCATTTCTCTCTCATATTGATTTAGTAGAAAGGGATAGATAGGAAGAGATCTTTTTAAGCCGAGGTAAGGAAGGAAGAAAAAACACGTCAACACGGGGTTATAAGCCCACTAGGTTTCCACTGCGCACTCTGATCTATGCACACAAAAACCATAGCAATGACTCGGGATCTGCCATCCCGACAATCCTCAACTCGGCTGGCTAACTCTGGAGAACAGTGTGAGGAACGTCCCAATCACCTCAAACCCAAGCATAGATTCTCTCTCCTAATCTGGCAATCCTCTGCAACTCCACAGGCTCCGATCCAACACATCGGGACCCACAACACCAGCTACGAGTCTTCGCAATCACCGCCCAATTGGCACACATCCTTTCAGAATATTGCCAACGCCCTTACACATCAAGGGGAAGGGCAACGCTTCTCACAGGCAACCTCATTGCCACAACACGGGATGCGTCTCGCACGGACTTCATGGCATACAAGAGAGGCCAACCAATCTGAGCACATAATGCAAGATGACAAACTTTTCAAAAAGTGATCTCTTCAACCAAGGAGAAACCAACATACTTCCTACAAATCGGGATATCTCCACGCTCGACCTGACCTCGAACCTTGCACACGCTGGGACAGCACCTTCCAGCACCCGGAGAATACCATTGCCTCTCATCAGGTCAGCTCATCCGACAACACTTGCCAAGTGTTCCATCGGATCACGATTACAGCATCTCTCGATGCACCACCGCTGCAATTCCGTGAACTACGACTCACCACTCCTCGAGCAGTGACTCTGCTGATTGCCAGCCACACATTGCCACAGCAGTTGAGCTAGCCACTGGCACACACTCCTCACCTAAGTCTGCCTCTAATCTCGGAACAATTAACACGCCAAAACAGTTATCGAGGAGCGAAGAAACCACGAACGATGCCATGCTCGAAGGCTGCTAAATCTCTAGCCACCAGACATTATTCCCTCGATTATGTCCATGCTAACACCGATCTATCCTCGATACTCAGATCCTCAAAATATCCACCTTTTGAGCTGCCATCGTGCGGACCACCACGCCAAGAGCCACAACATGAACCATGATCGGCACTTGCCAACGCTCATCCTCCGTCCCAAATCTGCCGCAAAACCTTCACATCTCACCTGCAATCTCGCACAGCGCATCCAAGGCAGTGCATAATGGCCCCAAATTCCATAATCTGGGCCAAAACCAAGTCACCGCCACACAATCTCGGACCCAATCCAGAACTAAGACAGTCCATACACACGCAGGAACGCAGGTCCTAGAGCTCCCTGGGACATCTCTACCCAATCCTGCCTCGAAATCCGCAAAATAATCGGGACCAGCACATCATTTCTAACACCACAGAGCATAATGAGAATGTCAGGCTTGACCATCAATAGCTCATTTGGAAGATCCTCCGCTCGACCGAGCGCATTCTCGATCAGGGGACCAGCTCTGTCACCTCTAACCACGATCTCGACGCCTCAGGGGCTGGGTAAACCTCAAATTGGGGTGGCCAAAATAACAAAAACACCTCAGGAGCACACTGATGGCCACTTAACCACGAACAATCCTCGCCAGCGACCAAACATGGCTACAAATTCCTTGAACGCAGCACCACAGCAATGCACCTACCGGCAACCTCTGCCCAACGCAGCATAACTGGGGCCACCACCCATCGAGAAGAAATCTCTCTATCTCATTCCTCAGGCGTCACGCCGGCACTCAAATGAAAATAGCAACCGCCTTCACAGTGCCAACGCAGCGCACTCAAGCTCTCAAGCGAGAAACAAAGCAGAAAATAAACATAAAATCCTATGCCAGCTGCCGACTGTACTAGACCATATGGACTCTGATCACTACAATTATCTCGAATTCTCATGTACACTCCATAAACACACTTGCTCTGATACCATCTGTAATGACCCAAGATCCGGATACCGAGAAGTACCCGATACCATTCGAATCCTAGTCCGCCGCCCATGAGCCGGAGGGCGCGGATGGGCTAAAGGATGTGTATGAGTGGGGGTATACATGAATAAGAAATAAAATAGGAACAACAATAATAACAATTAAATAAACTAACTACAGAGTCCAGTCTAAAAAGTCCAGTCTACAGAAATAAAATGTACCCAGTGCCGAGTGAACACTCGGCCTAACGAGCTGGCAACTACGAACCTCCGCGCTGCACCTCCAAACCTCGAGGAGGGACCACCACACCTGAAAAGTAGGGGGTGAGCCTCGTCTCACTGGCTCAGTAGGGGTCCTACAGAACCCCAACCGTAAACAACAGCGGTAATAGAAAGGAGTAGTAACAGTAGGAACAACAAACACGGTGGCCGGTAAAACCTCGACTCTACAGCTACTCCTACTATATCAGAAAATATGCCCCGACCTTACGGTCGGGGGACAATCGGACTAACGAGAAAACCCTGGCTATGCTGCCATGATAAACACCATGACAATGATGTCGCGGAGGCCCGTCCTCGCTGACTAAGGCCTGCCCCAAGACCAGGCGGTCTGGAAACACAGTCACGACCTCGCTGTCGTGAACTCAGTGCCATCTAAGGAAAACCCTCAGTAACGCTACCGGAAACCCTAGACCTCGGTGTCGAAAGGACACCTAGAAATCACTGAGAAACATGGGAAAACCCGTATCGTGTGATAGGAGTACTGCCCACTAGAAGCAAGGCCGAATGCGTCCACTGATGTCTTAGTCCGCGCCTCAGGTTTCTCCCTCGCCCCAGGTGGAAACCTGAGACACCGTACTAGTAACAACAAAACAAGGGTCTAGTCGGGGTCATGCTCGTCAGCACGCGTTCGAAGTCCCCGACCATGTGTGCACATACTGAGTGACTGCACGTGTCAGGCCCTCTAGCTAGTTTTTCTCCAGGCCCAGACTTGAGCCGCTATAGGGGAGGCCCTACGGTAACCAGCCTAAAAATCGTCTCTCTCTCGAGAGTCGCTCTTCCCTACTCCCTGGTGGGTATGCACACGTGTACAAAGGCAAGCTACGACTAGTGGGGGCTCACTGAGTAGCAAATGACTCTCGGAAGAAGCCTATGGAATACGGATAGGCTACGCATGAGCCCGTCATAAATTAGCTCGAAAAACAGGTGGCACGATGCCACCAAACCTTGGGAAGTCTACTAAACCTATTAAACCCAACGGCCCTCAAGTCACAAGACTCAGGTCAAAGCCGTTGCATAGGACAGCCCTAGGCTGTCAATCTGGCCTACCCCTAGGTTAGAAGCCTCGGTAAAATAATCCTCAAGGTGGCTCACGACTGCCTAGCTTAATCCCTTTCAAAGGGAAACTAAGAAACCCTCTAGCCCCAAGCTGGGTAATTGGACTCGTAGTCCATAGGCCATAGGCATGGCCAACATGGAAACTACTTTCCGGAGAAGCTCATGACGTGCGGGAATTGCCCTCTGCACTCATGACAATATACGGCAACTCGATCAAGCGTAACTCGGATGCTTGGAACACGAAAGGGTCACTCGGACCCCTAAAACCCACGAGCACGCTAATCAATGTAAAACAGTATCTCCAGACACCCAAAAACATGGTCACGGTACCACGGGGTGTTTGGGACATCCACGGGACCATAGGTCGGTCATTGGGTCTCAACCAGACCGACCGGAGGCTGAAACGGCTGGTCTGATGCATTTCGGTCGACCATCGATCGGTTGATCGCCCCAGCCGCGTCGACCCTACACAGTAGGGCGTCGACGCACCCATAGGGGTTCGGTCGACCGCCGACCTATGGTCGGTCGACCGAACCCGTCTGGGTTCAGCCCCGTATACTGGGCCATTCGATCGACCAACGACAGGCGTTTGGTCGACTGAATATGGTGGGAATCCGTTCTAGCTCGACCCTAGTGCCCGATTTCCATGCCCACTTGACCCTGGATCTAGGGGAAAACACTGGGGACCAATACATAGGTCCCAAAACACCAAAATAGAAGGAAATAAAGGGGAAAATGGCATTCGATCCGACGAATCTATCGTACGCCCTAAAACGCATTTTGAACCCCCGAAGTGAATAAAACCCCACTCGGCTCACCTCGGCCTATGAAACTCGCGAGGAATGAAACACACGGGTTAGGGAACCATCCCCCTACCTCCACCGAAGATTACGTGCACTGTGGATGCCGTTCTGTCGCAAAATGCCTCGTGAACCACCATTGGTGCCTTGAGCTCGCGAATGACGAACACCACGCAACTATCCCTTAATCCACGCCCCATCCTCGCCGATCCTCGCCCGTGTCGCCTCTGCCTCGCTCCGTCGGCTGTCGGAGAAGAGAGGGAGAGAAAGAGAGAATGTGAGAGAGGGGAGGGTGAGAAATGAGAGTGAGGGAGAGAGAGAAAGGGGTGGGGTGTTTAAATAGAAAACCCACGCGGGTTTTCCTAAATCCAAAAAATTCAAAAATGCAGAAAAATACCCCCCACGATCCTCGAAAAATGTAAAATGCGCCTGCAACATCCTGGAACCCGACAACACATCGGTTCACCCTACATAGGGTTCCGAAGGATCGTCAGACACAAACTCGCGTAAAGCCCAAAATAAGTTCCGGGACTCACAACGACGCTCCAAACTCTCGGATGCTGATCTGGAAAAATGAAAAAATTTTCGGGGTGTTACAGGTTGCCTCTTTTCCTTCGCGTGTCGGGTTAACTCCAAGGTCTGGGTCTCTATCTGTCTTTGCCTGTGAGCGTGTCTCTGTGTGCCTCTCTATGTGTGTTCGTGTATGTCCATATCCTACGTAAGTCTGGCGGCCTATTTATAGGTTGTCCAGGAGATGGCGCACATTGCTTAACGGGGAAAGGTGTGAGTTGTGGGGTAACGGCCACTTACCGAGCACTTCTGTCACCCAATACGGGCCCTCCCAGTTTAGGGCTAGCTTTCCTGTTGCGGCTCTGGGGTCTGCGATGCTAGCTCGGCGTAGTACGAGGTCACCGGAGAGGAAGTGGCGCTCATTGACCCGTGCATTGTAGTATTGTACCAGTCGTTATTGGTAAGTGATGCGCCTGAGCTGGGCACACTCCCTTTCCTCTGTGAACATGTCCAAATTCTCTCATAACGCTCGGCTATTTCTGGCCTCATCAAACTCGCTAACCCTCATTGATGGGTTAGAGACTTAGACCGGGATGACTACTTCTACCTCGTACGCCAAGTGAAAGGGCGTTTCTCCTATCGTAGCCCAAGCAGTAGTCTGGTGCACCCACATGACGCTTGTGATAGAGTCTACCTAGGATTCACCCGCCTACTGTAGGCGGGTCTTGATACTGTAAAAGAGTGTTCGGTTGGCATTCTCCACTAAGTATATGCCTGGGGTTGGCCCACCAAGGTATAATGATTCCATATCCCTAGTTCTGAGCACTTCACCTGGAAGACGGTACTGGCGAATTACCTGCTGTTGTTAGTTGTGAGGACGCGTGGGATCACAAAATGGCAAATTTTGTTGCTCAAGACAAACTTCCAAGTTGCTTCCCCCGTGATTTTCCCCAAGGGTTCTACCTTGACCCATTTGGTGAACTAATCAATGTCGACGATGAGAAATTTCTTCCTTCCCTGAGTTTCCTGGAAGGGACCCAGTATATCTACGCCCCATCGAGCAAATGGGCTAGGCTCCATTAAAGCGTGCAGCTGCGTCGCTGGCTGGTGGTGTAAGTTTGTGAACTTTTGACACTGGGGGCAGCTCCGAACATAGTTAAGGCAATATTGCTGTAACGTCAGCCACCGGTATCCTTATAAGATGATGGTTCTCGCGAGTGCTCGCTCACCGATATGGCTTATGCAGAGGCCTTCATGAACTTCCTGAATTGCATGTTTAGCCTCGATGGGGAATAATCATTTCAGTAGGGGTGCTGAAAGTGATCACCTAAATAGCTGACCATCGACGGCCGTGAAATGTGCTGCTCGTGCCCGCACACATCAATCATTGGCGCAGTCATCCGGGAGGTGTTGCCGCAAGAGGAAGTCAAGGATTGGGTCCATCCACGACGGCTCATAGTCTATGGCGTTCACCTCGGGATTAGGCTCTTCAATGCTCGGGGCTAACAACTCTTCCACCTGGACCGCTCTTGAATTGGTGATGGTGGTGGAGGATGCTAAGCGGGAGAGTGCGTCTACTCAGACATTCTCTTCCCTTGGGATGTGAACCATCTCGAAGCATGAGAAGCCTGATGTAGCTTCCTTCACCATCTCGAGGTACTTCACCATTCCCAGATCCCCGGCTTCGAACTCTCCCCGAACCAAGCTGGTGACGAGCAGGGAGTCACTGTAAGCCTGAAGGTTGGTCGCTCCGAGATGCTTTGCCATGCAGAGGCCGGATAGCAAAGCTTCATACTCAGCCACGTTGTTGGTGGCTGAGAAGTTGAACCGCAAGGTGTCTTGTAATTCCGCTCTTTTCGGCGATAAAAGGACCAGGCCTGCCCCACTACTAGTGGCGCAAGATGAGCCATCCATATAGAGCTCCCATGTCGGTCCTGAGGACTGCTCGAGCAGCCCTTCATCTGGTGGCGTACACTCAGCAATGAAGTCTGCTAGTGCCTGAGCCTTGATCGCTGTCCTCTGATAGAAATTGATGTCGAATTCCCCTAGATCGATGGCCCACTTAATGAGCCTCCCCGATGCATATGGATTCTGGAGGATTTGGCGTAGGGGCTGGTCAGTAAGGACTGCGATCGTATGGAAGAGAAAATATGGTTACAACTTTTGTGCGGCCGTAACCTGGGCAAGTACAAACTTCTCCGTCTGTGAGTACCGAAACTCAAGACCCTGGAGTGCTCATTCAAGTAGTACTACTGGCTTCATAACTTTGTCCTGCTGCTGAGCGAGCACGACGTACAACATGCTCGGTGTCACAGATAGGTATAAGAGTAGTTGTTCTCCATCCCGGGCTTAGAGCTTACAGGAGGTGAAGACAAATACCGCTTTAGTTCCTCAAAAGCCTACTCGCACTCCTGATCCCAATCCACTCCCCTCCTTCTCTCCGATGACTTGTTGGCCTACTTGATGAGTCGAAAGAAGGGAAGGCATCTTTCCACGGCCCTCGAAAAGAATCGGGTAAGGGCGGTTATACGACCAATGAGGCACTATACGTCCCTTACCCGTTCCAACTGCTTCATCTCTAGCATCGCTAAGATCTGGTTGAGATTTGCTTCGATTCCACGCTGGTTATTAGGAAACCGAGGAACTTACCTGACTTGACTCCAAACACATATTTGCTTGGGTTGAGCTTCATGTTGTACCTCTGGTGTGTTGCAAACGTCTCTGCTAGGTCCTCTAAGTGCTCGGCCACTCAGAGACTTTTGATGAGCATATCGTCGATGTAGACTTCCATGTTGCGGCTGATCTGAGCATCAAACATGTGGTTGATGAGGCACTGATATGTGGCTCCAGCATTCTTTAACCCAAAGGGCATGTGCGTGTAACAGTAGAGCCCGTGGTCGGTGAGGAAGGCCGTTTTATCCTGGTCGGGCTTGTGCATGCCGATCTGATGGTACCCAGAGTATGCATCCAAGATGCTCAACATCTCATGCCCGGTTGTGGCATCGATTAGTTGATCGATCTGTGGCATAGGAAAGCTATCTTTTGGGGTGGCCTTGTTGAGATCCATGTAGTGTACGCACATATGCCACTTCCCATTGCTTTTAGGGACCAGGACCACATTGACTACCCAGTATGGATACTGGGTGGGTCGTAGGAATCGCGAGTGTAGTTTTTCGCTCACTTACTCCCGTATAATTGCCTGTCGCTCAGGGTTATAACACCTCCTGCGCTGTTGAACTGGGCGGCAACTCGGATCTAGTCTCAGCTGGTGGGTGATGATTTCTAGCAGAATTCTGGGGAGCTCGTCTTCAGACCATGTGAACACATCCTAGTTTTCCACCAGGAAATGCATGTAGTCTTCCTTCTCTTGCTCAAACAACATGGCGCCTATGTGAAGAGTCCTACTTGGATCTTCCCCTACTTGGATGAGGTAAAGGTATTTGGCTGGAGTGCTCCCCCTAGGCCTGGGGTCCTTCATCTTCGCCTTCTTCTTGGGGGGAGTCTCCTCGGCTCGCCTCTCTTTGGTGGAGATCAAGTAGCACCTTCGTGACTCCCCTTGATCACCGCAGACCTCCCCTACTCTGCAGGGAGTGGAGAATTTCAACTTCTGATGGTAGGATGAGGGAATGCCCCTTATGGTGCCGAGGATGCCCCTACCTATTATGGCGTTGTATCTAGTCATTCCGTGCATGACCGTGAAGTTGGACAAGAATGTTACGTCTTTGGGGGTAACCCCAAACATGATCAGTAGGGAGATACGCCCCTCGGGGAGGACGGTTGCACCGAAAAAGCCGTACAGGGGGGGGGGTGTGCAACGGTGTTATTTATGGCAGATCCACAACCACGAGGATAAGGCAGTCGTAAGAAATCACATCGGGACCACTTCCATTATTGACGAGGATCCATCGTACAATACATTGATTGATGGTCATAGAGACCAAAAGAGCGTCAGAGTGGGGGTTGGTCACACCTTCCAGATCATCATCTGAAAAGATGATCGAATCCTTGAGACTATCCTAAATAGTGGAGTCGCGGCAGTCTTCATCGCTGCGATCCGCTTGGTTTGCCCTGGACACATACCTACAACGTCTCCTGGAGCTATCTCCAGCTGACACCGACCCTCTAGAAATCATCATGATATCTTTTCCAATGGGTCGGTTGTCGATGGTGGAGGGGTCCGATCTTGCCGTCACTTTTTCACGGCCTTGGCGATGAACTTATCGATGAGGACTTGTCGGATGAGGTCCTCGATTGCATCCTTAAGCTGGATGTAGTCACCTATGTCGTGACCGTGGTCATGGTGGAAGCGACAGTATCTCTTCTTGCTCCTGGTCTTTGGATCGGGCTTCATCTTTGGAGGCCACCGGAGATAGGGCTCCTCCTGAATGTCCATGAGGATCTGCTCGGGTGGCACCATCAGGGGCGTGTAGTGTCGATACTATCCCCTGGCCCTTGCTTCTAGGTGGTCACGACATTCTTGATCGCACTGCTCATGTTTGCCCCACCCTTCTCGTGGGGAGTCGGTGGATCTGTTATGGTCAGGTTGACCAGTCCCGGCTGTGCGGCCCAATGCTACGTTGTTCCCTTCGCAACTGGCGTGTTTCTGGGCTAGGGCGAGGAGATCCATCAAGGTCGTCGGGGCTTCTACCTCGAGCGAGTGCTGGAGGTTGGGATCCCGAGTCCCCTACGTGAAGGCAGTTGTAGCGATGTTGATGTCAAGGCGTGGGATGCAGAGGGCTTCCATCTGGAAATGGGACATGTAGTCCCATAGGGTCTCCTCGCATCCCTATCTAATGGTGAGCAGGCTCACCGCCGATTTGGCTTCCTTCTAGCAGCCCATGAAGTTATCCTAGAACAGCTTCTCCAACTGCTGAAAGGAGGTAATAGTTCTGACCGACAGGGACTGGAACCAGGTCTGAGTGTTCTCCTGCAGGGTGGTGACAAATGCCATGCACTTCACAGTGTCCCAGGCTCGGTGGAACACTAGGTTTGACTCGAAGTTGTGCATGTGGTCGGCCGGATCGATGTTGCCGTCGTAGGGGGTAAATGATGGTAGCTGAAACTTCAAAGGCATAGGGGCCTCAATGATTTTCTTGGAGAAAGGGGGCATGGAAGTCGGCGTCGTCATTGATTAGCCCCCGGGTCCTTGCGGTGTGTACAACGTCATCCAAGTATTAGACCTTGCCCTCCAACTCATGTTCTACTTCCTCGTAGCATCGCAACCGTTATGCCATCTCTGTGTTGGAGTGGAGGGGGCTGTGAGGCCATGGTGCGGGTGAGCTGCGCAGATGCTAGGATTGCACGGCGGATGCATGGGAGGGCTTGGCGAGACTCCCCCATGGTCGGGGCCCCTCGATTCTGGGGCAGCTCTGTTGAGGTGCAGTTTTGCCCCGTAGGCCGATTGAGAAGGCCTTGGCAGAGCTCTGTCAGCGCCTAGAGCAGACGCCACATCTCTGTCAACTCATCCGTAGTAGCACCGCTCGGTAGATGAGTAGATGAGGATGCCTCCTGGGATCCCCGTCGAGAACTCGAGGCCTGGTGGGATCCTCCAGCCCCAGGTTCTAGTGTTGCGATAGCTTCCACAGGGTGCCATGGCCTTTCTTGTCATTCCTACAGATGGCGCCAAAAAGTGTAGAGGAACGAAAATGGTCTCTCGGGTCTCATACCCACTTTTAAGATTTCTTTGGTTGGGGAGGGATGCCTAGCCACCCGTGGAAGCCTGCAAGCACTGGAAAAGTGGTGTCAGAAGGAGCCCTAGGCATTACCCTAGGGGATAACCCTCTGATGCATAAGTTAGAGCCAAGCCGAGGAGGAGACCAATAAGGGACTAAGAGAGAGAGAGAGATGAGAGCAAGGAGTGGAGAGGCCTATAGATAGTGCTTGGTTCCCAGGAGTGCTCATTGCGCCCGACGAGTGATCGGTGAGTGCTCGTTGGGTGTTGAATGTGCTTGGGAGGTTGCCTCTTTTCCCTCGTATGTCGGGTTAACTGTAGGGTCTGGGTCTCTGTACGTCCATCTCTGCCTACGGGCGTGTCTCTGTGTGCCTCTCTATGTGTGTCTGTGTATGTCTGCCTCCTTCGTAAGTCCAGCGGCCTATTTATAGGTTGTCTAGGAGATGGTGATCATTGCTTAACGGGGAAAGGTAGGAGTCATGGGGTAACACCCCCTTGTCGAGCACTTCTGTCACCCGATATGGGCCCTCCCAGTTTGGGCTCAGCTTTCCTGTTGTGGCTCTAGGATCTGCGATGCTAGCTCGGCGCAGTACGAGGTCACTAAGGAGGAAGTGGCGCTCCTTAACTTGAGCATTGTAGTATTGCGCCAGCCGTTGTTAGTAAGTGATGAACGTAAGCTGGGCGTGCTCGCTTTCCTCCGTGAGCAGGTTCAAATTCTCTTGCAACGCTTGGTTGTTCATGGCGTCAACAAATTAGCTTACCCTCAATGATGGGTTAGAGATTTCGACCAGGATGACTGCTTCTGCCCCGTACGCCAAGTGAAAGGGTGTTTCTCCTGTCATTGCTCGAGTAGTAGTCCGGTGCGCCCATAGGACGGTTGGGATAGAATCTACCCAAGATTTGCCTGCCTGCTCCAGGCGAGTCTTGATATCGTGAAGGAGTGTTCGGTTGGTGTTCAACACTAAGCCATTTGCCTAGGGATGGTGCACCGAGGTGTAATGATTTCATATCCCTAGTTCCAAGCACTTATCCCGAAAGATGGAATTGGCGAACTGCCTGCTGTTGTCAGTTGTGAGGATGTGCGAGATCCCAAAACGATAAATTATGCTGTGTAATATGAACTTCCAAGTTACTTCCCCCATGATTTTGCCCAAGGGTTCTGTCTCGACCCATTTGATGAAGTAATCAATGACGATGATAAGGAATTTTTTCCTTCCCTAAGCTTTCGGGAAGGGGCCCAGTATAATGGTTGAAGCTTGGATTGGCCTTCAACTTCTTTTAACCTTGCACTATATGTCACGCCCCGAGCTTTTTAATACAGCGGAAAGAATATCGGAATGTGAACAACCGGCATGGTAAGCCTCTCGCAAGCAAGAAATCAGAGCGCAAGACAATCACACAAAAGTAATTGCACAAGTAATTTTTCTCAAATTTTCAACTTTATTTCTTAACCACAATCAAATTACACAAGAACACTTCTTGACAACTTTCATCACTACGACTCAAGAAAAATCAAAATTATCATATGACTAGACTAGACACTTTTGATCATCTAAGGCTTCTATCATCTTGAAAACCTTCATTCACTCTCGGTCCCACTGCTAGCATAATCTGAATCCGATTCACTAGAACTTCCTGAAATAGACAAGAAAATAGATATGAGCACACTTGCCCAGTAGGTATCTTCGTATCAACATGAAGATAATATTTAAGTGATTAATGTCTTAGCTCTAGATCTTAAGATAAAAATACGAATGAGATAAACAAGCGATATGAACCAAGATAACCTAGAATCATGAAATAACTGAGCAAGTAGATGTGAGTGAGTATCGATCATGAACAAGCAAGATTATCATGTAGATGTAAAGTTGGCCTTTCACGAACAAGAATGTACAAGCATGTAACTAGAAAGTACTTCACACAACCTTGTAAAGGCTATGCATTAACAAGCATGTAAATTTCATAACAAGCCTCATGAATTTCACTCATTTATAAGAGAAAGTATTCACAGCATAATACGACGCTAGTATCATCGTACCCCATGGTTTATAGCATGTTTCTGACCATCGGTCGAGGGGACTAGCATGGATCCCTTGGACACAATCTGTGCCCGGTCTTGCATCTTCAAGTTATAAATCCAGCTACTTTCACCAGATATAACAATAATGTCAGCCAATAATTCAATTTCAATTAACAAGTTTCATGATCAAGTAACCAAGGTATAGAACGTACCAAACTGACATGATTTCAAAGAATGATTTAAAAGAACATTATACTCTGGCGGCATTCCAGCAGCATAACGGTACCTTCCTTAAGTTTCATATCTTAATATTAACTTGTGAAACATATGTTGAGACTCTAGATAATCCTAAGACCATCTAGGAACTCAAGAAAACCAACCCCGAAGGTCAAACCTTGGGTTAGACTAAATCAGGAACTAAGTGGTCATTTCCTGGACCGTTTCATGCAGAAAGCAGTCAGAGTCTAGACCGTTTAATAAAATAGAGTCGACGCATGAACAAGAAGTGTCGATGCAGGAAAACTCTCTGGAGCTTTGCGGTCTAGTGATGGCCACTAGGTATCCCTTAGCGGTCAAGTGAAGGGCTGCTAGCTGGCGGTCAACCATAGGGCCGCTAAGGTCCAGAACACAGAAAACATTGGTAAAGTGCTTTATAGACATTTTGGATTTTGATGGTACAACCAGCTCAGCGTCCTAGTGGGAATCCCAGGCTCGCGGAGTCTTACAGAGGCCTTGAAACATAATCCCCTAGTCCGACAGAAGGAATATCCGTCAGAGAGGTTCATAAGTCCAAGGGAGTGTGCCTATAGGTGCAAAGTGTAACTAATGACGTCACACCGAGATATGTGCCATGTACTTAAGAAAATGACTTATAGAGAAGAAATGATCATGATAAAATAGTGATCAAGTTAAAACTAGACAAGTCATGAACCATATGAAATTTAAATGAAATTATAAAAGTATATGGTTTTGGCATGAATTTAGCATAGTTTAAAATAATCCCAACGTGCATAAAGAATATGAAATATGCTAGAATGATCAATAATATAATCAAGTGTATGAAAATAACACTTAATACAGGAATAAAACTTAATTAACTAGGCTTAGCATATGATATTTAGGGCTATTTTGCATTATGTTTTGGATTAACATAAACACAGAATTTAGAAAACATAAACGGTCATGTGAGGACTGTTTTATCGGGCCTAGCAGTCTATCGCAAGGCCGCTAGAGATTGCAGTCTATCGCAAGGCCGCTAGAGAGTCTTCAGGAAGACCGTTTCTTCCTGTTTACGGTAAATATCAATAAAAACTTAATTATGGCTACTCTAAGGTAAATGGATGCATGGAAAATGATGTAAAAATATGTAATTAACATGCCAAAATTTAGTTGGGTCAATAATATGTATATGGGAATGTAAATTAAGTAAGAATTACACCCTTTTCATTTAAAGAGTTGGGCTTATGCATGAAAATAAACTAATTTGTGCACTCTCAATAAAACTTCAAATACTCAATGTACAATGCATGAAATCGATTGGCAATTGAGGGCTTTTACTCCTAAGATCATGTTTAAGCCATTCATGAGATAACCTATCTCTGATCTAGGCTTTAGACTTTGAATTTAGGGCTAGAAGTCACCCTAATTTCTGCTCGTTCAGAACCGAACCAGCAACTTCGTGACTTTCTAACTTCTGATCCTCTTCACCTAAGACCACGAAATTTGGAGTGTAAGAAGATGGTACTAAAAGGAACAAATAACTCTAAAGAACCCCTATATAATTACCTTGTTTAGGGCTTCTAACTTGCTATTCAATCTGGCCCGGTTGCACAGGTTCCTGGGTTGCTTGTACCGAACCAACGACTTTGGATGGCTCTAACTCCTCGTGGGCTTGATCTCCTAAGATGAAATTTGGAGAGTAGTTAGACCTTAGTATTATGAACCAAATATTCTAAAGAACCTATCTCAAATTCATCCTCTTTGCCTTAGTTCCACGCGAGGCCAACGTAAGGGTCGCGCATGTGAAATCTTAGGTCTATTTATAGGGCTAGCTAGGGTTTTGAGGATTAGAACAAACCTAGAGTCCAAATTAGGAATAGAGTTAATCCTTCAAGAGTTCTAGAGAATCATTCATGCCAGATAGCTTCGATCTAAAGTGATTAGGTCGTCCAAGTTCCAAGCTTTTCACGTTTTCTTCTATTCACGGAACTGGGATTGCCTAGCGGTCTAGCTAGGACCATTTTCAATATCCAAGCGGTCGCCCGATAGACCGTTTGTGGCTTTGGGCGCCGAGTTTGAAACATTTCAAACTCTTGGTCATATATATCCGTATATTATCCATTAATTAGTATATTTGTCCTCTGAATTCCGTAAATATCCTACTTTAAGCTTCTAAAATGTGGGCCAAACCTTGTGGGCTTGGTTTTGGGCCATTTTGGTCTTATTTAAAAGGCTAGGTTAATTAATAAATATTGGGCCTTATTATTTGGTTTTTGTTAACCCAAATTCTTTTAATAATCCATTTATCTTTAAAAATCTTAGAAAATCTAAATAAATTCTAAAAAATTCTAAAATATCATATACAAAATTCTGGGGTATTACACTGTACGCTTGCTGAAGAAGATGTGATCATGAATGCATTTGTTTGACCTTGCTTTGTTGCTTGGCAAATTGAATTACCAGTAGTTATAATGGCAACAATAGTGGCTGTCTTCAGCAGCTCTTCCATTATTGCTAACAACTTCAATTTATAACCCTCTTGCATTGTATGTCCATTAGATACAGTCTCAGAAATGTTATGCACATACTTGTTTTTCTTTTGACTCAGACAGATGAACATTAGACTTATTTGACAGTGACAGCAACTTGTTGTTTGTAGCTGTGTAGAATTTTCTTCTTCTTGATCTTACTTGACGAGCTCTATTTTCAGAGAAGTCTAGAAAAGGACAGAGTATAGATCCTCCTTTTTGTTCTTTGAAAATTTTTAAGGAGAGGATTTTTCTTTTCAATATATCTTCCTGTAGTCTTCTTTTTCATAGGTTCCACCTTTTCATTCTGGGACTATCAGACTGCAGAGATTAGTAATATGTTCTATAAATTATTTACTACCTTTCTCTAGATCTTGAAATGTATCCCTTGAGTCTGCCAATGTTAGTACAGTCTGAAATAAAATAAACACTATACCTTTCCTGGCTATTAGTCAAGTATGCATTAGGTCAGAAAATTAGAGGTATTGTCATTTTAGCGGCAATTGATGTATTTGAACCTTTGAATTTTACTGAAGGCCGCTAAAATAGATTTAGTCAATATATTTAATAGCTAAGACATAATAAGATAGTTGATGTATCTTTAGCTTATTTGTTATAATGACTAAACTATCTTCATGCAATGCACTACAGTCAACAAGAAATGTTTTTTGTGTTGTAGCTATCAAAAGGTAAGATATTTTATTAGATAGCTTGTTACTTGGGTGTATGAAATTGATTGATCATTGTTTTAGTCAGGAAGGCATTTTCCTTTAGTTATTATGACTAAATTGATTTCAGGATATTGCAGCTATCATGTCAATGAGGCAGTATGAAACATGTAGCCGATATCTATTGAATGCTGATGTATAGAAATGCAACTATCATAAGTATTAAGAAGTGATGTATGCTTCAGATAACTGGTATAATCTTTTGATCAACTAAGGGATGCAGCTATTTAGATAGTGAGAGTTCAGAATAAATACCTGACTGGAGTTAATTCAGTGATGACTTTCCACACCGAATTATTTTTTAGAGTATAGCTATCAAGAAGATAGAGAATTTCAATATAGATAGCCGATATGTTTTCTTGGATACGATAGCTAAGGATGATAGAAAAAAATCTTAGCTGAATATTATATCTTGAAAAGATTTTATCAAATAGTGTGTTGGACCAGTTATTGAAGACAGAGAGATATGCTTAAGACAATTGATGGAGCAGTCGGTTTTTGTTATTTTAGATAGGTGTTATAAATAGGATAGGGTAAGTTTATGTGCTTGTCTAAGCTTAGTATTCTCCTGAGTTGAATAGTAGCATCTATGTTTAACAAGATAGGCAAAGTAACGCCTATGTTGTGTTCTCATAAAAAGATAGGCGGTGTTGTTAGGATAGGCAAAGCTATCTTCAAATGTATGGATAGGCGAAGTGATTTAGTGCCTTAGAATAAGCCTTAGAGTATCGCCTATGTGATAGTCAAAGTGCCGGATAGGGGAAGTGATTATTCGTCTAAGTGAATGAGATAGGCGAAGTTTTCAGTGCCTATTACGAAGACGATATATCACCTACGTTTTAGCTTTAAATGAAGGATCCATGATCTTGCATCATAGTTGGATATCGCCTAAGTGATATGTTGGGTTTGTTGTGCTCCCTCTTTGATTTTGGTAATGGTTTTGATGATAACAAAATAGTGTGTGCATTGCGTGTGTGTAGAAGTGACAAATCGTGTTGTGGAAAATGTCCATTAATGATTAAGGAGCTCATATTTTGATTACATTGCTTTGCAGGATTGGAAAAAAATGATGGACATCGTTTTGGAGTCAAATGAGTGCATGGATAAGCATATTGCTGTCAACTGTATAAAACGGGAACTAAATGTCATGTGTATTCTTCAGAGAATTTGGCAAGACCTTGCAATTCTCAAATTCATCATTGGAATGACTTGTGTTAAGGTCTGGTTAAGAGAAACTGGGTCATGGTTGCTACAAGTCGACTTCTGTTGTAGCCAAAGTTGACTTGGCCAGTTTTGATGGGCTTTTCAATAGTTTGAACCATGTTACACCTTTGCTGTGAAGAGTGGAATTGCTTTATGCTGTGGAGGGTGTTAAAGCCTTGAACTTGTGTTTTCATGCATATTTTATTATGGCTAAGTATTTCATATAACTCTTGAAGTAAGTTGCTTGGATGATGTTCATATGATTGCTTAGTTGCATGGTAAATTGATGTGAATTATTCTCACATTTAGCATAGAGGCAAGGTAATTGTTATTTTCATTTGCATTGATCAAAGAATGACAAAAATGCAATTGTGTGTAGTGCAAGTACTTTAATCCTATCAAATCATTTGATGCTTGGTAAGAATTTATTTTTGATGTAAATCATGATGCCTTGAATGGGGTTGAAAGGTTTTCCAAGATTCTGGCTTGTATTGGACTGCCTTAGGCAGTTTTCAGTTTGGCAGCTGCAAGTGTCGACTCATAAAGTCGACACTTGTTGAACTGCATGCTGTCTTGTTGCAGCAGACAACAAGTGTCGACTCTGAGAGTCGACACTTTCGCCTGGGTTCTATTTTTTTTATGGGGACAGTACACCTTGACAAGGGTGTCGACTCTAAGAGTCGACACCTGCTCTGGTGCGTCCTTTTCAGGTTTACGTATTGGGTTTCGAAACCCACCATTTGTGAACCATTTGCCTTGCTCTTTTACACCTCTACCCCTAGGGCTTCTCTACACATATAAGTGTGGTTTTATGAGTTCTTTTCATGGGCATTGTTGTCATATGTTCATCTAATATCTACCTTATATATCCTTTGCGATTTTCACATCGTGGCAAGAAAGCAAGGGCTAATTGTTCTATTCTTTACACAAAAGAAAGAAGAGAGAGGGTGGCCACAAGGTGGAGAGGAGAGGGCTTTGAGAGAGTCATCATTTTATGATGTTTGCAGGTGCGACTGGAGCTTGGATCTGAAGGAGTTTATCCCGTACGAGCTGCTGAAGTTGCAGACAAGCTATGATCTTCAAGCAGGACGACCGGCTGCTCCATCCTGCCATAGTTTCAACTCCCTCCGACCTATATTTCAAGGAAGATCTTCAAAGGGCCATTAGAAAACAAATGGGAAACATTCTACATCCTTTACCCAATTTATTTGTGATGCCCTTCTTGATATACATTCTGATGTGAGCATATCTTGTATATCTTTCTAGTTTTTCTGAACATCAGAATATTTGTGTGTGTGTACGGAGCTGTGTCTCCGTATGAGGCTTTAGTGTGGGGTGAGTTCCCCGAACGTGTGTGTGTGTGTGTGCTGCAGTGGCAGCGTTCTGGGGCCGGGCCCCGTTTGTGCGGATTGCTGCAGAAGCAGCGTGCGTGTGGTGTTGGGGGTTCGTCCCCGTGGTTGCTACAGTTTGTAGCATGTTAGTGAAGCCTCACCGGGTTTCGGTGGTAGGTTCGGCCGAACCACCTAAAAATCTCCATGTTCTATGTGGTTTGCCTGTGTGTTTGTCCATTTCTCCTATCTCCGTTCACAGGTCTTTTTAGAGATTTTTATTCACTACATCATCACACATCGCTACCTCTGCTATCTGTGTTTAGTGGATGTTCAATCGATCTTTACACAGGCTATTCATGTGAGATCGGAGAGTTTGAGTGAACTTACTTGTGTAGAGCAAAAATTTGCTTTCACTATACTTATTGTTGCTAGTTTATTTTATTCCACTGCGTAAATTTAAAAACTACCACTGCGTTTCAATTGGACAATTCAACCCCCCTTCTTGTCCATACATTTATCTGGGCCAACAATTGGTATCTGAGTGAGACCTCTAATTTTATTTAACTTCACAGTTGTAGAGGATTGATCATTAGCGATGGAAAGTAGGGGAATGCTTCCTGAGGAACATTCTATACACATGCCACCATTTTTTGATGGCACGAATTACCCTTATTGAAAAAATAGAATGACAATGTTTTTGCATGCTCAGGATTATGATAGCTAGAGTGTCGTTAGTAAAGGTCCTTATCAATTGCCCGATGATGAGGTCAATTGTACTGAAGAACATATTAAAAAATCATGTGCAAATTTTAGAGCTATGAATATTGTTCAATGTGTTGTACATCCGAGTGAATATTCACGTATATCTATGTGTTCCTCTGCGCAGGAAATGTAGGAGAAGCTCTGACTCATATACGAAGGAACGTTGGAGGTAAAGGAGACAAAAGCAAATCTATTGGTCTGAGAATATGAGCTCTTCATGATGAAGCCACATGAGACCATCTCAGAGATGTTTGCTAGGTTAAGTGAGATCACTAATGGTTTGAAAGCGTTGGGAAGGAGTACACAAATCAAGACCTAGTGAGTAAAGTACTGCGGTCCTTGTCACCACAATGGCATACGAAAGCGACCGTGATAGAAGACTCTAAAGATCTCACCACACTCACGCTGGACCAGTTGATTGTGTCCTTGATGACCTATGAAATCAACATTAAAAGGACAGAGGAGGGATGAAATCATTTGCATTTAAGGCTAACCCACAACCTTTTGTAGAAAGTGATGATGGGTCAAGTCCTGATCACTAGAAGAGCCATAAAATTTTTAAGGAAGACCAAAAGGAATGGCACTTCTCCTAGAAAAGTTTAGAAAAAGCCATTGGAAAAGAAAATAGAGATTAGATGCTATGAATGTAACAAGGTCGGACACATGAGAAATGAATGTCCAGATCTTGAGAGAAAATTCAAGAAAGGTAAAGCTAAGAAGCCAAAGGCAATGAAAGTTGTTTGGAGCGACGAGGACGAGAGCGAGTGCAAATCTGAGAAGGAGGGTGAGCTGGACGAGCAGGTCCAGAATCTATATCTGATGGCTGATAAGGAGAATGACACTTAGGTAAATTCTGATAACGAAAACCTTACTTGTGAAGAATGGCAAATTGCTTACGCTGGAGTGTATGAAAAATGCAAGAAGTTGAAACATGAAAATAAAAGCCTAAAAAAGAAGTTTCATGATATTACGCAGTTTAGTTCATCTTCATGCATTAAATGTAGTTTGCTTGATTTGGAACTTGAAAAAATGACAGATGAAAATAAAATGTTGCTGTCCAAAGTCTCTCTATTTGAGGATGAAATTTCATGCTTAGAGATTGAAAAACAACATGCTTATGAGAATGTGAAAAACTTAAAAACTGAAAATGAAGAAGTGGTAAAGGAGTTGGATGAAATTAAAGTAAAGCTAAGCGAATGTGAAAAATCTAAGAAAGAAATGGAAACCAATTTTAATACCATGCATGATGAATTGAAGAAACTGAAAGATGTTGTTCAAATGGAATTGAAAGGAAAACAAAAGATTGGTGAAACTAGCAATGAAAATGCTAGGATTGAGAAGAGAGTTATGGGACACTCACCCACAAAGAAAAATTCACTTATGAGAAATCAATTTCAGAAATCCGTTGATTCATGTTGTTATTCCTCTGCTAATCCTTGCATGAACACATTTGTAAATCCTTCAAACATGCATAGGAAGAATTATTTCAGAAAGCCAAATGTTACTTGCTTTTATTGTGGTATGTTCGGCCACTCCATGTGTGTGTGCGACTTGATGAGGGCCGATGATGAGTGGTTTGAAAGGAAAATAAAATGTATTTTGCTCATGCTGGAACTAACTCTAAGAGACCCATGAAAGGTTGGGTATCCAAATATATAAAGTGAGAAATTTGTTTTGCAGGGGTGCCTTGAGACCGAGGTAAATAATGGTCTCTCAAGGCAAAGGTAATAGAGCTCAAGTTCTAAAATCTTCTGTTAAATAATTCAAGCATACACTTAGTTGGATCTTGTCATTCGACCCACTTCAATCTTGTTTTTACCCTCTGTTGATTTTGGTTGTGATGAAGAGATTTGTTGTTGAGATGAGTAACTTGAATACACACTTTTGTTTATCTTCTTACAAATAACTATTCAATTTGCATACATTCAAAACATGCTTTAGATTGTAAATATGCTTGCATACTTGTGAATAGAAATAATTTCTGATCAACTTTGCATTCACGTGCACATGCTTGTGCATACCTTCTATTTTTTGTGCTTGAATGTCATGATTCTTCGGTATATAAAATGGTGTTTGTAGAATGGTGGATTTCGTCCACCGGGAAACACTCACCATGCAAGAGTCGGCTCTTCGGACCTACGTTCTCCGCCACGTATCGGAAATCATTTTGCATGAACTTAATTCCGAATCCTTGCTTGAATACATGTATATATTTTTAGAAAACCATTTATTGAAAATTTTCTAAGACCTCACCTCCTTGCTGGATAAAATATAGTGATTTTGATCACTTGTGAATAGTGACATATACAAAGGAGGAGGATTTGATTCCAACTATGAATACATTTAGGGGGAGTCATAACTATGTTTTGGCAAATTCATTTTCAACATCCAAAGCAATTACCCACACACCTTGCACAAAATTATGCATATGACTTTAATCGATAAGGATTTCAGAAATTCTTCTCAACACTTTAAGGGAAACAAATTTCTACATGAAAATTAAGAGTAATCGTGAGAAAAAAGTTGCATATCCCATAAAAAATTCAATAAGTGGAATGTCAAACTAAATAGTCGAGAATCTCCACTGAAATTAATGAGAAAACTCACGTCGAAAGGTGAAACAAAAATCTACAATGCATGATGAATCCTAGTAGCCGGGAATCCCCATTGAGACACATGAAGTGACTCACGCCGAATGGTGAAATCTAATAAAAAGAAACAAAAAAGGGGTTGTGCGAAGCTACCAAAAGTCAAGGATTAAAATGGAATTGTAGAAAGGAAATAACTCTCTAGTGTTCTTTAGAAATTCTATTAAGATCCATATATTTTTGAAGCTCATTGCTCATAGCCACATATTTCACTTTTGGGTATATTGTGATGCATGTATATCTTGAATTTATTCTACTCATGGTTTATGCATGGCCTCTAGCATATGCATTACTACCCTTTTTGATTATGCTTCATGTCTCACACTTTGATTTTTAATACACTGTCCAAAAGCTATCCTTCTAACCCCAGTGAGGGGGGAGTTATACTATTTTATGCTTGTTTGACTTTCATACTTGCTTGGTTGCTTACTTGCATGAATGCTTCTTTCACATAGATACACCTTTAGGTCATATTGTCCATAACGAGTTTAAATAACCCCATTGTCAGTCGATTTTTTGTTAATGACAAAAGGAGAAGTATTTTGTGCATAATTCGATCATACAGTTTGCATACAGTTCAGAAATTGAGCATTTGCATATATTTCAGTCATCTTGCATACTGCATATATTTCACACACCTTCTCTTCATGGTAGGTAAATTGTTGGGTTCTTGCGCCATTGCCTTTTAATTCTATCTTATTCATGAGGAAGTTTCACATTTGTTCCCCTAGACCCCCACTTTTTGATAATGTCAAAAGGGGAGAGAGTTTTTGGGGTGGCCACGGCCATAATATTTTGTCATCATCAAAAAGGGGGAGATTGTTGGGTTTGTTACGCTCCCTCTTTGATTTTGGTAATGGTTTTGATGATAACAAAATAGTGTGTGCATTGCGTGTGTATAGAAGTGATAAATCATGTTGTGGAAAATGTCCATTGATGATTAAGGAGCTCATATTTTGATTACACTGCTTTGTAGGATTGTAAACAAATGATGGACATCATTTTGGAGTCAAATGAATGCATGGATAAGCATCTTGCTATCCACTGTACAAAATGGGAACTAAATGTCATGTATATTCTTCAGAGAATTTGGCAAGACCTTACAATTCTCAAATTCATCATTGGAATGACTTGTGTTAAGGTCTGGTTAAGAGAAACTGGGTCATGGTTGCTACAAGTCGACTTCTGTTGTAGCCAAAGTCAACTTGGCCAGTTTTGATGGGCTTTTCAATAGTTTGAACCATGTTACACCTTTGCTATGAAGAGTGGAATTGCTTTATGCTGTGGAGGGTGTTAAAGCATTGAACTTTTGTTTCATTCATATTTTATTATGGCTATGTATTTCATATAACTCTTGAAGTAAGTTGCTTGGATGATGTTCATATGATTGCTTAGTTGCATGGTAAATTGGTTTGAATTATTCTTACATTTAGCATGGAGGCAAGGTAATTGTTCTTTTCATTTGCATTGATCAAAGAATGACAAAAATGCAATTGTGTGTAGTGCAAGTACTTTAATCCTCTAAAATCATTGGATGCTTGGTAAGAATTTGTTTTTGATGTAAATCATGATGCCTTGAATAGGGTTGAAAGGTTTTCCAAGATTCTGACTTGTATTGGATTGCCTTAGGTAGTTTTCAGTTTGGCAGACACTTGTTGAACTGCATGCTATCTTGTTGGAGCAGACAACAAGTGTCGACTCTGTGAGTCGACACTTGGTGTCCTGGGTCGGTTAGTTATTGGAGGCAGACTCGTTGGCAAAAACAGTCGACACTTTCGCCTGGGTTCTATTTTTTTAAAAGGGGACAGTACACCTGCTCTGGTGCATCCTTTTCGGGTTTGCGTATTGGGTTTTAAAACCTACCATTTGTGAACCATTTGCCTTGCTCTTTTACACCTCTACCCCTAGGGCTTCTCTACACGTATGAGTGTGGTTTTGTGAGTTCTTTTCATGGGCATTGTTGTCATATGTTCATCTAATATCTGCCTTATATATCCTTTGCGATTTTCACATCGTGGCAAGAAAGTAAGGGCTAATTGTTCTATTCTTTACACAGAAGAAAGAAGAGAGAGGGCGGCCACAAGGTGGAGAGGAGAGGGCTTTGAGAGAGTCATCATTTTTTGATGTTTGCAGGTGCGACTGGAGCTTGGATCTGAAGGAGTTTATCCCGTACGAGCTGCTGAAGTTGCAGACAAGCTGTGATCTTCAAGGAGGACGACCGGCTGCTCCATCCTGCCATAGTTTCAACTCCCTCCGACCTGTAGCTTGGACCTGTAGCTTGTTCTATTCTTTACACAGAAGAAAGAAGAGAGAGGGCAGCCACAAGGTGGAGAGGAGAGGGCTTTGAGAGAGTCATCATTTTATGATGTTTGCAGGTGCGACTGGAGCTTGGATCTGAAGGAGTTTATCCCGTACGAGCTGTTGAAGTTGTAGACAAGCTGTGATCTTCAAGGAGGACGACCGGCTGCTCCATCCTGCCATAGTTTCAACTCCCTCCGACCTGTATTCCAAGGAAGATCTTCAAAGGTCCATTAGAAAACAAAGGGGAAACATTCTACATCCTTTACCCAATTTATTTGTGATGCTCTTCTTGATCTTTATTATGCTGTGAGCATATCTTGTATATCTTTCTCAATTTTCTGAACATTAGAATATTTATGTGTGTGTACGGAGCTGCGTCTCCGTGTGAGGCTTTAGTGTGGGGTGAGTTCCCCGAACGTGTATGTGTGTGCTGCGGTGGTAGCGTTTTGGGGCCAGGCACTGTGTGTGTTGATTGCTGCAGAAGTAGCATGCGTGTGGTGTTGGGGGTTCGTCCCCATGGTTGCTACAGTTCGTAGCATGTTAGTGAAGCCTCACTGGGTTTCGGTGAGGGGTGGACGTAGGCGGACTGGTAGGTCCGGCCGAACCACCTAAAAATCTCCCTGTTCCATGTGGTTTGCCTGTGTGTTTGTCCATTTCTCCTATCTCTATTCACGAGTCTTTTTAGAGATTTTTATTCACTACATCATCACACATCGCTACCTCTGCTATCTGTGTTTAGTGGATGTTCAATCGATCTTTGCATAGGCTATTCGTGTGAGATCAGAGAGTTCGAGTGAACTTGCTTATGTAGAGGGAAAATTTGCTTTCACTATACTTCTTGTTGGTAGTTTAGTTTATTCCGCTGCGTAAATTTAAAAACTACCACTGCATTTAAAGAGGACAATTCAACCCTCCCTTCTTGTCCATACGTTTATCTGGGCCAACATGATAGGTGAAGGGATAGGTGAAGAGGATTGGCAAAGGGGCACTTAAATGAATTACATTGCCTATGTTGATAGGCGAAGTGATGCCTTCTTGACCTAGCGCCTATGTTTTTATTTCTTCTTATATCGTCTAAGTTAAAAGATAGGCGGAAGGATAGGTGAAGTGGCACCTATATTCTTTTTATATCACCTATGTTTTATTTTTCTTTTTCTTTTAGCACCTATTTTGATTTTTAACGCCTAAGTGAAATTTTCTTGTGTCTATTGTTGCTGGATATGCGGAGTCTTTATGTGCCTTTGCACCTTTGTCCTTTTTTGCTTCTTCCTTGATCTTCCAGCTTTTTCTTCTTCTGTTCTTGATCTCCCTGATAAAGTTTTCTTCATGTGATTTATAGCTTTGTTCCAAGATTTGTTATCATGGTTTTGCTATCGCCGAAAATTATATGGCAATATTTGACTGATCGCCCAATTCTTCCCAACAATCTCCCCTTTTTTTCGTTATGAGAAAACCCTTGAAGATTTGCCCAAAAATCTTTATTATTAAGACATTTCTTGATAATTTGATTTGCATCATTTTCTCACTCCCATCCCCTTGTAATTTTTAGGCAAATAGGCATACTTTCTCCTCCTTTTTGTCAATCAGTAAAAGGAGAAAAACAATAGGAGATAAACGCTAAATTGTAATCCATAAAGTCATAAGAAAGATTACAGAAGTAGGAATTACACACATAACTTGACAACTTCTACAGATTGCTTCTGTGAGTAGCCGGTAGGGAAGAAGAAAAAGAAGAGGGGATATTGGAAGGATTGCTAGATGCTGATGGTGGATAGGCACCTGCTGCATTAAGCTTCTCCTTATAGACCGCCTCTTGATCCATAAAATCATCAAATGTCATGGGAGGTAGTCTAAGTTGCTCCCGCTCCTTGCTTACTTGTTGATAGACTTCATAAAATGTAGGGCCCTGGCAACATCATCAGCAAAATTTCTTTATTCAAACTGAAGGCATTATTCAGGAAAGGGTATGTGTTCTTGATGTTGTGCCATACGACCTATCTTTTCTTTGCTATATAGCATCCTAGCTCTAGTGTTAATCAACCATTCATAGAGTGGTTTTTGGAAAGATTTTTTCTTGATAAGCATGATCTCCTTATCTGTGATGCGATTTTGGTTGATGAAGATCTTGAGGAATTTATAAATTCCAAGAGTACTCTGGCCTTGAATCCGACGATAGGTGTTGATCCTTATCATACGAAGAAATAAGACTTTGTAGGCATCGTATTGGAAAAAGTGAGTTTGAAACAAAGGATATTTTTGATCTTCAGGCAGAAGATCAGGGACAAACTTGATCATATAGTCAGGGTCTATCTCAGGGAAAATGGAGGTTGAGTAACAAGTGGAAGGAGACCTGGGTACCTACTCTCCTATACCTTGTGCCGCTTCAATAGCTAGATTCTCTCCCTGAGTGTGTGGCTCCATTTCTTCACTGGAAGGATGAATGCTGAGCTTGAAGGATGTGATGAGGCAAGAGTTCAGAATAATCCTTACTTGATTGAGAGTCAGTTGTGAGGAAGAAGATAGAAAAGTAGTCTTATAGTAGTCTTCCTTATGAGATCAATTTTTTGAGCCCCAAGTAGAGTTAAATGCATGACATAATCATTTAAGAGAGGTATTTATTTGGGAATAGAATGTGAGAGATAAGTGGTTGATTATAATTGCTTACATTTTTCTACTTTTAACTTGGTTTCAATTTAATTTATGATTTTCAAGGCAAATACAATTTTTCCCTTCATGTTCTTGTCATACAGAAAAACTAGATGAAGATGGGACACAAGTAACAAGACAAAGGTGAAGAATATTTTTTATTAAGGAATGACACAATTACAATTCAGAAAAAAGTGAGAAACTGTTGATTTTCTTGACCAGTGCTTTTATCTTCCTGAATCTTCTTGACGTGTCTTTGCATTGCAGCTATTTATCTACATGTGTCTTTACATCAGACAGTCTTGCTTCATAGGATAAACCTCAAAAGATTATCCTTTTGAGGCACTGAGGATTATGAAAGCCCAATATCAATTTCTGGTTATACCACAAGGGGTGATGCTTTGCTAAACTTTCTGACTCCTGATGATGCTCCCCCTGAGTTTTGTTCTTCCCCTCCGTTTGTGCCATTTGCAATGCCAACGATTTCTTCCACAATTAAATGAGTACCTTGTGTTCTAGTGGCTTGTTCTTTATGTGGAAGAGCACTCCATTCCGGAGTGAACCCACACCTTTTCAAATTGTTGGCAAGAATAAATATGTAAGGGCTAATGATAAGCGTCTATTTTATACATTTATTTCTATCACACACATCGTTTTAGAGCTTTAATATAATTAATTATGTGAGTTTTCCATGTTAATCTTAGTCTCACACAAAAATGGGATTTTTATGTAATTAATTAAAACTTGAAACATGACTTAATCATTGGAACTTGAGAAATGTTTAAAAAGAATAAGAATTACATGAATAATAATAATTTACTTTAGGGGCTTATGTATCATTTTTTACATATTCACAATCTTCACTAAAGCTTCACTCTAATGAACAGTGCCCTTCCTTCTCTATGGCGAGACGTTGAGATGGCCTTTGCCTGCTCACGGGAGAGCCCAACGGGATGGCCGGCAGTCTGCTAGCCAGAGAGGAAGAAGACACCGGCTATGGTGGCGACCTGCAGGGCTTCACAGGTGGTCGACCGACAAAGAAAGAACAGGCCATCCACGTGGTCTGTTGGTCGGAAGGGCAGCCTGTGCAAGGCTTGTCCGGTAGGTTTGGCGAAGGGAGCAGAGCTCCGATGGCCCACAGCCATTTGGGAGGAGAAAGAGGTAGCTGGGCGTGGCCGTTCGTGTTGTACCCCTGTGATTTTGATGATGTCAAACACTATCACTCATTGATTTATGATGTCATATGGATTCATGCATTTCTTCCATCATAATGATATGAGCAGAAGGTTGTGATTTTGATGATGACATGATGTATGTGTACGATTGATGATGACATATGTCTTAACTCTTCATGTGCATTCTCATGTACATGCTGGAAAGTATGGTACAGGATATTGGCAGGACATTTAGACTGTGGAGAACAATTGACAGTAAGAAATCAGCATGGGGTAAGATTAAAGCTAGTTAAAATTGGAAGAAATGAAGAAAAGTCAACATGGTCAATGAAGTCAATACACAGTCAACAAAAAGTCAATAGTCTAGTTTAGCCAGTCAAAGCTCCAGTCAGTACAAGCTGTACTAATGGTTGACAGTAAGGTCGGTGCACCTCTTGCCAGTATAGAGCCAAGGTCGGTGCAACTCCTGGTAGCACAAGTCAAGGTCGGTGCACCTCTCGCTAGCACAGAGCACAGGTCGATGTTACCTCAGTTACTTCAGAGGAAAGGTCGAAGCACATAAGCACTCAGAGTTTCAAAGGTCGATGCACACTTGCTTACAAGGTCGGTGCACATATACGTTGTGCATGAAGGTCGATGCACATCAGGTCGATGCACATATACTTTGTGCATGAAGGTCTGTGCACATGTGCAAGTGAAGGTCGGTGCATGTTTGCTTTCAACGCAACAAGGTCGGTGCATGTTTTACCTTCAACACTACAAGGTCTGAGCACATTGCTAAAGGTCTGAGCACATGTGAAAGGTAAGTTCGGTGCACATTAGGCAAGGTCGGTGCACGTTGCTAAAGGTCCATGCACATGTGACGCATAGGTCTGTGCACATACATAGTCTAAGGTCTAAGGTCTGTGCACTTGCATAGCATAGGTCTGTGCACATGCATATATCCTTGCTTATAAGGTCACTGCAACTGAACAGATTCATGATCATAAGGTTGATGCTACTGTTCTATAGTCAGTTAGCTTGTGGCAAGTAAGGTCGGTGCAATTGAGAGAGTCAGGTCAAAGCAGAGGAAATGTGAAGGTCTGAGCACCCAAAGGAGAGGTTGAAGCATCAAGCCACTTCCTCAATGCACTCAATCAAGCTTGAATCTAGAATCTTTACAAGCCTTAAGCAATCTTGGTAAACCAAATTAAAGACCAAGCTTCAGCAACCATACTCCATGGATAGATTAATGGAAGTAGCTATCTTGTGCAGCTCACAGCAGTTCAACTGAGTAGCATTAGAGGTTCAGATGAAAAAGGCCAATATACCTGAAGCAACTAAGTTTGGCAATCTGGTGAACACAAGGAAGGCAGTAGTGATAGAACTCAAGGCAACCACGTGACTGGGTATAAGAAAACACGTGAGATCAGTCAATCATTGGTACAACAGGCGAGTGGCACGTGAACCTAGGTGAGCTGTGATTGGCACGTGATCCAAGGCTAGTCTGGCTGAGGAACATTCTCATCTCCTATAACGTGGGCCTATGAAAGACAAAGGTAATTAAATTGCTTTATCCAGAAAGCTTCTCCAGAGGCTCTATATTTTTGGGTATAAATAGGAGATATCTTCCTCCGAGCAAAGCAGCTGTGAAGAAAAAATATGAGAGAGCAAGTGGCGAGATAAGAACAGAAAGGAGAGCTAGCAGCAGAAAGAGTGAGAAGAAAGTGGAGAGCCAGCATCTGAGTAGAAAAGAATAGAATAGAGGAAGAGAGAGAGTTCAGAGAAGGAGATTGAGAGAAGAGGAGAGAAAGAAGAAGAGAGGAGCAGCTAGAAGGCGAGGGAAAGAAAGCAGCCAGTTCATCCTAAAGATCTGAAGTATTAGTCTGTTCGTGGATCAAATCCAGAACGATGGTGCTCCTCGGTGTTATATCTATCTTTGTTTTTCCTTTTGGTTTTCAATTGTTCTTGTCCATTTATTTTGTGTTTTTTCGATACTCTATTTGGGGTTTGGGGTTCCTCCTGTGTTTTCAGGAGAAGGGAGAGTGTATCTCTGGTTTTCCCTTTGTGGATTCAGGGGAAGGGAGACTGGTGTCTCTGGTTGTGAGTGACTGGGTGTCACTCACGGGTTCCCTCTGTGCATCAGAGGAAGAGAGGACTTGTCCTCTGGTTGTGGGCAACTGAGCGTTGCTCACTGTTCCTTCTGCGGTTGCAGGAGAAGGGAGAGTAGGACTCTCCGATCACTGTGGTAGCAGTGGGTGCTGTTCTTGTGGGTAGCAAGATCAGGTCGAGGGATTTGTCTCCCTCAGTCTCAAGCTGTTTGGAAGCCGTTGTTTGCAGATTGAGTCTGCGTCTTGCTTTGGCAAGGGAACCCTCACTCAGGTTTGAGTGAGGGGTGGATGTAGGCGGACTGGTGTCTGGACGAACCACCTGAAAATTATGTGTGTCGTGGGTTGCCTTGTGTGTTTGTCCATCTCCTCTGTCTCATTCACAGGTTTCTTTCATTGTTCTTTTGAGCGCTGGTTTTTCAATTCGATGTCAGTGTTAATTGAGCTGTGAATGCTGTGGATTATCTCTTGTCACTCGCTGATTCTATGTTAGCATGATAAATGTTTGTCCACTGGTCTAGTAGAAGTCGTCATTTCTAAGTGTCTTCCGTGGTGCAGTTTTCATTTGTTTCTTAGATTGGAGTTTGCATCTTAATTGAGCGAAATTTCCTAAAAGATCCATTCACCCCCCTCTGGATCTATTTCCGTGTACCACCTGTTCTATCAATTGGTATCAGAGCGGGTTATTGGTTCTTTGGATTCAACAATCCACAGTAGATCCTGCAGTTTTTTGGTGCACCTCTGGCCGCTGCTTATTATCTTGAATCTATTTTTTGATTATATCCATGGCCTATCCACCGGTTTTTGATGGTACTAATTTTCATTTGTGGCTTAACAACTTGCGTATGTTTGTCAAGTCTGTTGATCCTGATCTGTGGAAGCTTATTGCACACGGTCCACACAGACTACCGAAGAATAAGTCCAAATGGACTGACATTCATAGATCTATGTGTGGTAAAAATCAAAGAGCTCTTGAATTGATGAAAGCAGCTACTGACAAGGCTTTTTACTCTTGTCTCAATGATTGCACATCAGCTAAGGATATTCTGGACAACCTGAAGTTAGCCCACAGGAGAGGCGAAGACAGATGCATGATGGCTAACAACAATGATCAAAGCAGCAATCAAAATGAAGAGGAGGACGATGATCAGGTAAATCCTTTTGAGAACTTTTCTCTAGATGATTGGCAGGATGCTTATGCTGCTTTGATAGAAACACATGAAAAATTAAGAAAATAATACAAAAACTTAAAAAATAAAATTGATCTGAATAGTTCAAATTCTTCATGTGAAAATTGTTTAAAACTGAAACAGTTGTATGATGCTTGTTTGTCTGATATCCAAATGCTTAAGAAACAAATTGGATTACTAAAAAATGATAATCAAGAACTTGCAAATGAGATTTTTGAACTAGAAGAAAAACTTAGCTCGACTAATGATGATCAGGTTCATATCACTAATCTAGTTCAGAATGAAAAATCATTGAAAGATCTTGATTATGTTAACTCTGAACTGAATGCACTGAAATTTGAGAATGATTGTCTTAGGAAACAATGTGAAAAAAAAAGTTGAAAAAACTTCCTCTGATAAATCAATTTGTAATAAATGCCAATTTCTGAAGGAAATAAATGAATCTCTCCATTTTGATGTCCAATGGCACAAAGACTTAATTGCATCCTTGAGGGAAGAGAACAAAAATTTGTTGGATCAAAACTTGGAAACTGAACAGAGAGAGGAAGAACTAATTGAAGAGCTAAGTTCAATGTCTGATGATGAAAATCTTGCTGAAGAAATTAAAGAATTAAAATCTAAAAATGAAAAATTGAAAGAATTAAACACCGTCATATCTTGATGCGGGATGAGATGCGAACATGGGACTCTAGCTCATCGACGTCCCTATACGAGGGAAACGTGGGAGCTGCGCGGTTGAGTAATCGGCAATGGGTCAAGGGTACTCGGCTCTTCCGCGTGTACTCGGATTGAGTCACGGGACGGTCTCGCTCACTCAATTTTGCAGTGGTGATTAAATTGAATCGAGCTAGTTAACATATCACTTGTAGCGGCATATGAAATATACTAAATAAGCAAAAATGCCGAGTGAGGGGAGAGGACACGATACCTCCACGCTACCGGACGTGGGGAAGACGATCCAGGCCAAGATTCGTACTCCCGGTACAAACAATTATAATAATTACAGAAATAAATTCTATTGCCCACTCCACGCAGGGAGATAAAGGGCTAAAAGTGGGGCCCGGGAGGACCGATCTTGGGTTGACGGGCAGTGTGCTTGATAGCTCCGTCGATGCCGTCCGGTGGCCGGGTTGCTTGTTGTCCGGAGCTGGTTCTGCTGCTTCAACACTGCGCGACTCGGCGAGAAAAATTGCTGCGATCAACACGGACGTCGGATCGACGCGAAACCAGCGCCGTTGAGAATCTGACTCAGAGATCTACAACCCTGTTGTGTCACAGTAATTTTGCTGGGGCCATACTTTCCATGGTGGAATTTCAAACAGGAAGGGTTCCTATCTCAGATCTGGCTGGGCAGACTGAGATCTTCCTGATAAAGTGCATTGACCATGACTCAAACTTCGGATCTGGGTGATGGGATTTTGATGGAAGCTAGAGGAAGAAGTAAGGAAGATGGGGATAATTTTTTATAAATTTTGGTGGAGGTTTGATATGGGAAATGGATTTTCTAATAGAGATGGGTCGGATCTGGACTGCAGGGGGCAGCACAGATTTGGGAAAATGCAGTGGTTTTTTGGATGAGAAATAAAATTCTTAAAATCACAAAAAAAATTATGGACGATGGTTTAAGTGGATAGAAGTCCCAGTTCAAGTTTCAGATCATTTTGACATCTAAAAGGGGTGAAAAGGGTGAAGAGGTGACTTACTGGCTGGTGGATCTGCATAGGAGGCAGATTACTAGGGGTGGAAAGAACAGATTGGGAAAAATGGTAAACAAGAGGAAAATAACTTGAATTTTTTGTGGAGGCTGGGGTGGACATGGGGAACTCACCCTCCAAATTTCAACACGATCTGAGCTCCTGATTGAGAGATAAAAATCGTAAACTAGGCTTCCATCCAGAGTGGACAGAACTTCCGACGAAGTTGCGGCGGCGGTGCAGTGACGGCTCGATGGCGGCGGCGGCGGCGGAGATGAATTTCTCACTCAAAGGGGAACTGATAGAGAGGAATCACACCTCATAAGAAGGGCTCTCACAGCTACAAGGGGAGAGAGGAGAGAGGAAGGGGGCGGCCCTTGGCTCTTGGAGCAAAAACTCTGATTTTTCTTCATTAATTGTAGTGAAAATGGAAAAATACAAGCTTTTATATGAAATAGACACCCTAGGCAAATGGCCACCCTTACCCTCAGATCTAGGGTGGGGGAGGGGTACCTTGGGAATGCAAAAACCCAATTTTCCCCATGTGGCCAAAGATTAATAAACAACTTAGCCTAATAATGCCAAAACAAGGGGCGCCCTCCTTCATGGGTCAATCTTGGCAACTTTGGGCCAAGGACCAACAAATTGGCATATGAACCATGACTAGCCTATGGGGCCGTCCGAACTAGGAAGCCCATGGGAGGGAAAAAGCCCACTTGGGCCTTAAGTGGCCTTAAGGTCCAATATGAAGGCCTTAAGGTCCAATATGACCATAACCCCTTAATGGACTCTAATAAGTGTAACCCCTTAATGGACTCTACATGAATGTGGCCCAATGGCTTATTAAAAGCTTTACAAAGGAGCCCAAGTAAAGAACTTGACCCATACAAACACACATTACAATCCATATTACACAAATACATCCCACACATATAATGAAATAACCCTGATGCCCCATCAATTCTTCCCGGGTGGGAGGAACTCGACCCTGTCGAGTAAGGGGTGCGGCTGCGCGTGTGGCTCATGTGGATCCGTCACGGACCTGGTAGCGTGGAGTACGCTCCACTCCAAGTAATCGTCACCTGCTCATCCCGTATATATTCGATATGCGCATGCTGCTGTTGGAGTGAGACTAAAGGTGGACACTCCGGGGTGGGGTCACTCTCAAAGGGGAGGAGGCGGCTCGAAGACTCACTAGGAATCACCACTGGGTCCCTTTATGTGACTACATCCGATATGTTGAGGTAGAGCCGATCCCAAATTCCAGCAAGTCTACAACATACGCATTAAATCCGACTTGCCTCGCACTCGAAAGGGACTAACATCGCGAGCTGACATTGACCGACTCGTATGCGGACACTCGCAGACAGTACGAAGCAAAGACTCACACATGACCCTAGGCCATAGATGACCCTAGGCAAGCCTAGACACTCATAGTACCACTATGACTGACGACAAAGAAACACCAACATAAGGGAAATACTAAGGAAGACTTGGTAAAAAATGACGAACACCGTCTGCATATACCAAGTGTAAGGATAAGCTGACCCACAACTTGATGCCGTGAGTCTCATCCCTCGTCAACCGTCTCCGGTTCGAGAAGACTCGCCCGCGGGTATGGAAGTGAGGGAGGATGAGTAGGTAGATGACGAGAAGGCAATCCGAACACTTGGTGTGGAGCATGAAAAAGGGGAAGTTCGGATATTGTCTCTCGTACACGTGGCAGAAATCCAACCATACCGTGTCAACATAGGGCATCGATAGTAGTACGGTCATCACTAGTGGCTGCGCTACCGCAGGGGAGATGGGTAGAAGTGGGATGGTGGGGTCCTTCGAGGACTAAGTGGGCGGGACAGACAGATCCGGGATGACCAGAGGGATTGGGGTGACTAACAGTCCTTGGCCCTATATTGGATCACTCTCCAACCCCAAAACATCAGCGAGGTACTCCTCGGCCAACTCTTGGTCAGCCTCATAACTCACTAGAATAGGCCCGGGTGAGGCATCCTCCGAATGGTTGTCCTCTAAGGTAAGGAAATGTGAAGGACACGGGTCGGAGAAATGGCTAATCCCACTACAGGGGGCCACACGGGTGGGTTCCGGGAGAGGTGGTGGGCTTTGGTCTGGAGGCAGAACGGGCCGCTGGGGCTGGGTGGTTGGTGGCACGGAGATGGTGGGCTGAATGCCGTCGTGGAAGATGAACTCGCTGGGTAGGTGAGGTGGGTATATGGTGCAGATCCTCTTATCCCGGTTAAAGGTCGCTCTTCTTTCTTCCAACCAATCTTGCCCTAAAATGATGCATGGGCTAGCAAGTGTGTCGACCTTTCACCATGCTTCATCGTCATAAAGAACGGGGTCGAACCTCCATAGGAACTCTACGAATGCGAAGCCACCATTGAGAACAATCTCTCCGGTCTTAGAGAGCGACTCGACTATGTCTTGTGAGACATAATTAGACGACACCATACTGATGAAGTCGATCCCCGTATGCAACCCATTAGGTAGGATGGCAGTAGACACTATAGGTCGCTGGAACGACTCGGTTGTTGGCTTAGGGTTCAGGTGTCGGGCCATGAAAGCATTGAATTCGGCCACCAAGGATGACTAATCGGACGCATGGTCTCGGGGAATGGCCATGGTGGTGGCGGGTAGTGGACATGCAGACACACGGTGACAAGACTAGACTCTCTTGGACTAGACATGACCCTAAAACAACAATGCAAAGTTAGAGTACCGACTCGATTACAAACCTAGACTCAACCCATATCTGGTACTAGGCGGAGGTTTGATCCGAAGATCGCGCTCACGCAAGTGTTCTACTTTCCTGATAGGCGGAACCTAACATTCGGGCAACACCTTTTGATATACCGAATGAAGGAATGCAAATGCAACCTAGAACCGACTTAGACTCTCTCTAGACTTAAATGACTTTTTTTTCTTGTTTTTAATCAATAGACTACCCTAGACTCAACCTTCTGCTCTGATACCAATTTGATGCGGGACGGGACGCGAACCTGGGACTCTAGCTCGCGGACGTCCCTATGCGAGGGAAACACGGGATCTGCGTGGTTGAGGAACCGGCAATGAGTCAAGGGTACTCGGCTCTTCCGCGTGTATTCGGATTGAGTCACGGGATGGTCTTGCTCACTCACTTTCGCAGCGGTGATTAAATTGAATCGAGCTAGTTAACATATCACTTGCATCGGCATATGAAATATATGAAATAAGCAAAGATGCCAAGTGAAGGGAGCGAACACGATACCTCCACGCTACCGGGCGTGGGGAAGACGATCCCGACCAAGATTCGTACTCCCGGTACAAACAATTGCAATAATTACAGAATTGATTTCTACTGTCCACTCCACGTAGGGAGGTAAAGGGCTACAAGTGGGGCCCGGGACGACCGATCTTGGGTTGACGGGCAGCGTGTTGGATAGCTCCGTCGGTGCCGTCCGGTGGTCGGGTTGCTTGCTATCCCGAGCTGGTTCTGCTATTTCAGCACTGCGCGACTCGGCGAGAAAAATTGTTGTGATCAACACGGACATCGGATCGACGCAAAACCAGCGCCGTTACGAAGCTGACTCAGAGATCTATAACCCTATAGTGTCACAGTAATTTTGCTGGGGCCGTACTTTCCATGGTGGGATTTCAAACAGGAAGGGTTCCTGTCTCAGATCTAACTGGGCAGATTGAGATCTGCCTTAGAAAGTGTGTTGATCATGACTCAAACTTCGGATCTGGGTGATGGGATTTTGATGGAAGCTAGAGGAAGAAGTAAGGAAGATGGGGATAATTTTTTATAAATTTTGGTGGAGGTTTGATATGGGAAATAGATTTTCTAATAGAGATGGGTCGGATCTGGACTGCAGGGGGCAGCACAGATTTGGGAAAATGCAGTGGTTTTTTGGATGAGAAATAAAATTCCTAAAATCACAAAAAAAATTATGGACGATGGTTTAAGTGGACAGAAGTCCCAGTTCAAGTTTCAGATCATTTTGACATCGAAAAGGGGTGAAAAGGGTGAAGAGGTGACTTACTGGCTAGTGGATCTGCATAGGAGACAGATTACTAGGGGTGGAAAGAACAGATTGGGAAAAATGGTAAACAAGAGGAAAATAACTTGAATTTTTTGTGGAGGCTGGGGTGGACGTGGGGAACTCACCCTCCAAATTTCAACACGATCTGAGCTCCTGATTGAGAGATAAAAATCGTAAACTAGGCTTCCATCCAGAGTGGACAGAACTTCCGACGAAGTTGCGGCGGCGGTGCAATGACGGCTCGATGGCGGCGGCGGCGGCGGAGATGAATTTCTCACTCAAAGGGGAACTGATAGAGAGGAATCACACCTCATAAGAAGGGCTCTCACAGCTACAAGGGGAGAGAGGAGAGAGGAAGGGGGCGGCCCTTGGCTCTTGGAGCAAAAACTCTGATTTTTCTTCATTAATTGTAGTGAAAATGGAAAAATACAAGCTTTTATATGAAATAGACACCCTAGGCAAATGGCCACCCTTACCCTCAGATCTAGGGTGGGGGAGGGGTACCTTGGGAATGCAAAAACCCAATTTTCCCCATGTGGCCAAAGATTAATAAACAACTTAGCCTAATAATGCCAAAACAAGGGGCGCCCTCCTTCATGGGTCAATCTTGGCAACTTTGGGCCAAGGACCAACCAATTGGCCCATGAACCATGACTAGCCTATGGGGCTTTCCAAACTAGGAAGCCCATGGGAGGGAAAAAGCCCACTTGGGCCTTAAGTGGCCTTATGGTCCAATATGAAGGCCTTAAGGTCCAATATGACCATAACCCCTTAATGGACTCTAATAAGTGTAACCCCTTAATGGACTCTACATGAATGTGGCCCAATGGCTTATTAAAAGCTTTACAAAGGAGCCCAAGTAAAGAACTTGACCCAAACAAACACACATTACAATCCATATTACACAAATACATCCCACACATATAATGAAATAGCCCTGATGCCCCATCATATCTGATAGGTTGTTAACCTTGGAAAAAGGAAAAACTGTGATCAGTGATGAATCTGAAAAATTGAAATTGATACAAAAAGAAAATGAAGATTACAAATATGTGAATCAAGCTTTAAAAGTCAGGGTTGCTGAATATGAAGAAGAAATGGTCAGCTATGAGCTTAATATCACATCCCTTCAACAAGAAATTGATGATCTGAATGACTCTCTATCTAGATTTGTTGAAGGAAAAGAAAATTAGGCTAAAATCCTCTGAACTAAGATCAATTTTCAGAGAGAAGGGTTGGGCTATAACCCTGTGAATAAGAAGAACTTTAAAAACCAGACTCACACTTCATTTGTGTGCAACTCCGAGGCAGATACTTCAACCAACACACCTATCTTCCAATTAACTGCCCAAAGGAACACAAAACAAACTGTTCATAAAACTAAAAGTCAAACTGAAGAACAAAAAAAGGTGATAATCAGAAAATGCCTAAAAAGAATAATAGCTCCAAGGTGCATGGTGCTCCGAAGTCATCCACACACCTATTTGCACACAAAAACAAGAATTTATGTCATTATTGTGGTATAGCAGGACATATGATGCATGCATATAGAATCATGAAGGCTGATGATCAAAATGCATGTAAGAGCACGAACAAAGTTAAAAATGCCAAAATTCCTTTTCATGGCAAAGAATCATCTCTGAATGTTCATGGACATGATTAAAATTCACATACAAACAGTCATGCCATACATAGCAAGATAGCTTACTATTCTTACTGTGACAGATATGATCGCAAAATGCATGAATGCCTTGTGCGCAGAAATGATGAGCTAAGAGGCTACAGAAAAAATTATGTATTGAAAAAGCCTCATTGTCATCATTGTAAGAAGTCTGGCCATACAGTCCAAGACTGCTGGCATCTGATAAGAAAACAAAAGGTTCATGATCATGCTCATGTGCATAATAAAAACTTTAAGTTTTTCAGTTCTTGTCATTATTGTGGTCAGGCTGGGCATTATATGAATAATTGCTATTTGATGCACATTGATGATCAGTATGCTTTAAAATCTTGGAGAGCACCCATCAGAGGTGTTGCTAACCCCTTAGGACCTAAGAGTTATTGGGTACCTATTAGCAGAAAATGAGAATTTTATTTTGCAGGTGTGCCTTGAAGCAAAGAAATAAAAATGGGGGATTGAGAAATAAGCAAGGCACCCTAGTTTGGCTAACCCCATCTCTACACTCTATTACTTCTTGTAGTTAAATTCCAAAAAATTTACTTCTAGTGTTCTTCATTGTTCAATTTGATGAACTGTCATTGCATTGATTGTTGCATTCTCATGCATGACCTTTATGGTATATAAATGGTGAGTTACTGAAGGACAGATGTAATTTGTCTTGAAGTTCTTACTATGTGTTAGGTGGTCCTTGAACCAAGTCCTCTGCATGGTACCATAGGTCAAGTTGCACATTAGAACAGTCTAGTTGTTCACGAGCATATTTCCTTATGTTTCTAATGTTCTGCATATGCTGCATTCAGAGTCCAGTTAATATATGCATATAGATAGGGGGAGTCAGCCCAGGTAATTCTTGTGGTTCATCCATATTTATTTAAGATTAATACCTTGCATAGTCCTCATGTCATGTTTGAATGCATCTTAAAAAGGGGAGTCCATACATTTCATCATTCAATGATGTGGATTTGTTTGCTCTCATGCACCCACTAATCTCAGAATTGATTGCATATCATTCATGTTGAAAATGCAAAAAGTGTTGTTTGACATGCAATTCACATTCATAGGAGGAATTCTTGCATTGTGAAGATTATTTATGTGCATTAGGTTGTTCATATGCATAATAAAGTTTGATCACTGTCTGCATTCATGCATGCCACTTATTGATCCAGATAGATCTCTCTCTGGATAGTTCATGCATACATTTTAAGGGAGCATAATGTCTTTTTGTTCCATCTCTGCCTAGTCCGGTCGACTAAAATTCTCCATTCCGGTCAACCGAAACGGCCATCTTCAGATTGAGCTACTCTCTTGAAAATGATCTGTTTGACTGATGTTTGTAGTGAATTTCTTTTCAACTCCTTGGACTCTGTCGTTGCATACAGGTCGATCTCACTGTCTTGAATGCCATACTCCTAATAGATGACAGCTGTTGTGCAATGATATTCTTTAAACTCTGTCAGATTGACCTAGTCCTTGGAAATCATTCTAGCTGACATATTGTCTTCTCTATCACCATTAGCTACTTGACTGACTTCTATGGCTAAACTTTGTGATCAGACCTTTTGAAATCATTTTATATGCTGCATGCTTCCTGATGCCGTTATTTCTATTGCTAGATATGTTGGCTGCTTCTGGAATATTGTATTTGGTTGAAAATTTATGAAGATTTCAATGTGCATATCCTGATCATAAATCTAACAACTGTTGTGTAGTGGACAGCGGATCTAGAGGGGAGGGGTGAATAGATCAGCCCCACTTTTCGCAATGCGGCCCTCTAAACAGCTAGTTAAAATGAATTGCAGCGAAATAGAAACTAGCTTCCAAGAATGCTATGATTCACTTAGCAAGATAAGCAAGATATATAATAATTCGATCCTAAGCATGCACCTAGAACGATTCAATCACACAAGCAAACCACGCTAGACAGGATTTTTAAGGTGGTTCGGACTGAATCCTCAGCCCTACATCCACCCCTCACCAAAACCCGGTGAGGCTTCACTTGTGCAGCGCACCAAACCGTAAATCGGAAACTACCGATTGCCTTCCTACTCACCACCTGGTAGGGACGTCAACCACAAATTGGAACACCCTCCAATTGCCTTCCTACTAACCACCGGTAGGGATGAATCACACTTTCAATGTTTTAAACAATAATGAAAATGAAACAAATGTGAATGAACTAAAACAGGAGATTGAGTTATGAGTGAAAATGAATTGGCCCTTGTATGGAATGTTGATCAGCAACAAGGCTCCTCTTAGCTTCACTCAATCTTCTTGATTCACCCTTGATTGGATGAATGTTCTTCACGGAGTACTGTTCATGTGAACAGTACCTCTTCCTTTAATTCTTCTCTCTTGATCTTCTCTTTGAACTTCTTTGAATGAATGAAGGAGATGATGAAGCTACCTTGAATCTTGATTGCTTCTTTAGCTTCTAGGAGTTTGAATGCTTGAAATATCACCTTGAATGAACTTGAAAGAACTTGAATGGATGAAGATGATTTCCCTTGATAGTGAGCTTCAATGGATCCCCTTGAGATGATGAAGAGAATGGAGGATGCAGCTTTCTCTTCTCTTGGCCTTGATCTTGATCTCCACTTGAAGAGCTTGAACACTTGAGGATGAAGATCTTCTTCACGGAGTACTGTTCACTGCTACAGTGCTCCGAATTCCTCTCCCTTGAACACACTCTAGCAGCCTCCCTTGTAACCCTCTTGAAGCCCTTAAGCATTAGGGTTTTCATCCCCTCATGTGTTGGTTTTATAGACCTTGAATGGTCTATAGACAAGCCTCAGACCAGATCCATAATTTGTGGGTGATTAGGTGACATTTGGATTAAAGAAATCCATGTTGAATGGCCCTTTTCGAAGTTGGAAACAAAGTCAAAATTGAAGGCTCGGGGCTGGCGGTCGACCGGCAGCTCCTGGCGGTCGACCGCCACTCTAAAAGGCTGTAGACGAATGGCCCCTGGGAATTCCGGTCGACCGCCACTGGCTGGCGGTCGACCGGCAGCAGGCAGACCTGTAGCCAGGGGATCCCTAGCTGGGGCGGTCGACCGCCCCTGTGCTGGCGGTCGACCACCAGCTGGGCAGAGCCCGGGTCACCCCGGTTCGGTCCGTTAGCCGCCCGTTCATGTCTGTGGCATCGACCTTGATTGTCTTGAAGTTTTATTACTGAGTCTTCAAGCAAATTTTTGTCAGTCCCCGCGACCTGACCGCGCAGGTCGATCCGCATGCGAGGGCGCAACATTGAGCTTTCATGTGCATATCTGTCATAAACACAACAGAACATATGTCAGTCATATAAGAGTGAAAAACAACAATGACGAATAGTGTTTAGCCATTATCAAAACCAAGAATATCACAGAACACATATGACCATAGAATGATGTCGAATGACCCAAGTGACCATATGAAAACTCAAATAACCACAGGGGCACAACAAGAACATCTGAATGAAGAATCTTCTAATATACATGTTTTTGATTGTCTGAAAGATCAAAGTGGTTTAAATTTTAATGTAGTCATTAAGTTTGGATATAAATAACTTGAAAATATCTGGGTCAATTTTTTTAATAAATCTTAACCAACTATTTCATGTTGTGGCTTGTAAAATCTTCTGAAAATCTGAAATTTTTGATATGATGACCTTCTTTGGTTGAGATATATGATGTGAGTATTGTTTTTCAACATATGTATATTCTGAAAAATGTCCAAAAAGAAAAATGAAGACAGAGCAATGATTTTGGCAACCGAGAAACCATGTACAAAGGACTGAGTCATGAAGTGCCATAGTAAACTCTGCTAAAAAATGTATTGAAAATATGTGAAATTTATGGCAGAGCAATGGCATGGAGTGTTGAGTAACTGGGGATTCCTGCCTCTAACCAAGGTGTCTCCTCATGTAAAAAGACACTTTAGTTGTTAACTCTGTTCTCTGATTGAGAGGCAACATGGTCATCACACAGAGTAACTAGGTCACTTCACCTCAGACGTGTTGTGCCTCACGTATAAAGGTGTTGATTCAACCAAAATTTCTCATGGAAAAGCTAGTTGTTGAGAAAAAGAAAATTTTGAAAATGTTTGCAAAAGAAAAATATGAAGGATACCTAGACAAATTCAAACGTGTTCATGTTGTTTAATCTCAATACTACTGAGAGTAACTCCTAAAGGAAGTCTTGAAAACTGACTGAGTAAGAAGGAAGGAGGTTAAACAAGATTCTTGATATGAAAGGTTAGGTTCTTTTTTATTAAAATATGACTTCAGATATGAGTATTGGACTTTAATAACAAACTCTGCATACATCATATTTAAACCATGCTGTCTAATTACGATCAGGTCATAAGCCTTTATAGTAGAAGAATCTGAAATATTCTTAATTGGATTTATGACATTGATATCTCATTGAAAACCTTCTTGAATCACTCTTCTTGAATCACTTGATCTTTTGAGCCTTCAATCTGATTTCTTATGCTCAACCTTACACTGCTGAAACTCTTGGCTTGTTCTCATTCACTAATTCATTGCATCGTTTCAGAATCTCCGGACTGCACTAATTCCTGATTGCACTTCTCACTGCTTGCACTGTCTAAATGCCCCTGTGCTTTTGCTGATACATTCTATTCATTTTTTTCTCTGTCAAAGGGGGAGAGTGCCTTCTCAGCATCCCTTCAGGCACTAAGGGGGAGACTTGTCTGATTTCTGCATTTTAGGTTCATATCATGCATGCCTTATATTTATCTTTACTAATTTTATCAAACTATTATTTCCTATTTGATGAAGTCAAAGGGGGAGAATAGTTTGATTATGATTCAGCATCTTGCTTTATGACTTATAGTGTTGTCATCATCAAAAAGGGGGAGGTTGTTGTACCCCTGTGATTTTGATGATGTCAAACACCATGACTCATTGGTTTATGATGTCATATGGATTCATGCATTTCTTCCATCATAATGATATGAGCAGAAGGTTATGATTTTGATGATGACATGATGTATGTGTACGATTGATGATGATATATGTCTTAACTCTTCATGTGCATTCTCATGTACATGCTGGAAAGTATGGTGCAGGACATTGGCAGGACAGTTAGACTGTGGAGAACAATTGATAGTAAGAAATCTACATGAGGTAAGAGTAAAGCTAGTTAAAATCGGAAGAAATGAAGAAAAGTCAACATGGTCAATGAAGTCAACACACAGTCAACAAAAAGTCAATAGTCTAGTTCAACCAGTCAAAGCTCCAGTCAGTACAAGCTGTACTAATGGTTGATAGTAAGGTCGGTGCACCTCTTGCCAGCACAGCGCCATGGTCGGTGCACCTCTTGCCAACACAGAGCCAAGGTCAGTGCAACTCCTACTAGCACAAGTCAAGGTCGATGCATCTCTCGCTAGCACAGAGCACATGTCGATGCTACCTCAGTTACTCTAGAGGAAAGGTCAAAGCACATAAGCACTCAGAGTTTCAAAGGTCGATGCACACTTGGTTACAAGGTCGGTGTGTTGTTTCGGATGACTAATAGATCTAGAGGGGGGTGAATATATCTACCCCTAATACTAGTCAATTTAAAGCACTTAAAATGCGGAATTAAGATGCTACAGCTAACACAACCAATTTAACGAAATTTCACTCAAGATTAAGAAACAGTCAACCAGATGAAGATGTACTAGGTGGAGGTTAGAATCGGAATCTCCTCACACAAGGTTAAGTATTCCAGATAAGTGTACCCTAACTTTCGGACTAAACCTTTTGATATACAGCACTGGTAGAAAGTTTAAGCAGAAACGGAATATCAGGAATTTAGAAATCTGTAATGCGCATTCAATGAATTGCAATATAAGGAAGAAGAAGAGCAGAATAAGATCATACACACTGTAAGAAGGTTTTTAAGGTGGTTTGTTCTCAATCCAGAGATCTACGTCCACCCCTTACTCAATTGAGTAAGGCTTCTGCTGACACACAGCTTAAAAACCGCTGATCCACAGCTTTGGGGAATAGATCCCTACAACCTGCTGATCCACAGCTTTGGGGAATAGATCCCAGATAGTTGAGCCTCACAACTTGATCTGCTGAGTCTCACAGCTTGCTTCCAAGGAATTACTTCCTTACCACTGACACACAGCTTAAGAAACATGCTGACACACAGCTTACATAAATCGTAGCGAATAGAAAATATCAATAACAAAATCAGATGAAAAATTCAAAACAATATGTAGCTCACTTCGAGCAAAATGACTTTTGAATTTGATCCAGAGATAGAGACATACAAGACTCCACTTGTAGATCTCTTGAACGCTCATAGCTCTCAGTGTATTCCTCCACTTTACGATCCCTTGTTTCTATCTCAGCTCTTCACTCTCACTCTTTTCTCTCAACTGAACTCAACTGAACTCTAGAGACACTCAGACCCTCTTGCTTCTTCACTGTGCTTCCACTTTTTGTTCTTTTCTTCATTGTTCCTCAATTCAAGAGATCTGGCTCCTATTTATATCCTCGTAGGAGTTGGGCGCGTGGGAAACACGTTCTCTCCCAAGGAAATTCGAAACAAGGTGCTCCGCTGGAAGTCCACGTGTCATGATATAAAAGTGAGCTGTCCACGTGTTTAAATCTCTAGACACTGCTCCTTCTTGGATCATGTGCCTATTTAAGTTGAGCCTCGAGGCACGTGACTTCGATATGCACTTAAAGTGTTCGATCCTTAGTTATGTAGGGAATTAACCCTTTGCACACTTAAGTTCCTATCAAAATAATAAAAGGCATTTTGTCAAACAGATTGTAACCATGAGTGAATAGTCAATGTGCTCTGACTTATAAGAAAATTTGATCATGGTATTGATCATGGTATAAGTCAGACAAGTATGCATCATTGTATTTTAGGTCAATGTAAGAGATGCACTGATCTGTCTTAGCAAAGCAGTGCATGTGCACTGACTTGATTATGAAATTTATACATATGCTCAGACTTGTGTATGCACATGCTCGGACCTCATGCAAGCTGGTAATGCACAGACTTGAAAACTGCATATGCATAGACCTTAGTCACCAGACAATGCATGGACTTCTATACATGCGTAGACCTTAATACCCAATGTGCACAGACCTATATGTGCACGAGCCTTGCATGTGCACAGACCTTGCTCTACGTAAGATACAAATGTGCATCGACTTTCCAATGAGTGCTGTCATACTAGCATCGACCTTATGGTGCGAGAAGCCACATGTGCATCGACTTCAATATGCACGATGTAGTATGTGCATCGACCTTAATGTGCACAATACACTATGTGCATCGACCTTAGAATGCACAAAGTCAAATGTACACCGACCTTCTATGCAGGATGCAAAATGTGCTCTGACCTTATGATGGCTAATGCAGGATGTACATCGACCTTAGTATGACTAAGGTAAATGTGCATCGACCTTAGTTATGACTAAGGTACGATGTGCATCGACCTTAGTTGTGACTAAGGTACGATGTGCATCGACCTTAGTATGACTAAGAGACGATGTGCATTGACCTTATATGCACTATAGTAAATGTGCACTGACCTGCCTTTACCTAGAAATGCAACATGCATCGGCCTTATGAATGAAATCTTGAATGTGCACCAACCTAATGTAGCGATAGACATGTGCACCGACCTTATGTAAGGCAAAAACACAATAGCCAATCATCAAAATTATGAACACAATGTATTGTTACCTATATCAAAATTTAGCACAGTATATACTATTGCCAACATCAAAACACATTAAATTCAGAGGATCATAAATCAGAGAAGATAAAATATTCTTCCCCACAAACTCTGATGCGGGACGGGATGCGAACCTGAGACTCTAGCTCGCGGACGTCCCTAAGTGAGGGAAATGCGTGGATCGGATGAGAAACTGGCAATGAGTCTCGGGTATCGGCTTTTCCGTGTGTTCGGATCGAGACACAGGACGGGTTCCACTCACTCACTCTCGCAGCGGTGATAAAAATTTGACGAGCTAGTTATCCTATCACTCTAGCAGCGGCATATGAAAATATACGAGATAAGCAAAATGCCAAAGTAGGAGAGTGGAGAGTGTACCTCCATGCTCTGGGCATGGGGACGACCCTGGCCAAGACCGTAACTCCCGGTAAAGTAAATGTAATTAATTACAGAAGTGAATTTCTATGCCCACTCCACGCAGGGAGGTAAAGGGGTACAGTGGGACCAAGGAATAGCGGTCTCAGGTTGACGGGCAGTAAGCCGGAAGGGCTCTCGGATTGGAGGTGGACTGCTGGTCCGACTCAGTACTGTTCTGACTCGCTGGATAGCAATCGAACTCGACTTGTGGGACGGTGGCTTTTAGTCACCTTATGATCACGGCGGCTTGCTGGGACATCGATGGAGGACCCCTCTTCGATATCTGAACTCAGCGGCGGCTGAATCGACGCCGAAGTAATTTTGCAAGAATTAGCTTGCTGCTACCTTTGCTGGCCTATTCACGGAACAGGTTTGCGCGACCCGGCAAAAAGAATTGTTTCGCACAGATCTGATGTCGGATCGAGGCGAGATCGGCGTCGTTGGATAGAGGACTCAAAGGGATACAACATATAATTATTTCAGGCCCATCCGGTAGATGGATTAAAAATGAAAATGACTTTTCCCCAAGTATTTCTGCTGGCTCGGGTTACAAACAGTCAGGACAGAACAGGTTCTGCCTGAAAATGAATTTTTGGGAATTTTTGGAGTTGACTAAGAGGACGGGAAAAATAGGAGAACAAGACACTATCCCGCAGATCTGCTGATTGACAGACTGTCAGGGGTGGAACTAAAATACTGGGAAAAATGTCAAACGGTGGCGGATTGTGTTGACACATAAAATATTATTGGGCAGTAACCATGTGCTAGAAGGAGTCAACCAGAAGTCAAAGATAGATCCACTCGGACTACTGAAGCCTCAGGCCACCTTACAGGAAGTGCCAGGGACTCAACATTCCGTCATCTCGGGTTTACACACCCACCACAGCTCGCTTAAGGCCTATTGATGGTCAGAGCCTAAGAGACCGGCACTGAGATGATCGTGCCAGATATACCTCTTACCCCGTCCGACCAGGACGAGAATGTAATAGGTGGCTCCCGCCTGATGAAGAAGCCTCCCTGAGATGAAGAAATGTCCCTGGCCCCTCGGAATAGAGAACCGAAGGCAATGTCAGCGGAAAACTCGAGTCACCCTACCAGAGCACCCGGGACTCCGAAGTGGTCTGAGAGCGACCGGTGGATGATTCTGAAGGAGCAAGAACCCCCGGAGCGGTGGCTCATTCAATGAGAACGCTTCATGCAAGCATAGGGCGGCCCTGGAGAACCAATATTCTATGTCACTAGCAGAAATTATGAGGTTTCCGTAAGATACACGCGGAACACCAGAATGATCCGAAAGCAGCCTCGAAGGCATACGAGCCTGGCAAAAATCATCCCAGGGGTTACCATTTCAGTGAAGAAGGTCCACGTACTCTCCGAGAGAGGGTGGCAGCACAAACCGGTGTGCCGAAGGGCAAATCAGTGCAAATCCTGGGAAAACCGGTATGAGTTCTGCACGTCTCAAAAATATGCAGAAGCCCCGAATCAACAATTCAAAACATATTCTGGGACGACTGCACCAACTCCAAAGCTACTCCGGACGACGAGCTCATACCGGGTTAATTTCGGGGTAAAATGTTAAAATTACAAAAATGCCCCTAAATGGCCTAGTTGGTGGCACTATTTCGTCTGAGTCGGCAGTAGCCTTTGGAGCTGATTCGGTGGCACCCGAAGGCTGAATTGGTGGCGCGGATGAAGCTCTAGGTGGTGGCAGCAATTGACGCTGAGCCGGTGGCATTGGCACTCGAGTCGGCCACCCCCCTGCGCTTTGAGGCGACATCGCAATTATGCGCACGATGAGTCGGCAGTGGTTCACCCATCCCGTCATGGTTCTGATGCCCTATTTTGGGCATTTGCCTATATAACGGGCCCTTGGCCCTCAAAAAAAAGAGGAGAACGGAAGGAGAAAGAGAAAGGTCAGATAGAAGAGAGGGGGGAGCAATCGAAAGAAGTGAGAAAAAGAAGTCAGGGAGGAGAATCAGGGAGAGCAAGAAGAAGGTGGGTCTCAGAAGGGCTCTACGTTTTCCTTCAACTCTGTGTTCTTCTTTTCTCAGTTCTTCCCTTTCTTTTACGCAGTTCTTTTTCTTTTCCTCTTTCAAATTCCCCCAAGCGCTATAATCCCCGTTCCCATTCTGCTGTAATCAACAGAGAAGGTGAATAAAAGAAGGCTCCGGCCCCTTTGCTATGGCTTAAGTATATCCCTCCTCCCATTGCTCTATTTCTTGCCAACCGCAGTTGTTCCTATCGATTATGCTTTGAGATTCCTGATCTTCCCCTGAACGTGAGGAGGCCCTCTGGGACAAATTGATGACAGATCCTGTGATCGCTCATCTTGGGGTATTTTGCTTTCTTTTTGTGGGATAATGGCTCGCAGCCATGCCCTTTGTGGGCGACAATAAATTATTCCTCCTGAGGGGTTGTTCTTTTACTGATAGCATGGTTTCGTCCATGAATATGGGTTTCGCTTGAGCGAATGGTGAATAAGAGACTATTGAGTGCCCTTTCACTCGTTTCTGTCAGTTGTAAGGGCGCCAGCGCACTCTGATAGTCGATGTAACAGTAGTTCGCCGCTTCCTTCCGAAGTCACAATCTGCGCCTCTCAGTGTTCAATGATTTACCCCTGAGGGTCTCGCCCCCCTTATGCCCTAGCTGTGGTGACAATGAGCACTAGTCGCCTATGGCAATCGTGATTGCTTGCAGAGTGGGGCTTGTTTCGTGGGGAAGCATAATGGTATGCATCGTCCCTGCAATTGTTGCTAATCGACGAGCGGTTTTGCTTCGACTATTTTTAATCGTCCCTGACTGGGGAGGGGTACAACCCTTTCATTCGTTTGCATGATTTCCATGAACCAATGTCACTTCGGGTTCCAGGGGGTCTGTCGCCTCGTCACATGTTCCCCTGGAAGCCCTTTGCACTGAGTGAGCAAATGAAATTGCCATTACTATGGCTTCAATCAGAGACCCATGCACCCCTGGATCATCACGAGTCTTTAGTAGGCTGGCCCTCGAGACTCTATTCGTGATGACCCCAGGAACCGAGGTAGTCCACTTGGGCTCCTCAGTATTTATGGTTTGGCACCGTCTACTGTGTGCCATGCCACTTGTCTAATTGAACATCTCCTTGTGGTGGGGAGATGCTGCCCAAATTTCCTCAGATGAGACTATGGTTTTACGATGATTTTCTTTTAATCTCTGACAGATCGTGGGGCTAGCTTATATGATTATGTATGGTACTCAGAGGGACCTATACAGCAACGGCTTTCTAGTGTTGGAGTATGAACCTCGCACAGACGAACAAAAAGGGAGAGCAGACAAGTGAATTAGAAAAGAACACACACATATATATATAGGATGATAACATCAGAATTTCTCCTAGCACCTGGGCAGTCATGCCTTTGGGTTCTTAAGTCTTCACAGATTTTCATTCAAATGCCCTATCTGGTGTGAAATCAAAAATAAAAAGCTTCTCTGCCGGAGTCAAAGTGGTGGATTTTTGTGATTCGGTGGCATCACCACCAATTAAGCCATTGCATTACTTGATTCGGTGGCGTCGCCACTGAATCACCCTTCATCTCGCTCGATCCGGTGGCGACGCCACCGAATCCCCCCCCTCAGCATTGCACTGACGCCACCGAATCGCCTTCTGCTTCACCTGCACCGACCTAGCTATCACCCTTTCGCCTCACTTGCACCGACTTCACATCGCCTGCCTCCTCGCCCTGCACCGACCTCTTTGGTCGCCACACCGACTTCGCATCACCTTCCTCCTCACTCTGCATCGACCTCTATTGCCATTGCACCAACCCCTTTGCTTTACTTGCACCGACTTCACATCGCCTGCCTCCTCACCCTGCACCGACCTCTTTGGTCATCGCACCGGCTTCGCATCGCCTTCCTCCTCACCCTGCACCGACCTCTGTTGCCATTGCACCGACCCTTGCAGCTCCTGCCGTCGACTCGGCCTATCTACATGCTTTTCTTGCTAAATACTTCTGAATAAATAGCCGAATGCATTATATATATATATATATATATATATATATATATATATATATATATATATACATATGTATATACTTGTAAATATATATATATGTTCATGTAGACATGCCAATATCATATGTTTTTCATGCTTTTGGTACATAACTCTTTCTAACCATCCATGTTATGAACATAATGCCTTCTGGTGTGTTTGGCCAAACTTTGATATATAAAATGGCGTTTAACGGAAGGCTGGGTCCCGCCCGACTGGAAGTGTCGCTATGCGTTATGGTGGTCTTCGGACCTAAGTTCCCTGCCTCGTACCGAAGTATGGATGTAATAAGCCTTAATTCCTCTTTCATGAATAAAAGAAAGCATAGAGGCCTGCGTAGCTTCATGTTTACGTCACATCTTATACGTCGTTATCATTTGGCCCTGAGTGGTGCTCATCTTGGCAATTAATCAAGGGTTTTCCTCCTCAGAGGGTGTAATTAACGCTATAGCCTTTACGGTATAGTGGACTTTCGGTCCCGACCCAAACCTCACAATCGACTGACCAAGTCAGATCGAGCGCACAATGAATCTGTCATCTCGGTGACTAGCATGCCTACGCATCCCAAAGGAAAAAATATGTGTCACCGAAGTGGCACGCCTGGTGGGACCGAGTCTCCCTTCATCTCTTTGCCAAGATAAGAAGCCACTTGGGGCTTCCCCCAAGAATACTGATCGTTTGCCTGTTGCTATGATTATAGGAGAGCAAGAATGGAGACCGGACTAGCCGGACTCGTGTTCGGTTCGGGCGTCGTTAACAACCACGTCAACCACGGGTACATGGCGGTGCCCACTGCATTTGGGTCCTTCCCGCCCGTCGTCGACTTCCCCAACTTTTTGGGGCTAGCTTTCACTGAACTATTAGGAGTCAAGTCTCCCGAGCCGACTGGGATCAAGGACGTTGAAGAAGTCAGAGCCCCTGAAGCCCCATGCTGGGCAAGCCCACCGAGGAAGCCAACGAGGGAAATTAGCTGCATGGTACATCACGCCACGAATGGGGCTCACCCCATTTGCAATAGGAAGTCTGGGGGCTGTCAGCAGAGGAGTATCCGGAAGAAAACTGCTACCACTGTCACTGGGCACATCTCGGTGTCCGGGAATTGTATCCTCATTAGAGGTGTCCACCTTTTCCTCGACGGACCAACAGGGAGAGATAGATATGGGGGAGTACAAGGTTGATCCCCCGCACCCACATGAAGTTCAGATGAAGCGGATGACTATTAATATGATATCACTATACCAGGCATTACCTAAAGAAATGGCGGAGGTCAGTATGTAGCATACATATGAGGCGTGTTTTCTCACACCTCTAAAAGACCAACAGGGATGGTAGCAGGTCTCTACAAGAAACAAGAAGAAGCCTTTACCCCAGTCAGCTAAAGGGGTACAAATTCGAGGTGTTACGCCCCGACTAACCCCGCCATCCCCAGCTCTGGTCTAGGTTAAGCAGCTTGTGAGGGTCAAAATTCCTGTCCGCAACTGTAAGAAGCCGAGCCCATTGCCCCAGCCTAAAAAGGTCGGCCCAGAACTTCAGCGGCTACAGGCCTATATAAATTGGCTAGAAGAGTATGAGCAACCCGCACTACAGCCACTACTAGTGAAAGATCATGTTCCGTGGGAAGAACTGGAGCAACTCTCCTTGCAACAGCAAGAAGATTCTAAAGAAGTCCCGAAAGAGGACGAAAGCATGTTTTGGGGGCAGGCGCCTACTGAAAAGAAAAAGAAGAAGAAAAGAAGGGGTCAAAAGGCCAAAAAGAAAACAATGTTATCCTGCAACACACTATCCACCCTCTTCACCCTGCCCGGGGATGAGGATGGAGACGAAGACATATGTTATGCCCCCGCCACCGAGGCTAATCAGGCTGAAACCTCTCAGGTAGCACATGCGACCCGCTCATGCCGAAGATGGGGGCGCCTGTCGCCTGCCAATCATAATATCATCTTTAGGGGTGAGCAGCTGTACAAGATACCTGCACCAGAGGTTAAGGGAGTCTAAATCCCTCATCCACCAGGACTATACAACCAGGCTGGGGGCAGTAGCAACACTCCCTCCTTTCTAGAATTTCTCAACAAGTCCCAAGGCAAGCAGCCCTGCCGTGGAGCCAGCCCCGCAGTCGGGAACCTACCCCCATGAACTCAGCAGCTGTCGATCCAGACAAAGGGAGATAAAGCCAAAGCGAAGAAAGATGCCAACAAACCACCGGGTGAAGCTGTTGAGCCACAAGAGGACTCAGAACCGGAGGTTGATGAAACAGGCCCATCAGGGGCCACCGTGCAAGGCTCCTCCAGACCGAAATGGGCGGAGGAAATGAAGCTGTCAAATGTCCAAGCAGGCAGCAGAATCATAAACTTTTGAAATAGCTTCCTGCTCGATTCACTATCTGGGAAATCCTATCCATAAGTGAAGAGACCCGACAGGCAAATATCACTGCTTTGTAGACGTCTACCCAATACGAGAGCTGTTTGGCCGAGGCATTGCCTTCGACAAATATCACATTCACTGAGGAAGACATGCTATTGCCGACTACTGAGCACAATAGTCCCCTATACATGAGGGGGCAATTGAATGGCCAGCCGCTGAGCTGGATTCTGGTAGACCTGGGGGCAGTTGTCAATATACTCCGCTACAAGATATTTCAAAAATATTGCTTTAATGTTCACCTGGACAAGGTTGGGGATATGCGCATCACGGGTTTCATTCAGAAGTCTGACGTCACACTCGGTGTGGCGGAATTCACTCTTGCCATGGCAGACTTCACTACGAAGGTCCAGTTCTATGTAATAAATTCAAATACCACATATAAGGCGTTGCTTGGCCGTCCTTGGCTGCATGAAAATATGGTGGTACCTTTAACTCTCCACCAATGTATCAAATATAATCATGAAGGACGGGAGGAAAGGATATTTGCCGACCTCCACCGATTTGAAGTATTTGAATGTCACATGTTGGATGCGCCATTCTACATAGAACAGTCGCAGAAAATTCCTAAGGCAAAGGTGTAAGACCCGTTCCTTAACGGATCTTTACCGGTATTACTTTAGAATTTAATCCATGAATTTAGGAGATTTTTCAGAATTTAATGGGATTTTTCTAGCATTTTATCCCATTTATTAAAGGTTTTTAGAACTTAAATGGGCATTTAAGCAATTTTGCTTCTTTGGGGGTTAAAATGTAATTTGAGGTTAAAAATAAAAAAAATAATATAACATTTTTTTTAACCCAATCGGCCGACCCCCTCTCTCCCCATTTCTCTCTTTTCTCTCTCTCCCTCACCCTCTCTCTCCCACGAACGCTCTCTCCCTCTCTCTCGAGGCGCGGTCCAATTGGGCCATTGCAAGAGACGCGGGAGGTACCGTTGGATAGCTCGTGACGCGTGGAGCGCGTTGACGCTAGCACTGGGGCGAACCGAGGAGCGTGGTGGCGAGTGTGGGCGAAGGAAGGCGTGGCTTCCCTCGGTCCGTTCGACGTCGTATCGATGGTTTCGTCGCGCAATAGGTAGGGGGATGGATTCCTCGTCGCCTTAGGATCGTTCCTGTACCACATGCATGCCCATTGTCTTATGTTTTCCTAGATTTTGAGCAAAAATGCATGGACATCGTATTTATGTTTTAATTTGTGAAACTGATTGCATGGCCATCGTCTTTACATTTTTGATGGTTTGAATGTGTTGGAATGGGTGGTGGCAGGGTAGGTTTAATTTAGAATTTGTTTTCCAGTTGATTGGGATCGACCAAGAGGGGATTCCACGGGGTTTACCCCATTTTCGGATTCTTGGTAATTGCACGGTCCTATCAGTGACCGTTCTGACGTCACGGCCTTCGATTAGACCGTTTTAACCCATTCCACGGTCCTTAGTGAGACCGTTCAAAGACTAGAGCGGCCAACCCTCGACCGCGTAAGACCTTTAAACAGCAAGGCGGCGTAGATAGCACGGCCCAACATGGGACCGTTTAGTTAGATAGCACTGCCCAACATGGTCCGTTCAGTCCATTGAACGTCCAGTCGTGGGACCGTCTATGGGATTGTTCGTCCAATTGAGCGGCCAATTGTTGGACCGCTTAGACCATTGCACGGCCCAGACCTGGACTGCGTACATCCTGAAAGTCGGGATGGCGGTAGTGTTGAACGGCTTCATCATAACCATTTAAGCCCATTGAACGGTCAGTCGTGTGACCGCGTACGACTGGAGCGGCTTATTCTTGACCATTTAATTCCTGCAGATTTCAATTGCTAGCCTATTCATTCAATTATGCGTTTATTATTGCATATTCACCCTGTTTAAATTATTTTACAAACTGTGGCTCATTTTTATATCCCAATAGAGTTACTTTCTCTTTCCTTGTGATGGAATCACTAGTCGTAGCCCGATGACCTCCTGTGTCGGCCCACCTGGGAGAGGTGGCGGGGTAGTCCCGGTTTATGGTTTTTAAGCTAGTTTCCATGGGTCCCCTTGCTTGACAGTAGCGTCCTACTTGGGGGGAAAACTAGCTAGAGGCCTGGCTCAAGACATTGAGCCTGTGTGTGCACACGTGGTCTGGGGCTTGGATTGACACTGGCGAGTGTTACCCTGACTAGTTCTTATTTCTGGTACTGTTACGCGTCTCACTTGTCGCGATCCAGACTTGTGAAGATACTTGAGACACAATGTAAGCCGTCAGTGGACGTATCTGGTTTCTCCTTCTTGTGATCCTTCTCTCTCCTGTCACTTGGAAATGTTGAGGTTTATTCTATTGGTAGATTTAGTTCCTGACGCTCACATTTAAATTAAATTGGCATTATGGTTAGTTGTTATTAAACTATTTAGATAGTTTTACAACTTTACTAAACTGTTGTTTAATTCTACCAATGCATGCTTTAATTACTTTCTTTTGTTTAGTGGTGAGGTAGGGATCCGCGTGACCCCTACTGAGTCTTGTTGAGAGACTCACCCTTACTTTTCCAGGTGAGCAGCCTCAGCCATCTTCCAGAGCTTCCCGTGCTTTTGACGACCATACTTAGTGCCAGCAGTGGTCTGTTAGTAGGTTGTTAGTAGTCTTTTGTCTTACCTGTACTCTTTTGACCGGGGTATGCCCAGAGTAGTTGTATATTTTTGACTCTTGTACAGTTGTTGGACTTGTGTTTATTATGGATCTGGACTATTATATAAATTATCACTCTGATATTTAATATGCTTCCGTTTATAGTTCAAATTGTTGCTATAATTAATATTGCACACGTGTAATTACAATTCATTGGGCCTCCCCTCGACAAAACCCTCCAACCCTTACGGGGCCTCATCAGCCTCTTGGGTGGCTTCCCCGAGTTCTTGGTATCGGTTTACCGGTATCCGGATCTCCAGGTCGTTACAGTTGGTATCAGAGCGGTGTTGAGGTTATGTGTTGCACCCCTTATAAAAAAAATGAAAAAAATTTTATTATTATTATTAATATTTGCCAAATAAAAAAACATTAAATAAACTCTTTAGGAAGTTTATGTAAGAAGTGGAACACGAAGTTATCATTTGTAAAGGCTATTTATTTAAAAAGTGGCTTCTTAGTGTAGTTGGTTAAGTAACTTGCCTTTTAACTCAATGACTAGGGTTCAAATCCTAGCATCCACCATTTACGTTTTTTGCCAAATAATTATATGTTATAGACAGATGGGCCATGGATTAGCTGTCCAAACATTATCTCTATCTCTCGTAAAAGCCCCATTATTTCCTAACGTGAATAGTGTCATGAATAGTACCACTTTTTATTTAAAAAGAATTTTTCAACAAAAATTATATGTCAAAATAGAGAAAAATATAAGGATCTTATCCATGAAATTTCATAAACTAACTCCATCAATTTTTAAAGATAAAAATCTTTGAAGTTTAACTTGGAATCTTAACTTATGAATAGTGCACCCCAACTTACAACACTTCGTAAAAGAGACACAAACAGCCTATTTGAGTTGGCATCGCACTATGGGATGCTATTATTTCAGATCTGGTTCCCCTCCTGTCTACCAAAAATCCTAAAATCCCTATATTATACCCCTTTATTGAGGCAGAGACTCTTGGCTTCTCTGACATTCGAAGCCTTGCTGCAGAGAACGTGGGAGCATTCTCTGAAGCATTATAGAGGAAGGAAGGAGCTGATCTTCTTCCTTTCTTCTTCCACCTGTACCCTTTCTGCCACCACACAGAGGTAGGTGATCTCGAGCTTTAACCAAACCATAGCTAATCTAGGTTATATTAGCATGTAAAATTAGTGATTAGTCTCATCTCCATGCGGTATTTAGTGGTTACACATCATGTTATAGTAGGTGTTCTCAACTTTTAACTAAACTAATAGCTAATCTAGGATGATTAGTCTAGGCATTTAGTCTTAGGCTCATTTTCATGCGATATTTAATGTTTATAAAGCATGTGTTGGCTTAAATCTATGATGATTAGTATGCCTTAGCTTCATACCTAAGATAATTAGCATGTATTAACTTTATACCCAGAATAATTAGCAAGTATTAGTCTCATATCTAAAATGATTAACATGTGTTGGCTTAAATCTAGGATGATTAGCATGCATTAGCTTCATACTTGAGATGATTAGCATGTATTAGCTTCATACCTAAGCCGATTAGCATGCATTAGCTTCATACTTGAGATGATTAGCATGTATTAGCTTCATACCTAAGCCGATTAGCATGCATTAGCTTCATACTTGAGATGATTAGCATGTATTAGCTTCATACCTAAGCCGATTAGTATGCATTAGCTTCATACTTGAGATGATTAGCATGTATTAGCTTTATACCTAAGATAATTAGCATGTATTAACCTTATACCCAGAATAATTAGCAAGTATTAGCAAGTATTAGCAAGTATTAGTCTCATACCTAGAATAATTAGCATGTGTTAGCTTAAATCTAGGACGATTAGCATGTATTAGCTAATATATATATTTGATATAGTTCATGCTTTAGTAAAGGGCCTGTCATTATGTCAATTTCTGTGAAACTAAAACCACCATGTTAAAGATGTTATATGAGAGAAACTAAAGCCTGAAAACAGTGAAAGAAGAAATTGTAGTCAAGAGGATGAAAAATGTGGAAAAAGACCAAGTTGAAAGAGGCCAAGTGGAAAAAGACCAAGTTGAAAGCACAATGAAATGATATTGAAAATAGGGGGTTCTAAGAAGGAAAATAATGAAAAATCTAGAGAGAATGAGAATATGTGAAAGAAGAGAAAGTCATAGATTGGAAGGTTAGGAAGAAGTTTTATGAAGAGTGCAGAGAGAGAAAATGAGAGGAAGAAGGTGAAAAATGTGAAAAAAATGAGATCTATAGGTGTATGTGAACAGTTACTGAGTAAAAAACAGAACCGTAGAAAATTAATTATAACTTAAAAACTAAGAAGAATTGGAGAATGTGGTAGAAGAAGAAAATCTATATCTACAAGAGAAGAAGAACTTTTGTGAAGAACTCAGAGTGAAAGGAGGACTGGAAGGGCATGAAAACTGGGGAACAAAAGAAAGTATCGACCCTACCTATTGACAGGGTCGACCCTGCCTGTTGGCAGAGTCGACCGCCTCTTGACAGGGTCGACGCTGCCTGTTCACTGCGTTGACGCAATGAACGGCAGAGTCGACCCTGCCTGTCGACGCTGCCTGTTCACTGCGTTGACGCAGTGAACGGAAGAGTCGACCCTGCCTGTTGACAGGGTTGACGCAGTACTGTTCACCGCGTTGACGCGATGAACTGATGAGTTAACGCGATGAACTGATGAGTCGACCCTGTGAACTGGAAATGAACAGATGAGTCGACCCTGCCTGTTGACAGGGTTGACGCAGTACTGTTCACCACGTTGACGCGATGAACTGATGAGCTGACGCGATGAACTGATGAGTCGACCCTGTGAACAGGAAATGAACTGATGAGTCGACCCTGCCTGTTGACAGGGTTGACGCAGTACTGTTCACCGCGTTGACGCGATGAACTGATGAGTTGACGCGATGAACTGATGAGTCGACCCTGTGAACTGGAAATGAACTGATGAGTCGACCCTGCCTGTTGACAGGGTTGACGCAGTACTGTTCACCGCGTTGACGCGATGAACTGATGAGTTGACGCGATGAACTGATGAGTCGTCCCTGTGAACTGGAAATGAACTGATGAGTCGACCCTGCCTGTTGACAGGGTTGACGCAGTACTGTTCACCGAGTTGACGCGATGAACTGATGAGTTGACGTGATGAACTGATGAGTCGACACAACTGGCTCATTGCGTTAACCTGATCGTCAGGCTTTCACTTTTGCCATCTCCACTGATAGATGGCAGCCTGAGAGGTGATATTTAACTCCTGACAGGGTCCTCTAAACCCTATATAGTTCCTAGGAAGGGCATCCCACAGTGAGGGTGTCGTTTCTAAAATTGTCAGGTGGCCCGTAAGGCACCGCTCTTATCTAGTTTTTCCGTGTATCAAACGTTACTGGTTTCCACTCCTAGTTCATCCCTACACATCAATGCGCCCTTGGATTCCATTCCATAATTCCACCTTATATATCATACTGGTCAAACCTTGAAATTCCATATTGGCTATAAATGAGAGTGGATGTCAACAAACATGATAAATGCTGTGCATATAGGGCCCGGTCTGGTCCTGGGAGGAGCACCCGAAGGTACTTGTGCCCATGGGAGTTTATTGACCACGGTGTTTGGCATTACACCGGAGTACTTGCTTGCTAGACTTTCCACTCATTCTTGTGATATTACTTGATTGATTTGACTTGAGACCCACAGAAGGGTAAAGTTTTGCTTGAATGAAATTGATAAATAGCCAATTCCAATTTTACATGCTTGAATTTATATTACATTCTATTACTTGCTTGACATGAGTTCTTACTCTCTTGGAAAGATTTCGTTAATTCCAGTTATTACTTGCTTGAATCTCTTGCTATTGCTGCATTGAAGTTGGAATCCTTATACTCTCACTTGTTATTCCTTCACTGCTCTTGTCGATTTTTACAATCCTTGATATCTACTCATCTACATGCATAGCTTTACTGACATTAATTGAACTTGTAAATCACTTAAAGCATGTTAAATCTTGAGATGTAATTCCTACTGAGCGATTCGCTCATCTAGTTGTTTTCTAATATTTTCAGGTAATTTGGATGCCAACCAACACTCGGAAGGGAATGAGACTGAGTGATGAGTGTTAGAGTGAAGTTATCAAATTGTCATGTCCTTTTTGTTATTGTATTAGTTCACTTATGTCAGTTGTATCAATTCATCTATGTCATTTGTATTAGTCAACTTGATTAGAACTGCTCAAGATTTGAAGCCTAGTCGTTGGACTCTGGGAACACATGTAATTGTCCTTTGATTAATTGTGACAATTGTCAGCTCGTACTATTTTTATTAAATTTTGAGTTAAATCTTAGTTATTTGCGCACTCTGATATTTACATGATTGACACGATCTATATAGACGCGTCACGCCTCCGGGTAATCTTCCGCGCTCGGGCGTGACAGTCTTCGTGGTATCAGAGCCTAGGTTTTCAAACCTAGGGAACTAGAAAAAAAAATAAATGGTTAGAAATTGAAATCTAAGTAAAAATATTAGTCCAAGGATAGGTAAAACCCAAGTTCAAGGATAGATATACCTTACCCGGTGAGATGGATAGAGCCATGGGTTAAGTTCTGCAATGACTTTCGACCTTACAAGTAAATCTGATCTTTATCATACTTAACTCTTTTGTAGGATCATGGCTGCGGAAAGAGCACAATGGCGCGAGATGTAGCGCACCGTGCAAGGCCTCACACAGGCACTACAGCAAGTGGCCCAAGGTGGAGCAAATCGTTGAGCGGGAGATCTCCACCGAAGTTTCCGTAACATGAACCCACCGAGGTTCACGGGTTCGTCCGACCCCGAGGATGCCGAGAATTGGCTAAAGGAGATGGAACGAATCTTCCGTGTGATGCAATGCGCGGATGAAGAGAAGGTTTTACTTGCCGTATTCAAACTAGAGCGGGACGCTCGATGCTGGTGGGAATCCATAGAAGCAACACTGCCAGAATACCGTGTCACATGGGATGAATTCACGGAGCATTTCAACAACAAGTACTTCTCCGATCATATCCAGGAAAAGAAAGCCACGGAATTCACCATTCTAAAACAACGGGGCATGAAAGTGGCCGAGTATGAGGTCCAATTCTCCAGATTATCTAGGTATGCACCCCACTTGGTGTGTACAGAAAAGATGAAGGCGAGAAGATGCTTCAACGGGCTTCGGTCCCATTATATCACACAACTTGCCCCGATGGACATCCAAGTCTATTCGGAGATGGTTCGGTGTGCTCAACTGCTGGAAGACGCCACCGAATTATCTGAGAGAATCCGAGGAAGAGACAAGAAGGAACCCGTCACAAGCCCGGGAAAATTCAAACAATCCTTCAACAAGAAGTGATTCTTCATGGGAGGGGAGCCCTCTAAGGCGAAGAAAGTCCAGAAGAATGACAGGCCATTCTCCACCACCACACCATCAAAGGAGATTTGCAAATATTGTGATAAAGCTAGTCATAAGACTGAGGAATGTTGGAGAAAGTTAGGAGCTTGTCTTCGATGTGGGAGCCGAGAGCATCGAATCCCAGACTGCCCACTGATGAAGGAACAAGACACCAAAGACGAGAAGCGTCCGGTAAAGAAACAAGGCCGTCTGCAAGCTCTCCAAGAGACGGAATCCACTAAAGGTGGAATTGTGGAAGGTACTCTCACTATTTGTTTAAAAACTGCTCAAGTTTTATTCGATACCGGAGCAACTCATTCATTCGTTTCCAAGAACTTTGCTGCTTCATTTTCTAAGAAACATGAACTGCTAGATTTGGTCATATCTACACCTCTTGGGAATGAGTCTGATATCACTTATCACTATCCAAACTGTGAAGTGATGATTAAGGGAAATAATTTACCTGCTGACCTGATATGCCTTGATATAAAGGGTTATGATGTCATATTAGGTGCCGACTGGCTATCCACATACCAAGCAACTGTAGATTGCCGGCATGGCAAGGTAACTTTCGTAGATTTCCCAGAGCTAGTTTGCAATAGCCCTCGGAGTAAATCACTTCTTATATCAGCACTCCGAGCTAGTAAACTTATGAATAAGGGATGCATGACTTTCATAGCATTCGTGACTGCCACGGAAGTCGAGAAGGTTAAACTTGAAGACATCCGTATAATTCAGGATTTTCCCGATATTTTTCCAGAAGATTTAACCGGCTTACCCCCGGAAAGGGAAGTGTCGTTCACAATCGACCTTATCCCTAGTGCTCGTCCTATTTCCAGGGCACCATACAGAATGTCCCCTGCTGAGCTGAAGGAACTAAAAGAGCAGCTAATGGAGTTATTGAATAAGGGTTTCATCAGGCCGAGTACTTCCCTGTGGGGAGCACCCGTGCTATTCGTCAAAAAGAAGGACAGATCGATGAGATTATGCATAGATTATCGACAGCTAAATCACCTTACAATCAAGAACAAGTATCCATTGCCAAGGATTGATGAGCTGTTCGATCAACTATCCGGAGCTTTATATTTCTCCAAAGTTGATCTTCGTTCTGGTTACCACCAATTGAAGATCAAAGAAGAAGACATTCATAAAACCGCATTCCGAAGCAGGTATGGGCATTACAAATTTACTGTTATGCCTTCCCGGACTAACAAATGCCCCCGCAGCTTTTATGCAGTTAATGAACAGCATATTCAGGCCCTATATAGACCAATTTATTGTGGTTGTTATTGATGATATTCTGATCTATTCAAAGACTGAAGAGGATCATGAAGAACACCTCAAGAAGGCATTGCAGATATTAAGGGGAAACAAGCTATATGCCAAATTTAGCAAATGCGAGTTTTGGATAGATGAAGTATCCTTCTTAGGCCATATCATTTCGAAGAACGGAATTGCTGTTGACCCATCAAAGGTCGAAGCCGTGAAGAACTGGGAACGACCCACAAATGTAACTGAGATTCGGAGCTTCTTGGGTCTAGCTGGTTACTACCGACATTTTATAAAGGACTTCTCCAAAATTGCTGTTCCCATGACCAGGTTAACCCGTAAGGAAGTGCCTTATGAGTGGAAGGAAGACTGTGAAAAGAGTTTCCAAACTTTGAAGGATATCTTGACCACTGCTCCAGTCCTATCGTTACCAATAGAAGGAGAAAAATACGAGGTATATACCGATGCTTCTGGTATTGGCCTCGGATGTGTATTGATGCAGAATGGGAGAGTCATTGCATACTCTTCCCGACAATTGAAGAAACATGAAGAGAACTACCCAGTTCACGACTTAGAACTGGCCGCAGTAGTATTCGCTTTAAAGATCTGGAGGCACTATCTCTACGGAGAACAATTCACTGTGTACTCCGATCATAAAAGCCTCAAGTACTTATTCTCCCAAAAGGAGCTGAACATGCGGCAATGGCGTTGGCTCGAGTATCTCAAGGATTTCGACTTTACTATACAGTACCATCCTGGTAAGGGTAATTCCGTAGCTGATGCCCTTAGTCGAAAGCCGAGAACAATATTGGCCAACTGCATGATACAAGAATGGAAACTGCTGGAGAAATTCTCTGAGCTTGATATCAGCACAGATGAGAAGAACATGTGTATTATTCTATCTCATATGAGCCTACATCCAGATTTGCTACCTGAAATCAAGAAGTTACAAGAAGAGGATCCCTCGCTAGTGGAGATAAAGAGCAAGCTGGACGAGAGACTGGATTTCAAGCTGGCATCGGATGGCAGATTACTATTTCATGCATGGACATGTGTGCCCGACTGTCCCGAATTGAAGAAGAAGATTCTTGAAGAAGCTCATAGATCGAGGTACACAATCCACCCTGGAGCTACTAAGATGTACCAAGACTTGAAAAGAACCTTCTGGTGGCCTAACATGAAAAGGGAGGTAGCAGACTTTGTGTCTCGTTGCCTCACATGCCAACAAGTGAAGGCGGAACATCAAAAACCCGCCGGAAAGCTACATCCACTGGATATTCCCAAGTGGAAGTGGGAAGACATTGGCATGGACTTTATCATGGGTTTGCCCAAGTCTAGGGGCGGATATGATGGAATTTGGGTAATTATCGACCGGTTAACTAAATCGGCCCATTTCTTATCCATCAAAAGTCGATGGTCAGTCGACGTACTTGCTGCCCTATATATTAAGGAGATGGTTAGATTGCATGGAGTTCCCGTCTCGATCGTATCTGATCGAGACCCATGCTTCACCTCTCATTTTTGGAAGGGTCTACAACACTCTCTAGGGAAGAAACTTAATTTCAGCACTGCTTTCCATCCCCAGACAGATGGTCAGACTGAAAGGACAAATCAGGTTATTGAAGATATGTTAAGGGCATGTATTATAGATTTCGGCGGAAGCTGGCATGACCACTTGCCACTAGCCGAATTTGCATATAATAACAGCTATCAAGCTAATATTCAAATGGCTCCTTTTGAGGCGCTTTATGGCAGGAGTTGTCGTTCTCCAATATGCTGGGAAGAAGTCGGTGAAAGACAAATTCTAGGCCCAGATATGGTTCGAGATTCGACTGAGAAGATACACCTTATCAGAGAGAGACTCAAGGTAGCTCAGTGCATGCAAAAATCTTATGCTGATAACAGAAGGAGAGATTTGGAATTTCAAGTAGGTGACCATGTATTTCTCAAGGTATCTCCCGGCCGAGGTATTAGAATATTCGGTGTTAAGGGCAAGCTTACCCCAAGGTTTATCGATCTATTTGAAGTATTGGAAAGAGTGGGCGAGGTGGCTTACCGCATTGCCTTACCTCCTCAACTCTCGGAAGTGCACAATGTATTTCATATATCTATGCTGAAGAAATATGTGCACGACCCTTCTCACATCATCAATCATGCTGAATTGGTGATTCAAAGGGATCTTACTTATGAGCAAAGGCCGATGCGGATCCTCGACCGCGAAGTTCGAGTTCTAAGGAGCAAGACGATCCCTATGGTAAAAATCCAATGGAATCGATGTTCGGAGCTAGAAGCAACTTGGGAGATCGAGGAATCTATGAAGAGAAGATACCCAGAACTATTTTAGTCGGCAAGTATCTTATACTTTCTACAGTATCCTTATGTAGTTGAATTTACCCTTATACAATTGAATTTGGGGACCAAATTCTTTTAAATAGGGGAGGGCGTAGCACCCCTTATAAAAAAATGAAAAAAAAATTATTATTATTATTAATATTTGCCAAATAAAAAAAATATTAAATAAACTCTTTAGGAAGTTTATGTAAGAAGTGGAACATGAAGTTATCATATGTAAAGGCTATTTATTTAAAAAGTGGCTTCCTAGTGTAGTTGGTTAAGTAACTTGTCTTTCAACCTAATGACCAGGGTTTAAATCCTAGCATCCACTATTTATGTTTTTTGCCAAATAATTATATGTTATAGACAGATGGGCCATGGATTAGCTGTCCAAACATTATCTCTATCTCTCGTAAAAGCCCCATTATTTCCTAACGTGAATAGTGTCATGAATAGTACCACTTTTTATTTAAAAAGAATTTTTCAACAAAAATTATATGTCAAAATAGAGAAAAATATAAGGATCTTATCCATGAAATTTCATAAACTAACTCCATCAATTTTTAAAGATAAAAATCTTTGAAGTTTAACTTGGAATCTTAACTTATGAATAGTGCACCCCAACTTACAACACTTCGTAAAAGAGACACGAACAGCCTATTTGAGTTGGCATCGCACTATGGGATGCTATTATTTCAGATCTGGTTCCCCTCCTGTCTACCAAAAATCCTAAAATCCCTATATTATACCCCTTATTGAGGCAGAGACTCTTGCTTCTCTGACATTCGAAGCCTTGCTGCAGAGAACGTGGGAGCATTCTCTGAAGCATTATAGAGGAAGGAAGGAGCTGATCTTCTTCCTTTCTTCTTCCACCTGTACCCTTTCTGCCACCACACAGAGGTAGGTGATCTCGAGCTTTAACCAAACCATAGCTAATCTAGGTTATATTAGCATGTAAAATTAGTGATTAGTCTCATCTCCATGCGGTATTTAGTGGTTACACATCATGTTATAGTAGGTGTTCTCAACTTTTAACTAAACTAATAGCTAATCTAGGATGATTAGTCTAGGCATTTAGTCTTAGGCTCATTTTCATGCGATATTTAGTGTTTATAAAGCATGTGTTGGCTTAAATCTAGGATGATTAGTATGTCTTAGCTTCATACCTAAGATAATTAGCATGTATTAACTTTATACCCAGAATAATTAGCAAGTATTAGTCTCATATCTAAAATGATTAACATGTGTTGGCTTAAATCTAGGATGATTAGCATGCATTAGCTTCATACTTGAGATGATTAGCATGTATTAGCTTCATACCTAAGCCGATTAGCATGCATTAGCTTCATACTTGAGATGATTAGCATGTATTAGCTTCATACCTAAGCCGATTAGCATGCATTAGCTTCATACTTGAGATGATTAGCATGTATTAGCTTCATACCTAAGCCGATTAGTATGCATTAGCTTCATACTTGAGATGATTAGCATGTATTAGCTTTATACCTAAGATAATTAGCATGTATTAACCTTATACCCAGAATAATTAGCAAGTATTAACAAGTATTAGCAAGTATTAGTCTCATACCTAGAATAATTAGCATGTGTTAGCTTAAATCTAGGACGATTAGCATGTATTAGCTAATATATATATTTGATATAGTTCATGCTTTAGTAAAGGGCCTGTCATTATGTCAATTTCTGTGAAACTAAAACCACCATGTTAAAGATGTTATATGAGAGAAACTAAAGCCTGAAAATAGTGAAAGAAGAAATTGTAGTCAAGAGGATGAAAAATGTGGAAAAAGACCAAGTTGAAAGAGGCCAAGTGGAAAAAGACCAAGTTGAAAGCACAATGAAATGATATTGAAAATAGGGGGTTCTAAGAAGGAAAATAATGAAAAATCTAGAGAGAATGAGAATATGTGAAAGAAGAGAAAGTCATAGACTGGAAGGTTAGGAAGAAGTTTTATGAAGAGTGCAGAGAGAGAAAATGAGAGGAAGAAGGTGAAAAATGTGAAAAAAACGAGATCTATAGGTGTATGTGAACAGTTACTGAGTAAAAAATAGAACCGTAGAAAATTAATTATAACTTAAAAACTAAGAAGAATTGGAGAATGTGGTAGAAGAAGAAAATCTATATCTACAAGAGAAGAAGAACTTTTGTGAAGAACTCAGAGTGAAAGGAGGACTGGAAGGGCATGAAAACTGGGGAACAAAAGAAAGTATCGACACTACCTATTGACAGGGTCGACCCTGCCTGTTGGCAGAGTCGACCGCCTCTTGACAGGGTCGACGCTGCCTGTTCACTGCGTTGACGCAATGAACGGCAGAGTCGACCCTGCCTGTCGACGCTGCCTGTTCACTGCGTTGACGCAGTGAACGGAAGAGTCGACCCTGCCTGTTGACAGGGTTGACGCAGTACTGTTCACCGCGTTGACGCGATGAACTGATGAGTTGACGCGATGAACTGATGAGTCGACCCTGTGAACTGGAAATGAACTGATGAGTCGACCCTGCCTGTTGACAGGGTTGACGTAGTACTGTTCACCACGTTGACGCGATGAACTGATGAGTTGACGCGATGAACTGATGAGTTGACCCTGTGAACAGGAAATGAACTGATGAGTCGACCCTGCCTGTTGACAGGGTTGACGCAGTACTGTTCACCGAGTTGACGTGATGAACTGATGAGTTGACGCGATGAACTGTTGAGTCGACACAACTGGCTCATTGCGTTAACCTGATCGTCAGGCTTTCACTTTTGCCATCTCCACTGATAGATGGCAGCCTGAGAGGTGATATTTAACTCCTGACAGGGTCTTCTAAACCCTATATAGTTCCTAGGAAGGGCATCCCACAGTGAGAGTGTCGTTTCTAAAATTGTCAGGTGGCCCGTAAGGCACCGCTCTTATCTAGTTTTTCCGTGTATCAAACGTTACTGGTTTCCACTCCTAGTTCATCCCTACACATCAATGCGCCCTTGGATTCCATTCCATAATTCCACCTTATATATCATACTGGTCAAACCTTCAAATTCCATATTGGCTATAAATGAGAGTGGATGTCAACAAACATGATAAATGCTGTGCATATAGGGCCCGGTCTGGTCCTGGGAGGAGCACCCGAAGGTACTTGTGCCCATGGGAGTTTATTGACCACGGTGTTTGGCATTACACCGGAGTACTTGCTTGCTAGACTTTCCACTCATTCTCGTGATATTACTTGATTGATTTGACTTGAGACCCGCAGAAGGGTAAAGTTTTACTTGAATGAAATTGATAAATAGTCAATTCCAATTTTACATGCTTGAATTTATATTACTTTCTATTACTTGCTTGACATGAGTTCTTACTCTCTTGGAAAGATTTCGTTAATTCCAGTTATTACTTGCTTGAATCTCTTGCTATTGCTGCATTGAAGTTGGAATCCTTATACTCTCACTTGTTATTCCTTCACTGCTCTTGTCGATTTTTACAATCCTTGATATCTACTCATCTACATGCATAGTTTTACTGACATTAATTGAACTTGTAAACCACTTAAAGCCTGTTAAATCTTGAGATGTAATTCCTACTGAGCGATTCGCTCATCTAGTTGTTTTCTAATATTTTTAGGTAATTTGGATGCCAACCAACACTCGGAAGGGAATGAGACTGAGTGATGAGTGTTAGAGTGAAGTTATCAAATTGTCATGTCCTTTTTGTTATTGTATTAGTTCACTTATGTCAGTTGTATCAATTCATCTATGTCATTTGTATTAGTCAACTTGATTAGAACTGCTCAAGATTTGAAGCCTAGTCGTTGGACTCTGGGAACACATGTAATTGTCCTTTGATTAATTGTGACAATTGTCAGCTCGTACTATTTGTATTAAATTTTGAGTTAAACCTTAGTTATTTGCGCACTCTGATATTTACATGATTGACACGATCTATATAGACGTGTCACGCCTCCGGGTAATCTTCCGCGCTCGGGGCGTGACATTATGTATAAGGAATCGAAATTGCATTAATCCAGAAAAAGTCCATGTGAGTCTACTACTGCTGGCTTAGGATGTTTTCTGTGATTACTTATGGATTTTTATTTATCGTGTGTTTTCTTTAGATTAAAATGTCGCCTAGAAGAAGAGCTCGTGTTCCAAGAGAGGAAAGTGGTACCTCTCCTCCTCCGGCTAATGTGCCAGCTCAAGTCCAAGCTGATCCTGCTCCTGGAGATGATATGCCTCAAGGTGGGCGTGGCAGAGCGTTGAAAGAATTTCTGCTATTCCATCCACCAACATATGAAGGGCAAGCAGATCCAGATGCAGCCAGAGTGTGGCTAGATGCAACCAAGCGTGTGTTCCGTTCAATGAAGTGCACGGAAGATGAGAAAGTGATGCTAGCTACATTTCAACTGCAGGGAGCAGCACTCGCGTGGTGGACCACGGAGTGGGAAGTTGCTTTCCGATCTCATCCGCTTCGTCAGATAACTTGGAAGGAATTTGTCACGTCTTTTGAGCGTACATACAGGCCAGCCTATCTCAGAGTGGACAAGATGTACCAGTTTATGGAATTGGCTCGGGGTGACATGACTGTGCTGTAATATCGTAACAAGTTCATGGAATTGGGTCGATATGCTCCTCATATCCTTGCCGATGAAGGTTTGAAAATCGAGCAATTTCTACGTGAATTGAAAGCAGAATTATGGCAGCCTCTGATTGCAACCTGGGTAGCAGAGATGGATGCGGCTTATAAGGCAGCTGCGGCATTAGAACTGGACATGGCAAGATCCCGAGGGCGTACTCAAGTTGACTCAGTTCAGCCTAGTGTGCAACATCAACAGGTTGGCCAGTCGACTGTAACAGGAGTCCAGCCTTCTGTTCCTGCTGCCAGTGGCACTTCTTTTTCCTAATCCAAGTTTAAGAAGATGTTCAGAAAGACCAAGAAGCGATATGGCAGTCAAGCTTCTTCTGGCATCGTGCAGTAGCAATCTGCACCTTCTTTCCAGTGACAGGGGTCAACAACAAGTCAGCCGAGAGCGTGTCCGAGATGTGGTGGGAGTCATTTAGGCAAGCCTTGTTTAATGCCGATGGTTTGTTTTCATTGTGATCAACTGGGGCACGTGGTTCGAGACTATCCTCAAAGGTTGAAACCTATACAGTTCTCTCAATTTTCTCAACCACAGCCGTCTCAGTTCAGACCTCCTCCACCATCACAATCTCAGCAATACTCTCAAGCTTCATCATCTCAACAATCTACTACAGCTGGTAGGAAGCAAAAAGGGAAGGTCTCACATATAACTCATGCTGAAGCTGTGGCATCTCATCTCATGGAATGTACTATTATGATTTATGGTCATGCAGCTCGTGCTCTATTTGATTCAGGTGCTTCTCATTCATTTATTTCTGAAGACTTTATTGCCTGTATTGAGGAGCCGACATTTGAAATGACTTGTGAGTTTGATGTGACACAGCCCAAGGTTGACTAAGTATGAATTGAAGATCCTAGAACCTAGACCCGCAAGCATACAAGCACTCCAATGATTCTAACAATAGCGGCTTACTCACACGGCCCACGCGATCACCCGGAGGGGTCGGGAGATGATGGCGAGGGTCCGAGGTGGGACCCAATTACTCTAAGTGACTAAGTGGGCTTTGGCTGACCCCTAAGGATCTGGGTTACCCAACTTCGTGGGCGGCTGGCCCGCAGGGCGGGGTTTGGGTGGCACTCACTCCTGGTCCGCAGTGGTCACACAAAAGTAGATTGTAAGATCGGGCTCTCTTCTCACCGTCCGACGGGCATACAAAACAATACTAAATTTGCAGAAATGAGGCAATCAAGGATGGTATCAGATGCTCACCTGATCGGTGTGTAAACATCGATCCTGCTCGGAGACGAGGGCGCGTCGGGAGGCGAGGGTATACACCCGATCGCCGCGGCGGTGTCGCTTGACCTAAAAGTGAAAGGAGTACAACACTACACCTCTCGTAGGAGGGGTGATCTTGGGGCGGGGATTAAGCTTATTACATCCAAAACTACCTCCACGCAGGGAGGGGCCTTCAGCCGGCCAAGCGGGGTGGGGAAATTATGAAGAAAACCCGACGTTCGGAGTGTTGCCGGTTCTGCCAATCTTCAGAGTTGCTGGATAGTGGGGCGGTGATGATGCTGCCACAAATTCCACAGAGCTCAGATCTTGATGAGACTTGTGCCAAAAGCTTCCCAACGGACCAAGGATGATGTCTGAATTTTTGGGGAGGCTCAGGAACTCGGGGCTGATCGGATCGGAGACTGGAACAAAACAGCAACGTCTGTCTCTGGCTGGTGCAGAATGGATGCAGTGGGTTGCAGAAGGCACTGTGGACGCTCCTGAACTCTGATCGGAACGAAACTGGCAGTGACGCAAGCGTGGTCGGAGTAGCTTCGAGCAGAAGTTGACGAGGCCACAATCCGAGATCGGAGGAGAGAGAGATAGCCGGATAAGTAGGGACAGGTCAAACCTGGACCCACAGGGGGCAGACTACACACTCCGACGAAGAAAATGGTAACTGGAAGCTCCGGGGGCCGAATGAGGTCCTTCTTCTTGGAGATGACAGCTAACTGGAAGTAGTATCTGCCCTCCAAAAACAGCGCCCAGATATTCAAGGAAGAAGCCGTGGTCGGACTGGAGCTGAGGCTCTGGTTCCATGCCATAGGGCTTCTGCGTGGTCGAGGGAGATCGGCTCCTGCGGACAGCTCGGAACTCGGATGTCGACAAAACCACCTCGCCTTGAAAGCTCTCTGGACGACCTTTCCAAAGATGTAGGCCTTGACACCAGGAGGATCAGGGAGCGGCCGGAGATGATGCGACTTCAGGACCCCACTCTGCTGCCTGCGACCTGCCACCTGGGACTGCAATCTTGCAAGATCAAAGGGAGTGGGAGAGAGGGTAGCACAGCTTGGGAGTGATGGCTGATGGTTTGTGGAGAGGGGAGGGACATGGCTAGGGTCTTCCAATAGGTCTAGGGGGGCAGGGAGGGGTGGAGAGGGAGTTGGAGCTGCAAGGAGTGGTGGTGGGAAGGTGGAAGTGCACAAGAGAGATGGTGAGTGGGAGAGGAGGGGGGGGCGAACTTGGCTATAGGGAGGAAGGGAATTTCGACCTAGGGTGATTAGGGAGGTGGGGAGATGGAAGGGCACAGCCCTAGGGAGAGGGAAATTCGAATTTGGACTTAGGGAAGAGCCCCTTCAACCTTGGGGAGAGGAAGGTTGCTTAGGAAGTGGTGTTGGGTAGGTGGTAGTGGGGTGGTGGGGTTTGGAGTGGTGGAACTTCCTTGGGACAAGGTGAGGATTAAAGAGGGGTTGTGGGAAGTTGTGGGGAGCTAATGGAGGTAGGTGGGGGTTAGAAGTGATTGAGAGGGGGGGAGGAGAGAGGGAGGGGTTCGCCCCCTTCTTGAAGAAAGAGAGAGAGAGATGATGTGAGAGATAATGAGAGGGAGATGGCAAATGCTATTTCAATATTCATCAAAAGTTAAGTACATGAGGAGAGATGGGCCTATATATAGGCAACCATTCTTTACATGACCAAAATGTCCCTGACAATAAGACAAAAGACCGAGCATATCCTAGACTCAATCCTATGGGCCCATAACTAAGATAATAAGGCCCAATTAAGCATAACAAGGGAAATGGACTAGAACCACATGGCTCAATAAAGGGAAATACAAAAGATAGGACTCAATAAAAGGAAAATACATAAGATGAAACTTTGGAAATGAAGATAACAAGTGTATACCATAATCAATCCACATCAAGAGTGTGCAGGCGACCCGAGCTAGAGAGAGTGTCGTGAGATGCCCTCATCAGAGTTGCTTGTGGAATTACCTTATGGAGATTTCATGTTCACACCTCTTTGTTTGGAAGAGACTCCCATTGTGATTGGCAATCAGCAGTTGTCAGCTAGATTATATGCCTTGCAGCTGATGGATTATGATATTATTCTGGGCATGGATTGGTTTGAAGAGTATGGAGCCGTGGTTGACTGTAGATCGAAGAAAGTGTATTTTCAGCCACATGGGAAACCAAAATTCTACTTCCAAGGTATTTGATCTCGTTCTTCTCGCTTGATTCTTTCTGCTATTCGAGCCTGTAGATTACTTAATGCAGGTTGTTAGGGATTCTTGGCTTCCGTGGTTGCTGTTGAGGCACCACAGCAGGACATCAATGATATTCCTGTGGTTTATGAATGTCCTGATGTGTTTCCTGATGAGTTACCAGGCTTACCTCCTGAGCGAGAAATAGAAATAAGGATTGAATTGATTCCAGGTACGGCACCTTTAGCAAAGGCACCTTACCATATGGCTCCAGCTGAATTGAAAGAATTGCGAGCACAGTTGTTAGATTTGTTGGAAAAAGGCTATATTCGTCCTAACTTTTTTCCATGGGGTGATCCAGTTTTGTTTGTGAAAAAGAAAGATGGAAGCCTGAGGCTATGTATTTATTACAGGGAATTGAATCAGGTGACTATTAAGAATAAGTATCATCTGCCCAGGATCAATGATTTGTTTGACCAACTTCAGTCAACCACTGTCTTTTCAAGGATTGATCTTCGATCTGGCTATTTCCAATTGAGGATTCGGGAATCTGATGTGGAAAAGACTACTTTTAGCACGCGATATGGTCATTATGAATTTTTGGCTATGCCGTTTGGGCTAACCAATGCTCCAGTGGCTTTTATAGACTTAATGTAGCGTGTGTTTCATCCGTATCTGGATCGATTTGTGGTGATCTTTGTGGATGACATTTTAGTCTATTCTGCTTCTGAAGAAGAACATGTGTAGCACCTCAGGATTGTATTGCAGACTCTGTGAGATCATGAGCTTTATGCAAAATTCAGCAAATGTCAGGTTTGGCTTCGGGAAGTGCACTTTCTCGGCCATGTGATTTCTGGTGACGGAGTTGCAGTTGATCCGACTAAGATTGAAGCCGGTCTTCAATGGCAGAGACCAAGGACTGTGACAGAGATCAGAAGTTTTCTGGGTCTTGCTGGTTATTATCGAAGATTCATTCAAGACTTTGCACGGATTACCGCGCCAATGACTCGTCTGACTCAAAAAGATGTGCCTTTTGTGTGGTCAGATCAGTGTGAGCAGAGCTTTAATGAACTGAAAAGACTACTCACTACTTCTCCAGTGCTTGCTTTGCCTTCTGGCTCGGGTGGATTCATGGTATGCACGGATGCTTCTCGAGTAGGTTTGGGTGCAGTGCTTATGCAACATGGCAAGGTTATAGCTTATGTATCCCGGCAATTGAAACAACATGAAGAGAACTATCCAACTCATGATTTAGAGCTTGCAGCGGCGATCTTTGCACTGAAAATTTGGAGGCACTACCTGTATGGTGAGAAATTTGAGATCTTCACAGATCATCAAAGCTTACAATATGTGTTTTCTAAAAAAGATTTGAATCTTTGTCAGCGCAGATGGATGGAATATATGAAGGACTATGATTTTACTCTTTCCTATCAGCCAGGTAAAATGAATGTGGTGGCTGATGCTCTGAGCAGGAAGGTGCAAATCAGTCATTTGCTAGTTCATGAATGGAAATAATGGGAACCGTTTCCTTGTGAAACTTTCAATGTGGACATTCCTTCTGACCCGATGGTAGCTATGTGTGCTAGTCTAGTGATGACTCCATCTATTTATCAGCAGATCAGGGAAGCTCAGCAGGCAGATTCTGAATTGTCCCGCATTATAATGATGCACGATGTTGAGTTTGATGATGAGTTGGTAGTCAGCTTCTGAGGCAAACTCTACATCCCAGCTAATGATTTGTTAAGAAATACCATCTTGCGTGAAGCCCATGGATCCCGTTATGCTATTCATCTCGGCACTACCAAGATGTATCAAAATCTGAAAAGGCAGTTTTGGTGGCCAGGTATGAAGAAGGATGTAGCTGAGTTTGTATCTAAGTGTTTGACATGCCAACCGGTTAAAGCCGAGCATCAAAAGCCTGGAGGAATGCTTCAACCTTTAGAAATTTCGATGTGGAAATGGGATCATGTCAGGATAGATTTTGTTGTGGGTATACCTCGGACTTCACAAGGCTATGATGGAATCTGGTTGTTGGTTGATCGTTTTGTTGCATCTCTGTAGTTTTGATGATGACTAACACTATGAATCAAATTATTTTTATAATAATTATCTTGATGCTCCTTGATGAATGATAAACATCCTAAATTGTCTAAATATTCTTAGGATCTAATGTTGTTGTCTTGCATGCACATCTATGGATCAAATGCTTTTTCATCATGCTTTTCTGATTTAATGCACCTCTATCATGTTCACCCATGAGCTCATACTTATTTGTCTTGTTTATATGGGTTCTGTGCATTTAGTGCGTTGACGCACTTGGATGGCTGCGTAGACGCAATAGTGCATCTTTCGCTTGCTGTTTTGTCCACTGCGTCGACGCTGTCACTGGATGCGTTGACACTTTGGGCTGTTGCCAGGGGCGTGAGCATTTCGTTTAAGCAGTTGAGTTGACGCTACACGATGGAAGCGTTGACGCATTGGATTAGTGCCAAGGGCTTGAGCGTCTCGCATATGAAGTAGAGTCGACGCTGCACGATGGAAGCGTTGACGCATTGGCTTAGTGCCAAGGGCTTGAGCGTCTCGCCTATGAAGCTGAGTCAACGCTGTCACCTGAAGCATTGACGCATTGGCTTGTTACCAAGATTTTGTGCGTCTCGCCCAAGGAGCTGAGGCGACGCTACACAATGGAAGCGTCGACGCCTTGAGTTTATGACCAAAGGTTCTTTTGATCAACCACCAAGCAGAAGCGTCGACGCTGTCAACTGATGCATTGACGCATTAGTGTATTTGGTCAAGGGACCTGTTCTCCATTATATCCATTGCATTAACGCCTTGGCTTTAGTGCGTTGACGCGTTCTTCTGTCCTTTGATAAGTCCCGTGCAATCTGTGTGAACAATTTATGACTTGAATATTTCTGAGATTGACTGAATGTTCTCTGAAACCTTACAGGGACTTAAAGATAAATTGGAACTTTATTCCAATCATGTGAGCACGTGATCTGAGGGAATAATCGTCTAACACGTGGCTCGGTTAATCTGGAAGCATGTCTTTGCGCGTGTCTCCCAAACCCTCACTCTCTCGTGAGGTTGGATATATATATGAAGGTTTCTGCTCCTGAGAAGCTGCCGAAGCCACAAGGAAAAGGGTGAGGCCAGAGCGAGAGGAAGGAGCCATCCTAATCCATTCGTTGAGCGTACCTGAAAGAGAGAGAGTGATGAAGGAGAGGATGGTTTTCTGCTATGTTTTGTCTATGCTTCTTTAAGAAGCTACATTGTTTCTCCATTCGAGTGTCTTCGATATTTCTTTATGTCTTCAGTTGTTTGTTCTTAAATTCCGATACTCTGTTTTATCGTTCCCTCTAGGTGTAGAGGAAGAGAGGTGAATCCTCTGGGTTGCATTGTGATTCCCTCTGAATCAGATCAGAGGAAGGGAGGTGGTCTCCGGGGTTGTTGTGTTCCGATAGTGAGGAGGCTATCTGAGTTGTTCCCTCCGGCTGTGGAGGAAGAGAGACATCGTCTCTGAATTGCAGTGAGGGTGAGTCACTGCTGGGTTCCCTCTTGTCTAAGAGGAAGGGAGAGTTATCTCCGGGTCAGGTCTTGGGGTGTGGGACCTGGGTTCAAGCTGTGTGTTCAACGTCTGTAGGGATTTCGATCCCCAAGCTGTGGATCAGCGTGTTGTTGGCAGACTGAGTCTGCGGTTCGTTCTTGTGAAAGGAAGCCTCACTCGGCCTTGAGTGAGGGATGGACGTAAGTCTGCAGGTTGCAGACTGAACCATCTAAATCTCTTATTCTCCGTGGTATGGTTGTGCGCATCTATCTTCCTTATGCTTTTGTCTGGCTTCATTAAGTAAATGTGAATGTTGATGATCGAAATCTTGGTCTGACTGCTCGCTAGGTGGTTGTGCATATGTGCTGATGAATTTTTGAGTGATTTATGTTCTATGCTCATGAATTACGTTATATTGGTTAAGGGTCCTGCCTCAACTCAGTCAAATATTTTTTAAACGGTGATCTATTCATCCCCTCCCCTTCTAGCTCACTGTCCTCCTGTCTAACAGTTGGTATCAGAGCGGGTTTACCCGAGATGTGGTCATCCGACCAGGGTAATCCTGGAACCAGTGGCCCTCGCAGCTACATAGCTAAATGACAGTCAATCTCCCGTCCCCCATATTTTGATGGTTCTAATTATTTCTTTTGGAAAAACAGGATGGAAGTTTTCATCCGATCTCAGAGCCACAAGCTGTGGAGAGTCATTACAACTGGACCTTATGATTTACCTCCGAATGAGGAGATGTGGTCTGAAGAACAAGTCAAATTATCCGGACTGAACTGGTCGGCGCTCAACATCATCCAGTGCGCAGTTCACCCTGAAGAATATGCCCGAATTTCGGCGTGCAAGACAGCTAAGAAGATGTGGGATGAACTAGCGCTGATTTACGAGGGTACCTCTCAGGTCAGAGCTACCAAGGTAAACTACCTAACCTATGAGTATGAATTATTTAAGATGAAGTCAGAGGAGAGCGCGACTGATATGTACGCTAGGCTGTCACTGATCACAAACAGCCTCAAGGGGTTTGGAAAGGAAATATCTGAAGGGGATATTGTCAGGAAGATCTTGAGATCTTTGACTCCAGCGTGGCACACAAAGGCCACTGTGATAGAGGAATCGAAGGATTTAACAACCATGACTGTCACTGAACACATAGGGTCTCTTATGACCTATGAGATGAATCTCAAGAAAACAGGAGAAGGAAGTGACAGAAAGGGCAAGAATGTTGCTCTTAAAGTTGAACGACATAGTAGTAGTAGTAGCAGCAGCAGTGGAGACTCTGATGAAATTCCAAACCCCGACAAGAGTGAAAAAGCTCTGCTCACACGACAGTTCAGGAAATTTTTGAAACTGAAGGGAAAATCATATGGGAGAAGAAGAAATTACTCATCAGGTAAATATCCAAACAATGGCAATGACAAGAATAGGAATGCTAAAAGTGTGATGTGTTATCATTGCAGGAACTTTGGGCACATGAAGTAAGATTGCCCTGAGCTTCAGAAGAAAACACTGGATTACCATAAGAAAGGCTCCAAAGTGTACAAGAAAAAGCCAAAAGCTATGGTATGCACTTGGAGCGATGAAGAAGAAGACTCAGAGACTAACTCCTCAGGAAAGGAGACTGAAGGAGTATGTCTGATGGCCGACGAAGAAAATGAGGTAATCAATCCCTTTGTGACTTACTCTATTGATGACTGGGAAGATAAGTATGGTGAATTGCTAGATATGTACAATGCCTTAGCTAAAGAACATAGAGTCACCAAACGCAAACTCAATGTGGTTAATGAAGAACAAGAACTCATCAAGATAGAAAATTCCAAACTGATAGCTGAATTAGCTCAAACGGAAAATGTAAGAAATGAGAACAATCTTGTTAAAAAGGAGCTTGAAAAACTAAGAAAACAGCTTGATGAAACCAATCAACATACTGAAGAAAATCTGAGACAAAATGACTTACTCAGGGAAGGGTATGAAGCTGTTAAAAGGGTCAATGATGAATTGCTGGAAAACAATATATGTCTGCGGAAGGAGTTGGAAGATAAGAAGAAAACCCTTGAGAGGTTTGTTTTGGGAGAGAGTAATTTGAATGCTTTGTTAGGCACCAAAGTAAACTTTAACATAGAGGGGTTGGGTTTCAACCCAAGTAAGAAGGAAGCATTTGGGGTAAAAACCACTACTTTCTGCACTGAGAAAGGAAAAGAGAAACTGGACATTCCATCCAGTTCCAAAACTACTGAACAACAGAAGAACATCCATAGACAACAGGCTGATTTTGGAAAAAATATCTTCAAGAAATTCAACAAGCCCACGTACCAGAAGCAAGGTGTTTGTCAATTCAACAACTGTGACTCTAATAAAAGAATGGGCTATTTTAAAAGAAACATGGGAACGTCTAACTACACACAAAATACTGACAATAAAATGCCTTCATCTAGACAGGTTAAAAATTATGGTCTGGATGGGACCCAAACCTTTATCAACAGAAACTGGACACACCTTGAGAAACAAAAAGAAACAAATGAAATGCACATTAATAACAAAACTGTCAACTCTCAGCACAGAAAGAAAAAGGGGTTAAAACAGATCTGGATTCCCAAGACTGTGCTTAATGAATTGAACGGTATTTTTGGACCCAATTTACCTTGGGTTCCAAAGCACACAACTTAAATTGTTATTGTGCAGGTGAGCCTAGCAGCCTAGAACAACAAGTGGTATCTCGACAGTGGCTGCTCGAGGCACATGACAGGGGATCAAAGAAAGTTCAGCAAGCTTGAATTGAAAGCAGGAGGGTCAGTTAAGTTTGAGGTAAAAACAAAGGCCAAATCATTGGGACCGGAACCATCGGTAAGAAAACCTCCAACTCTGTTGAGAAAGTCTTGTTGGTTGAAGGTCTGCAACATAATTTATTGAGTATTAGTCAGTTGTGTGACAAGGGTCACAAGGTTCTTTTTGATGAGCATGCTTGCAAAATTTTAGAACCAAACTCCGATAAAATAAAGTTCATTGCAAATAGAGTCAATAATGTCTATATTGTGGATCTTGATGCTGAGTCTGAGTCTAATCTGTGTCTCACTGCTGATTCAGAGAATAACATGTTTGACTGGCATAGGCGACTAGGCCATGCTAGCTTTAACACCTTGCATAAATTAGCTAAATTTAATTTAGTTAGAGGCATGCCTAGCTTAAAGTTCAAATCAGTTTCGAAGAATTGTGAGGCCTGTACTCTAGGCAAGCAAACTCGAGCTTCTTTTAAAATTAGGTCTGAGAGCTTGTCAACTAAGATCATGGAACACTTGCACATGGATCTCTTTGGTCCTACCAGAACCTAGAGTCTAAATGGTAAGAGATTTGGTTTTGTCATTGTCGATGACTACTCTAGATTTGCATGGCTGTTTTTCTTGGCAAATAAGAGTGATGCTTTTCAAAAATTTGAACATTTTTTCAATAAGCAGAAACATGTAGGCCACAAGATCACTGTTATCCAATCAGATCATGGAGGAGAGTTTGAGAACTCCTCATTTTCTAGTTTTTGTGACAAAGAGGGACTGACTCACAAATTTTCTTCTCCCAGGACCCCAGAGCAGAATGGAATTGTGGAGAGAAGGAATCGATCAATAGTGGAAATGGCAAGAACACTACTAATGGAGAGTCAGCTACCTAAGAGCTTTTAGGCAGAAGCGGCAAACACAGCCTGCTACATACTTAATAGAGCTTTGGTAAGACCCATACATAAGAAAACACCATATGAACTCCTGAAAGGTAAGAGGCCTAATGTCTCATATTTCAAAATTTTTGGTTCAAAATGCTTTATTCATAATAACAACAAGAGAGACTTAGATAAATTCGATGCTAGAAGTATTCCAGGAATATTCCTAGGATACTCTGAAACATCTAGGGCCTTCAGGGTCTTTAATAAAACTGATAGGACTGTAGAGGAAACCCCTCATGTTATTTTTGATGAAACAAAAATCTCTAGCAGTCTAAATGATGATAACAGGTCTACAAGTCATGATGGAGAGTTCCTGAATCAAATGCAAGAGGAGGAAGTACAACCGGCTGAAGAACCCACTGATCTGAACCCAGTAAGTACAGCCGAACAAGGTGAGTCCTCAACAAATGTCAGAGTTTTAAAAGACCACCCTGTAACCAATATTATTGGTAGTCTTAATGATCCCCCTAGGACAAGATCTCATTTTAGAAATGTTCAGAATCAGGACTTAATTGCTTTAGTTTCTCAAATTGAGCCTAAGACCATTGAAGAAGCCTTAAGTGATGAGAATTGGGTAACTGCCATGTGTGAAGAACTAGGGCAATTTGATAGAAACAATGTCTAGGAACTTGTACCTAGACCTGAAAATTTCAATATAATAGGAACAAAATGGGTTTTTAAGAACAAACTGAATGAAGAAGGTGTCATCTCTAGGAATAAAGCTAGACTTGTAGCTAAAGGCTACAGTCAGGAGTATGGAGTGGACTTTGATGAATCCTTTGCTCCAGTAGCTAGAATGGAGGCTATCAGAATTCTATTAGCATTTGCTTGTTCAAACAACATAAAACTTCAACAAATGGATGTTAAGAGTGCTTTCTTGAATGGAATTCTAAAAGAAGAAGTTTATGTTGAACAACCTCCTGGTTTTCAGTTTTTGACTAAACCTGATCAAGTTTTCAGGTTAAACAAAGCTCTGTATGAATTAAAGCAGGCTCCTCGGGCCTGGTATGAAAGGCTGACCAGTTTCTTACTGAATAAAGGATATAACAGAGGTAAAGTTGACCAAACCTTATTCACTAAGAATTCAAGACAAGATCTCATCATAGTTCAGGTATATGTGGACGACATCATCTTTGGATCAACAAATCCTGAACTGTGTAAAGAATTTTCACAGCTTATGTCAGCTGAATTTGAGATGAGCTTAGTTGGGGAACTGACTTATTTCCTTGGCTTGCAGATAAATAAAATGACAGATGGCTGTTTCTTCCACCAAACCAAGTACATGCTGGATATCCTAAAAAGGTTTGGGATGACTAACCTGAAGCAAATTTCCACCCCAATGAGCACAAGCATGACCCTTAATGCAGATGAGTCAGGTAAACAAGTGGATGAAAAACTCTACAGAGGTATGATCAGATCCCTCTTGTACTTAACTGCCTCTAGGCCAGACATACAATTCAGTGTTGGTTTATGTGCAAGATATTAGTCTAGGCCTACTGAACTACATTTGTCTGCTGTAAAAAGAATCTTTAGATATCTATTTGCCACACATACATTAGGCTTATGGTATCCTGCTTCACGCACATTATATTTAGTTGCATACACTGATGCAGACTTTGCTGGATGCAAACTAGATAGGAAGAGCACCAGTGGCCACTGCCAATTCTTAGGAGGATGCCTAGTTTCTTGGAGTTCAAAGAAACAACATTCAGTGGCTCTTTCCACTGCTGAGGCTGAATACGTGGCTGCAAGCAGCTGTGGCACTCAGGTTATCTGGATCAAGCATCAACTTCAGGATTACCAAGTAGAGACAGGTTGCACTCCCATCTTTTGTGATAACACTAGTGCCATAAACATTGCAAAGAATCCTGTTTTACACTCACGAACAAAACACATTGAAATCAGGCACCACTTTATCAGAAATGAAATTGCAAATAAAACATTTGAATTAATTCATGTTGGAACTATAGATCAAATTGCTGATATTTTTACAAAACCTCTAGATACTGAAAAATTTACTTCTTTGAGAAGAGAACTTGGTATTTACAAACTTTGACTGATTTGAGGCAATGAATTCTGGTTCATGTATTTCCATATTTAGTGGTAGTTTTGTCATACTTTTTCTGGTGGGGGTCCCTATGTGAGGGGGAGCGGGTGTGTGCTTTGAGTAAAGTCAATTCTGCTTCTCTGCTGTTTTCTGGGTAGAATGGAAGATAGAGCTACTAGAGAGGGGGAGCTTGACTAATTAGAAACGCTTGAAAGATGGGTGTTATTGCTGGATTAAATGTTAGAATTGATCTTGAATATTCCTCTTAATAGAACCTCATTCAATTCCTACATTCTTAAGTTTGTGCAGTTAAAATCCAGCTAGAATCCTCTTCTAGTAAGTCTTAAGAGGCTAAGACTAACCTTCACAAGTATATCCTCTTACTTTGTTGCATGACTCATAAACAAGCTAGACTTGTAAGAAATGGTTTCTGTTTATGAGGTTCTCATTGGACATCTTGATAAGACCTCTAATATTTGCCCTGGGTTTTGTCTTCAAACAACCCTTGTTGAGCTAGTTAAACTGATCTGTGCTTAAAAAACTGCATACTGAGAAACTAGGAATCCCATCAATGAAATGAGAATTTCCTATGTCATGAGGTATCAGTTCTCATAAATAAAATCAAAAGGAAGAAGTACAATTCAAAATTATGCTTAGCAGAGCAATGATGACAATATGGTGAGTAACTGGGGATTCTGGCCTCTGATCAAGGCGTCTCCTCATGTAACAACCAATGGTCACTATCTCTGTTCTCTAATTGAGAAGTGATGAGGCTCTCACACTGAGTAACTGAGGATGCTGGCCTCTGACCAGGGTGCATACTTAATGTCAAAAGTGTAACTGGCCGAATACACTCTATAACTATGCTTTCTCTGCCTGGACTGTTTGTCCTCAATGCCTACAGGCTGTCTTAGTGGTTCAAACTCTTGTTGTCTCTTTGACAAGCCTTAACAGCTACCTCAGTCATACTTGTTGCCACTTGCTCTTCTCTCATAATCATAGTAAGTTGATAAACTTCAAGTTTCTTCTGAATCTCTTTCTCTTACCAAAACTCCAAGATTCTTCACTGGACCTTACAGCCCCACTTAAGCATCTAAGATTTGACAATGAGTGTCTACTGTTGGAATCTTCTCCATCTTTTCTCATCAGTCCAGCGTCAACATCTCTCTTTCTCCTTGTTTTGATGATGTCAAAGGGGGAGAAGGTTGAAAGGGGGAGTAAAGGGGGAGTAAAGAGGTGTTTTTGTAGCTAGCCAGTGGAAGGAAGGTTTTGGAATAGTTTTTGGTAAAAGATGATGAGTGCTGTGAGTTCAGGCCTGTTCAGGCTTTGAGAGGTCACCATTGCTGCCTTTATTGAGAATGTTTTAAGTTGGTGTTTCTTCCTTCACTGAATTTGACTCATGGTGTTGCCATCATCAAATAGGGGGAGATTGTTGCATCTCTGTAGTTTTGATGATGACTAACACTATGAATCAAATTATTTTTATAATAATTATCTTGATGCTCCTTGATGAATGATAAAGATCCTGAATTGTCTAAATATTCTTAGGATCTAATGTTGTTGTCTTGCATGCACATCTATGGATCAAATATTTTTTCATCATGCTTTTCTGATTTAATGCACCTCTATCATTTTCACCCATGAGCTCATACTTATTTGTCTTGTTTATATGGGTTCTGTGCATTTAGTGCGTTGACGCACTTGGATGGCTGCGTAGACGCAATAGTGCATCTTTTGCTTGCTGTTTTGTCCACTGCGTCGACGCTGTCACTGGATGCGTTGACACTTTGGGCTGTTGCCAGGGGCGTGAGCATTTCGTTTAAGCAGTTGAGTCGACGCTGTACGATGGAAGCGTTGATGCATTGGCTTAGTGCCAAGGGCTTGAGCGTCTCGCATATGAAGTAGAGTCGACGCTGCATGATAGAAGCGTTGACGCATTGGCTTAGTGCCAAGGGCTTGAGCGTCTCGCCTATGAAGCTGAGTCGATGCTGTCACCTGAAGCGTTGACGCATTCGCTTGTTACCAAGAGATTGTGCATCTCGCACAAGGAGCTGAGGCGACGCTACACAATGGAAGCATCGACGCCTTGAGTTTATGACCAAAGGTTCTTTTGATCAACCACCAAGCAGAAGCGTCGACGCTGTCAACTGATGCGTTGACGCATTAGTGTATTTGGTCAAGGGACCTGTTCTCCATTATATCCATTGCGTTAACGCCTTGGCTTTAGTGCGTTGACGCGTTCTTCTGTCCTTTGATAAGTCCCGTGCAATCTATGTGAACAATTTATGACTTGAATATTTCTGAGATTGACTAAATGTTCTCTGAAACCTTACAGGGACTTAAAGACAAATTGGAACTTTATTCCAATCATGTGAGCACGTGATCCGAGGGAATAATCGTCTAACACGTGGCTCGGTTCATCTGGAAGCATGTCTTCGCGCGTGTCTCCCAAACCCTCACTCTCTCGTAAGGTTGGATATATATATGAAGGTTTCTGCTCCTGAAAAGCTGCCGAGGCCACAAGGAAAAGGGTGAGGCCAGAGCGAGAGGAAGGAGAGGAGGAGCCATCCTGATCCATTCGTTGAGCGTACCTGAAAGAGAGAGAGTGATGAAGGAGAGGATGGTTTTCTGCTATGTTTTGTCTATGCTTCTTTAAGAAGCTACATTGTTTCTCCGTTCGATTGTCTTTGATATTTCTTTATATCTTCAGTTGTTTGTTCTAAAATTCCGATACTCTGTTTTATCGTTCCCTCTAGGTGTAGAGGAAGAGAGGTGAATCCTCTGGGTTGCATTGTGATTCCCTCTGAATCAGATCAGAGGAAGTGAGGTGGTCTCCGGGGTTGTTGTGTTCAGATAGTGAGGAGGCTATCTGAGTTGTTCCCTCCGGCTGTGGAGGAAGAGAGACAGCGACTCTGAATTGCAGTGAGGGTGAGTAACTGCTGGGTTCCCTCTTGTCTAAGAGGAAGGGAGAGTTATCTCCGGGTCAGGTCTTGGGGTGTGGGACCTGGGTTCAAGCTGTGTGTTCAGCGTCTGTAGGGATTTTGATCCCCAAGCTGTGGATCAGCGTGTTGTTGGCAGACTGAGTCTGCGGTTCGTTCTTGTGAAAGGAAGCCTCACTCGGCCTTGAGTGAGGGATGGACGTAAGTCTGCAGGTTGCAGACTGAACCATCTAAATCTCTTGTTCTCCATGGTATGGTTGTGCGCATCTATCTTCCTTATGCTTTTGTCTGGCTTCATTAAGTAAATGTGAATGTTGATGATCGAAATCTTGGTCTGACTGCTCGCTAGGTGGTTGTGCATATGTGCTGATGAATTTTTGAGTGATTTATGTTCTGCGCTCGTGAATTACGTTATATTGGTTAAGGGTCCTGCCTCGACTCAGTCAAATATTTTTTAAATGGTGATCTATTCATCCCCTCCCCTTCTAGCTCACCGTCCTCCTGTCTAACACGTTTGACAAAGACAGCAAGATTATTGTCGATTAGAGTTACTTGGAGTGTTCAGAAATTGGCCGAGCTTTATGTTGAAAAGATTGTGCCATTGCATGGAATTCTAATATCTATTGTGTCAGATCGCGACCCACGATTTACTTCTGGCTTCTGGCCCAGCTTTCAAAAGGCATTGGGCACAGAATTGGCTTTCAGTTCAGCGTATCATCCTCAATCTGATGGTCAGTCAGAAAGGACTATTCAGACTTTAGAAGATATGCTGCGATCGTGTTGCCTAGATTGGCAGGGTTCGTGGAGTCAGCATTTGCCATTAGTGTAATTTACATATAATAACAGTCATCACTCAAGCATCAATATGGCACCGTATGAAGCTTTGTATGGGCGTCCTTGTCGTACACCGTTGAACTGGTTTGAGTCTGGTGATCGACTATTGATAGGACCTGATATGGTATAGCAATGTGCTAATATGGTGCGTCTGATCAGACAGAAAATGTTGACATCTCAGAGTCGACAGAAAAGCTATGCAGATCAGCGCAGGTGACCATTGTAATTTGAGCCTGGGGATATGGTGTTTGTAAAAATATCTCCGATGAAAGGTGTTATGAGGTTTGGGAAGCGTGGAAAGCTCAGTCCCCGTTATCTTGGTCCGTTTCCTATTCTGGAACGTATGGGCCAAGTAGCTTATCAACTCCAGTTGCCAGCGGCGATGCAAGTAATCCACGATGTATTTCATGTTTCCCAGCTAAGAAAGTATGTTCCTGATGCGTCTCACGTCCTTGATGATTCAGTGTGGCCTGAAGTGACGACAGATTTGTCCACGCCAGAGTACCCAATCAAAATTGAAGATCGTCGTGAGCAACGATTAAGAAATAAGGTAATCCCTCTGGTTAAAGTTGTATGGCAGCGTCACTCTGGCAATGAGACGACTTGGGAACGTGAGGATAAAATGCATCAGCAGTTTCCTTTCTTATTTGAATAAGGTATAATTTCTTTCAGTTCTCTCCTTGTTCTTCCTTTTAAAATTTCGAGGATAAAATTTCTATTAGGAGGGAGGGACTATAAGACCTGTTCCTTAACGGATCTTTACCGGTATTACTTTAGAATTTAATCCATGAATTTAGGAGATTTTTTGGAATTTAATGGGCTTTTTCTTGCATTTTATCCCATTTATTAAAGGTTTTTAGAACTTAAATGGGCATTTAAGCAATTTTGCTTCTTTGGGGGTTAAAATGTAATTTGAGGTTAAAAATAAAAAAAAATAATATAACAATTTTTTTTAACCCAATCAACCGACCCCCTCTCTCCCCATTTCTCTCTTTTCTCTCTCTCCCTCACCCTCTCTCTCCCACGATCGCTCTCTCCCTCTCTCTCGGGGCGCGGTCCAACCGGGCCACTACAGAAGACGCAGGAGGTACCGTTGGATAGCTTGCGACGCGTAGAGCGTGTTGACGCTAGCGTTGGGGAGAACCACGGAGCATGGAGGCGAGTGCGGGGGAAGGAAGGCGCGGCTTCCCTCGGTCCGTTCAGCGTCGTATCGATGGTTTCGTCACACAATAGGTAGGGGGATGGATTCCACATCGCCTTAGGGTCGTTCCTGTACCACATGCATGCCCATTGTCTTATGTTTTCCTAGATTTTGGAGCAAAAATGCATGGACATCGTATTTATGTTTTAATTTGTGAAACTGATTCCATGGCCACCGTCTTTACATTTGTGATGGTTTGAATGTGTTGGAATGGGTGGTGGCAAGGCAGGTTTAGTTTAGAATTTGTTTTCCCGTTGATTGGGATCGACCAAGAGGGGATTCCACGGGGTTTACCCCATTTTCGGATTCTTGGTAATTGCACGGTCCTATCAGTGACCGTTCTGATGTCACGGCCTTCGATTAGACCATTTTAACCCATTCCACGGTCCTTAGTGAGACCGTTCAAAGACTAGAGCGGCCAACCCTCGACCGCGTAAGACCTTTAAACAGTAAGGCGGCGTAGATAGCACGGCCCAACATGGGACCGTTTAGTTAGATAGCACTGCCCAACATGGTCCGTTCAGTCCATTGAACGTCCAGTCGTGGGACCGTCTATGGGATTGTTCGTCCAATTGAGCGGCCAATTGTTGGACCGCTCAGACCATTGCATGGCCCAGACCTGGACTGCGTACATCCTGAAAGTCAGGATCGCGGTAGTGTTGAACGGCTTCATCATAACCATTTAATCCCATTGAACGGTCAGTCGTGTGACCGCGTACGACTGGAGCGGCTTATTCTTGACCATTTAATTCCTGCAGATTTCAATTGCTAGCCTATTCATTCAATTATGCTTTTATTATTACATATTCACCCTGTTTAAATTATTTTACAAACTGTGGCTCATTTTTAGATCCCACTTTCTCTTTCCTTGTGATGGAACCACTAGTCGTAGCCCGACGACCTCTAGTGTCGGCCCACCTTGGAGAGGTGGTGGGGTAGTCCCGGTTTACGGTTTTTAAGCAAGTTTCCGTGGGTCCTCTTGCTTGACAGTAGCGTCCTACTAGGGGGGGAAACTAGCCAGAGCCCTAGCTCAAGGCATTGAGCGTCTGTGTGCACACGTGGTCAGGGGCTTGGACTGACACTGACGAGTGTTACCCTGACTAGTTCTTGTTTCTGGTACTGTTACGTGTCTCACTTGTCACGATCCAGACTTGTGAAGATACTTGAGATGCAGTGTAAGCCGTCAGTGGATGCATCTGGTTTCTCTTTCTGGTGGTCCTTCTCTCTCCTGTCACTTGGAAATGTTGAGGTTTATTCCATTGGTAGATTTAGTTCCTGACGCTCGCGTTTAAATTAAATTGGCATTATGGTTAGCTGTTATTAAACTGTTTAGATAGTTTTACAGCTTTACTAAATTGTTGTTTAATTCTGCCAATGCATGCTTTAATTGCTCTCTTTTGTTTAGTGGCGAGGTAGGGATCCGCGTGACCCCTATTGAGTCTTGTTGAGAGACTCACCCTTACTTTTCCAGGTGAGCAGCCTCAGCCGTCTTACGGAGCTTCCCGTGCTTTTGACGGCCGTACTTAGTGCCAGCAGTGGTCTGTTAGTAGGTTGTTAGTAGTCTTTTGTCTTACCTATACTCTTTTGACCGGGGTATGCCCCGAGTAGTTGTATATTTTTGACTCTTGTACAGTTATTGGACTTGTGTTTATTGTGGATCTTGACTATTATATAAATTATCACTCTAATATTTAATTTGCTTCCGTTTATAGTTCAAATTGTTGCTATAATTAATATTGCATGTGTATAATTCCAATTCGTTATGCATCCCCTCAACAAAACCCTCCAACCCTTACGGGGCCTCATAAGCCTCTTGGGTTGCTTCCCCGAGTTCTTGGTATCGGTTTACTGGTATCCGGATCTCCGGGTCGTTACAAAAGGTCTCGGTGGAGGCAGTAAGGAAAGCTTCCGGGGACGATTGGTTCCCGCCACCACCGCCTGGCTATGTGAACCCCCGAGGGTTATCCCATATCTCCACCACAGGAGATGTGGGCAGGGCAACACCTCCTGCTATTTTCCCATAGGTGAATGAACCTAGAATGGAAGATCGACATGATCATATCAAGGTGCCGGAGGGTCTCTTCTGGCCGATAGTTGATCTTGACCACCCCATGGTCAGGCCTCTCAGAACCTTAGAAGTGGCCCATGATGAAGGCCCCACCAGTTTGTTCTATGTTGCAGAAGAACACGCGGCATGAGAAGATGTTGATTGTTGCCTCCCTAAAGACTTGGAGAGCGCTGTAGTGCCTGTTCATAGGTTGCCTTTTACCTCGGACAAGATGGGTAGAATGTTCATAAAATAGCATATCCCTGCTTGCCAATCTTAAAAGACGACTGAGGTCTTCCAAAAGCTCTATTATCCTGCCAGCATTGACAAGGACCTCAGACGCGTATCTCAGCATCTAGGGCTGGGATTCTCACTAGAAGAATATTATTACATCGGACGATATGAGGTGGACACCATCTCTATCCTCTCGTCAACAAGAGAGGTGCCTCTGGGGGCAACTTATGATGAAAGCCCGGTGGAAGAGGAACAAGCTCAGGTGTTCCAACAAGAGGACCAAAATCTGGAAGTTGCCACCCTTTGCAAATGTTGGGGGCAACTCGGAGGTGAGGAGATAACTCTCCAAGCTAAATTCGATACAGCTAATAATAGCGAAGCTGAAGATGCTGAAGAAGAGGTGTACAATTCCTCCTGCAGTGCCTTCACTACCACCATAGCAACTCATTCTTAGCCGGCCGATGCAGGGGCCGCTGTAACATGTCAAACAATTTTTGCCGATAAAGACATGACAAAGTAGGAACGACACGCCTCTCGCAAAGATGTGGCAGTGCAAGCTGAAGTGGAAACCGAGTGGTCCCCACTTCTGGTGGAGTTGGAGAGCCGTATTCCTAATCCAACAATGAAAGAGCCAACTCTATCAAAGCAGCTAATGAATCCCATGGAGAGGGAAC